>OX637535.1:52395963-52995963 GCA_951800035.1 Linnaemya tessellans
TTGCTTGTGCCTTCTTGTAAACTTTTTCTGGACTAATATGACTGCAGCAAAGCTTATAATTTCAAATTTAGCTGTCGTCTATAACTTTCTACATCAGAGGTTGTTTGGTTAGGAAAATATAAATAGAATCAAAAGGAGATATCAAAATGGACCTGATTTCATGATTTTTTTTAAATATTGCTCTTCTTTCACTAATGCCTGTCATTGTTGTTACATTTTGTTCTTCTCTTATTTTCAAGGCATAGGTAGGTACCTACCTATAAGAAACAATAACAACAAATAAAAATAAAAAACAAACTCTTGTTATGAACACAACGAATTATTGGAAGCAACTTCAAAAGAGAATTGAGGAAATAATATGTCATTAAATTTATCGTGTGATTGTGTGATATCATGATTTTTTGTTGATTTTTTATCATTCTGAAAGGAAGTAGAGCAAAAAGGAGAGTTAATCTAAAAGCTATTTAAATTGTTTATGTTTTGATTCCGCAAGATATGTTTTCGTGCAAGTTGCCACTATTTGAATTATACTTAAATCGATTATCGCTACGGTTGTTGTGAGTTATGAAAAAGTTTATTAGACAATAGGTATGTATATTTACGAGTATCTAATGGAATCCAAATACATGTGTTTATAATTAATGAATTTTCTTTACGAATTCGGAAATTATGATCAAGAGAAAGAGAATTTAGCCATTTTTGTATTATTTACTATTTTAGTGATAATAGTGTGGTATAATAAAAAAATGTCACTGTTCGGTGGATTTCGGAAAAATTACTCTGTAAAGTTAACACTATAGTAGCAAAATGATGGAAGGCTATTTCCTCAATATTAATATGCGACCCCATAAAGTTCTCTATTCTTATGAACAGGGAAGTCGAATAAGCGACTCCCGTTTGTGTGTATGTGAAATCGGATGTATTGGAAGTGGTTTTAAACTAAAAATTTTAAAAATCACCAAAGTCAAAATACGGTTCCAGAGCTGGAAAGTTTACACTTATTTTAAAAAACTATTTTACACTTCAGCAGTATTTAAATGTGCAGCAAAAATTAGAAAAAAATAGACGATGCAGTGTTGAAATTTTTTTCGCACATAAAATTAAAACTATCTTATACTTCTGGAAGAGGTAAATTGGTATTAAAAATCAAAAAGCTGTTTCCAGGTTTTGACAATTGGCACTTTTGTTCAGAAATAAATTTGTTCTTGTTGTTTTTACATGAAAAATATTTGATATATTTATTTGAAAGAAGTTCATCGGTATTATTAGTAATCAGAAAAGCCAAAAAGGCAAAAATTTAAAGCAAATTTTTTTCTTTGGGGCTCAAACATATATATAATTTAAAAAGAAATATATTTGTATTAAAAATCAGAAAACTTGAAAAGAAAAATTAAAAACTTTTCATCAGAAACATAAAAATCTTTTGCTTTTATTTATTTAAATAATTTGTTAATTATTAATTTTGCCATTGTTTTAAATCTTATTGATATCAATTTTATATATTAACGATATCTTAAAAGCATATGGTCACCGTACCTATAAAGTTAAATAAATAAGTAAATTATTTTTTTTAAGTTTTAGGTCTATATATTATATATTTATTCTATTCACTTTTTCAATATTACGTTAACTTTGGTTAACTTCTTCAGGAAATCCACTATGTATTTTGTTTTTTTTTTATTTTTCTTTTGTTGTTTTTATCAAAATATTTTTTTTTATTATATTTTTTTTTTGGTTATATGTAATTATAAAAAAATATTTTGTTTGAAAGCAAAAAAAGAAATACAATTAACAAAAAATATAAAATTTCCTTAAGAAGTTAACCAAAGGTTAACGAAGTCTTGAAAAGAAAAGTGAATAAATATGTATATAAAATAAAGACCTACAGCTTAAAAAAATAACAGGCCGAAAAATAAGTTAAATAAATAAATGTAAATAGATGTAAAAAATATCGTGGGAAAATTATAAATTTAACCGGAAATGGTTTCTATAGACAAATAAATACACTTAATAGCCCGTTTAAGGAACTTGTGTTCGTAAATGATAAAGTTACAATTGGAAGACGGTTAATACCTAGATTTATACAGGTTGAAAATATTAATAATAGCCTTAATAATTCTGAAGATGTGAGTGATAAGACTTGAAAAACTGTTTTCGAGATCATCCTTCTAATGGTTATAATATTTGTGATTGAACAATAAGATTTTAATAATAATTTTGAAAGCTTTGAAAAATGATGAATTATATATCGTCATAAGTGTACTAACATAAATATGTAAATAACTATGTATGTACATACATTCAGAAACAATGTATGTATGTGCATGCAGACAATAATCAGATACATGTCTCTGAAATTTTCAATTACATATGTACATACATCCATACACAAATAAATACAGAAGTATGTACATCCATTTAAAGAAACATTCTTAAAAGAGATGAACAAAAAGTTATTCCAAACAAAAACTTTAAATAGAATTTATAACAGCACAACAAAATAATAAGAAAAATGCTATAACTTTACGCAAGGCCCCCAATGAACAACATCGAACGTACGTACAGCAACAATCATGACAGAGGCAAACTGGAAAAAATTCACAAAAATAAAACACACTCATATTATCGTCATCTTTCACTACCCAACCAGTCATTCACCCAACGACGACTGGCTGGCAAAAACAGCAAAATGTCTTAAGACGAGCCGCCACACATTCTTGACAGTCATTTTTTTAGCTTCCGTAGATACGCCTGATTGTATACAAACGCACATCCATATAAACATATTTGCTTTAGTGTGAGTGTCTGCTAAAAATTTTGAATTTACACAAAATACAGTAATAAAACTAATGTAAAAAAAAAAATTGTGGGTATAAAAAAGAAGTTCAAGTTCAACATTTACTTGACGATGACGACAAATATAAACACAACGTCCATGGATATGACGATGATGATAATGATTTAGAAGACAGCAGAATAATAAGGCTAGTGAATGGTTAAGTACTATGCCTGATATTTCAATTTAGTAACGGACAATCAGACGCGAGTCGGCGGACAGACGCTGTACTACGGAATTGTAGAAAATAATAGTAGAAGTACCTACTGGAGTCCTTACGAACAGGAACTGGTTTCCATAAGCATAAAATCAATTTACGTTATTTTTGCAGTTGTCATTTTACATTATATATGAATTTTTATTAGTCGAACTTTCGTAAGTAAATTGTTAATTGTTTTCAACGGGCTAAAGTTCGAATCTGCAAGACTGCAAATCACTTTTTATTATATTATTAATAAATGAATTTGTTCAAATTCTATTTATTATTTTATATTAAGATTGGAATATTAAGAATATTTTCAATAATCATCAAACCAGCGGAACGGATCAGTACTGATCAGCAGCCGATGGCTCTGGAAAAAGCGAAAGAGATACATGGAATATTGGGAATATTAATCGTCAGGGTTGGGGAATTTCGTACTAACCAAAAAGGTAAAACTTAAAAATATGAATGTGGGAACTTCTCATATTCCATTTTCGTTAAAAACATTGGTTAAATAGTTGATATTCCTACTAACCAGCACCACTTCGAATCGAACAAAGAACGCTGATGAGATGGCGTAGCAGCCTCGAAATCAGTACTGATCCGTTCTGCTGGTTTGATGATTATTGAAAATATTCTTAATATTCCAATCTTAATATAAAAAATAATAAATAAAATTTGAACAAATTTATTTATTAATAAAATAATAAAAAATGATTTGCAGTCTTGCAGATTCGAACTTAAGCCCGTTTTGTCATTTTACCTCAAAGCGCACAAAAAGGGACGGAGATAAATTAAAACTATTTAATCTGCAGGGTCAGAGCTCTTTTAAGAAATTTTTGTGGCCAATTTTAAAAAACTCCACTTTAACTATGGCACTCCGGGAAGGGCCATCCGAAGGACATCTCACCTTTGTCGTAAAAACTTAAAAAGTAAATTTTGTGGGGTAATTAAGTGTAAAAAAATGTATTTGGGTCACCTAGTGGGCAAAGGGGAAGAAAGGTAGGGCAGAGGAACATCTCAGCTTCGTCATAAAAGCTGAAAAATTTAATTTTTAAGGAATGTAGGCTTAAGTAGTACAATATGTTAAATTTTTCCACTATTTTTGCTTATAATAACGCCCACTGAAGTGGGCGGGGCCGAAAAATTAATATCCAGGTGTAACGCGTTGAACCTTCTTTGACATAAAACTATATCATTTGCTTAGCATAAGTGGGAAAAAAATCTTTAAAAATTAAGTTGTTTTTTAGAGGGTGATTTAGTTCTTCTTAGGGGAACTTTTTTCCCTGTGGCCCGATGCAGTCCATTTACGAACTTGATCTGTGCTCTTTTTTCAAAATTTATTTACACTAAATTGAGAATTGTAGTAGTCCAAGGAACAGAGGGAAATCAACGTTGATTTAATTTTCTTACTCACAACAGAGCAGAACAACATTGTCTTCGAAAGTCGCTACTGTTTACCACCACTTTGAGGCCATGATGACTGACTGTCCTACATAATCGCACAATTCACTCACAGGAAAATCGGTGCATTTGCAATTATATAAATTAATTGAAAGCTCTTAGATTATGAATATGTACTAAGTTTTATTTACACATACTAGATTGTCTAAATGCCGGCGTACTGAGACATGCCTATTCCTTTGCTGAAGATTTAACTATCTAAATTCCTTGCTTTGTGTTTTTTAAATAAAGCAATAGATTAAACAAGCCACTTCTACATCATTGTATAAATAATACAATTTATTTTTATACCCTCAAAAAGAAAAAAAGACGATTAAGTCCAAACGAAAAGAGGCAGAGCCTATAAACTTTGAATAAATATATCTTGAAGGATAGCACAGGCTCAGTTCGTAAATAGGCTGAATCGGATCGGAGGACCCGGCCGCCTTTAGTGGGCCTTATTATATGCAAAAATAGTGTAAAACTTTAACAAATTGTATTACTTACCCCTACATTCTATAAAAATAGTATTTTCAAGCTTTTATGACGAAGCTGAGACGTAACCTGATCCTTCTCCGCCCTACCCCCGTCCTCCCCTCCTACATGACCCTATCAACAACAAAAAAAAACAAGTAAAAACGTTATATTCGACCGGGTCGAATCTTAAATACCCTCCAAATATTTAGTAAGTGAATTTGAAATGTTTAACTTGGTGGGACAGAGTTCCTTTATATAATATCGTACGTCAACGCCCACTAAAGGGGGCGGGGTTCAAAATTATACAATATCATGTTTTCCACAGACGAACATATGGGCATTGCTAGACCGTCTTGGACTTCATAACAATTCTCTTTGGAGGCTATAAAAACTGTATTTTGGCGGGGTCGCTCTGGCAAGGGCTGTGGGGAAACATTTCACCTTTGTCATAAAACTCTAAAAATAAATGCTTGGGATAATTATATACAATATTAAAATTTTTTTTTTTTGATAGGGTCATTTAGAGGGCAAAGAGGGAGAGGGGGTAGGGCAGAAACAGATACACATAAAACTGTAAAAATAAATGCTTGGGATGATTATACACAAAATAAAAAAAATGTATATATATCACAATTCTCTTTGGAGGCTATAAAAACTGTATTTTGGCGGGGTCGCTCTGGCAAGGGCTGTGGGGGAAACATTTCACCTTTGTCATAAAACTCTAAAAATAAATGCTTGGGATAATTATATACAATATTAAAATTTTTTTTTTTGATAGGGTCATTTAGCGGGCAAAGGGGGAGGAGGGGGTAGAGCAGCAACAGGCAGTCATAAAACTCTAAAGATAAATGCTTGGGATGATTATATACAAAATTTAAAAAATAAATTTTTTTTTTGGTTGGGTCATTTTGGGGGCAAAGGAAGAAGGGGGGGGGGGGGGTTAGGGCAGAAATCGGCAGTAATAAAACTCTAAAGATAAATGCTTGGGATGATTATATAACAAATTTAAAAAAAAATTTTTTTTTGGTAGGGTCATTTAGGTGGCAAAGGAAGGGGTGGGGGGGGAGGTAGGGCAGAAATCGGCAGTCATAAAGCTCTAAAGATAAATGCTTGGGATGATTATATACAAAATTTAAATTTTTTTTTTTTGGTAGGGTCATTTAGGGGGCGAAGGGGAAGGAGGGGGTAGGGCATAGTAGTACCAGATTTCGTCTCAGCTTCGTCATTAAAGCTTAAAAATTTTATTTTTAAGGAATGTAGGCTTAAGTAAAACAATTTGCTAAATTTTTAAGCTATTTTTGCCTATAATAACGCCCACTGATGTGGGCGGGGTCAAAAATATTTTTATTTTATTTAATGGCTCCAAGTTTAACGCGTTGGACCGTATTTGACATAAAAATATATCATTTGCTTAACAAAATAACCAAAAAACTTTAAAAATTATGTTGTTTTTTCTGGGTTGGTTTAGTTCTTCTTAGGGGAACTTTTTTCCCTCTTGCCCGATTTAGCCCATCTTCGAACTTAACCTGCTCTAAGCTTTAAAATATATTTATGCCAAATTTCAAGAGTCTAGCTCTTTTCGTTTGGAATGAATCGTGATTTCCACAGACGGACGGACGGACGGACATGCTCAGTTCGTCTTAGATTTCATCACTGATCAAGAATATATATACTTTATGGGGTCTGAGATGGATATTTCGATGCGTTACAAACGGAATGACAAAGTGAATACTTATACCCTCCAAATTCTTTTTTGGAGGGTATAAAAACTTTACACTTAATTATTCCAAAATTTCATGTTTATTGTTTTATGGCAAAGGAGAAATGTCTCCCCCACGGGCCTTGCCAGAGAGAACCCGACAAAATACAGTTTTAATACTCTCCAAAAAGAATCGGACCCCTAAAGTATATGTATTCTTGATATGGCAATGCCCATACGTTCGTCTGTGGAAAACACGATATGGTCTATTTTTGGACCCCGCCCTCTTTATTGGGCGTTGAAGTTGCATATTATATGGAAAAAATATTGTCAATATTTAACAAATTGTGTTCCTTAAGCCTACAAACTTAATTTATAGGCTACACTTAACTACCCCGAAAATTTTTGGTGATTTCTTTTCAGGAAAAATATGTAACATTTTATCACTGTTTTCCTAAAAAACTACAATTGGGGGAATTTTGAAAATAAAAATAATTTTTCGCAAGAGATGGTACATTCATTTCTAATCAATTCACTATTTCCAAATGCCATAATGTTGCCATTTTTTATTGAAAAGTGCCATATTATGTTTTCTGTCGAAGGTTTTAGAGAAGTTACTGTATAAACAGATTATTACATATATCAATACTCACAATTTGCTTTCTGATAAACAATCTGGTTTTCGTCAAAACCACATCTGTATTACAGCTCTTGTGGAATATTGTGAAAATATACGGCAGGGATTAGAAAATAGGCATATTAACTTATTAGTGCTCTTAGATCATTCCAAGGCATTTGATACCGTAGACCATAATATAATCACTAGAAAACTGAAACATTTTTTAAAATTTACGAACATGTCAACAAATCTGATATCGTCATATCTATCATATCGCACTCAATCGGTTTTCGCGAATGATATTTGGTCAGACAGTTTGTTTGTTAATAGAGGTGTGCCTCAAGACTCAACTTTAGGCCCACTTTTATTTCCCATGTATGCAAATGATCTGCCAAAGCAACTTTCGAAATGAAAAATCCATTTATATGCAGATGATGTACAACTCACATTAAGTAGGCCAGTAGAAGATAGTGCTTCAGGTATATTTCATTTAAACAGCGATTTAAGGAAAATTTACCTATGGGCTAGTGCTAATGGGCTTTGTTTGAAACCGGCCAAATCAAAATGCATCATGATTTGTAAAAAAAGATCAGTTCCCATCATTAACGATGATATTCTTTTAAATGGCGAGAAAATCGAAATTGTGAATTCTGCGAAAAATCTCGGCATAATTTTCAATAACAACCTGACTGGACTGGACTGATCACATAAATTCTCTAGTTGGTCAAACTTATATTAAGTTAAGGGCTCTCTGGTCTTCACAGTATTTCATTCCACTAAAAATAAGGATCTTACTTGCCAAAACTTACCTGATTCCTTCCCTAATATATGGGTGTGATGTATTTTCAAGTTGTGATTCAGTCAGAAAAACAAAGTTAAACGTCTTATATTATAACATTGTAAGATACGTATATAAATTGAGAAGGTATGATCATGTGGCCACTGTCTCCACTAATCTTTATGGAGTGTCGCTTGATAACTTGTTAAAGATTCGCACTCTAATTTTTTTGCATAAAATCATTAACACTGAAACCCCCAAAATATATATTTCATAAACTTCGTTTTCTTCAATCGCAACGTAGTCGTGTAAAATGGTAATACCTCGGCACCAATGCCTAGTTTCTGAGTGGCAGTTTTATATACATCCCTGTCGACTTTGGAATAATCATCCATTAAACCAGAAACTTAATAGCAATGCTAAAAGTTTTAAAACATTTTTATTTAAATCTTTTACGTAACTATTTTGTTTGTTTGTTTTTCTTAATAAAATTCATACTCTTTTATTATTATAGTTTTAATTATTATTATTTTTTTCTCTTTTTCATTGTTATAATTTTGTATAACTTTTTTTTCATTTTTAATTTACATTAAGCTATTCATTAGTCATAAAATTTTTGTAACACCATGCGTTCCTGTACTCTAATTATAAGACTCGATCTTGTTGTACAGGAAATGAAAATCAATAAATAAATAAAGTGCAAAATATGTACCATTCTTTTTTAGAAAAGAAATCAACATTAGTTTTTACGGTTTAAGTGAGATGTCTCCTTCACGGCCTTTCTCGGCGTGACCCTGTATAGAGTTTTAAAATTGAGCACAGAAATGTCTTATAGGAACTGTGGCCCAGCAGTTAAAACATTTTTAACTTATCGCAGTCCCTTTTTTTTGCACTTTAACATAAAATATTAATACGTAAGTTTTTATGTCGACTGAAAGGTGTCCCAGTCATGCTCCTCCCAACACAGTGGAAACGACCGTGTTAAAATCAATTTTTTTTATATGTATGTTTTGGTTGCATGAAATATTTATACATATGTACATATTCAAATTACTTCTTCACAATTATTAAAATCGCTGTACATCCGTTAAAAGTGATCCAAGTTATTTAAATTGCAGGTTTTTCGATTTTAAGTTTTTTTTTTAGTTTTATAACTACTTTTTGTGTTATTAAAAATATTGAGCATTTTATTTATAAGTCCTTTATATGAACTGAATGATATTTTTATATGATATATATATTCGTTATTCTCATCGATTAATCGAAATTTCTCTTTTAAATTTGGGAAAATAATTAGCACGAATAAATTTCGTGTTAAACAACAAATTCAAATCTAAATTGAAGTATTTTAAATTTAGTGCTTTTGGAAAAATTACTCGGTTTTTTATTGTTTTAGTGATTTTTTAAATTTAAAAGTTGACAATACTGGCTTCAGGGATTTAGGTTGTTTTCCTTATTTTAAAAAAAATAGTTTGCGGAACAAAAAAACAAAAATTGATTTAGAGAACTTTTGTGGTTTTAAATACACTTGCGATCTGAAATCACACGATTTTCAGAACAGGTCTAAGAGTATTTTTTTTTGTGTTGGAGTGGAGATATGGAAATTATAAACTTTGACGTTTTCAAAGTGTATATTTATTTGTACATGTGATGCTAATTTGCTGGCTGGCCAGTAATTGAGCTGAATTCTCACCTTAGGCCGAGGCCACGCAATGAGCGGCAAAGCGGTGAGCGGCTGAGCGTTGAACGGCAGAGTGGCGAGTTTGAGCGGTAAGTGGCTTATTACTGAGCGTCATTTCTGAGCGGTTAGTGCGGTTAGATGTTAAAATGCCATTGTCAAGAAAGGTTTGTTTAATGTTTTTACGCGAAAATCGTATTCATATTTACAAGAATTTAAAGCGTTTAAGAAAAAAAAGAAGATTTGGTATTCATCCTATAAATCAAGCAAGGCGACATTACGGCGAATTTAACCATTTATATACAAATCTACGCAAATTTCCAATTTTATCGGCTTTATTTTCATTTTTAAAACTTGGCAATCTATCTTGCCATAATAACGATCGGCTTTGTACTGATGAAATTATAAGCTCCGCATTCACTTTTGAAATCAACAAAAATTTAGAATAAATTCTATTCCTGAGCGGCGCCGCTTAGCCGCTCAGGAATGCCGCTTAGCCGCTCAGGAATGCCGCTTAGCCGCTCAGAAATGCCGCCCTTTGCGTGGCCGCTTCTGTAGTATTCCATTTGTTTTAATTTTTTGCCACTCACCGCTCAGCCGCACACCGCTTTGCCGCTCATTGTGTGGCCTCGGCCTTAGACGCAGTATAAGTCGCTCAGCTCATGTGTGGCAGAGGTAAAATCTATTGTAACTGCCAGATCTAAATGAATATATACTCATATGATGTAAAGAAATCTGCTGTTTTTTTTTTTAAATCCTTTCAGTTTAATTTATATGCCCTGAAACAATTGATTACCCTGTTACTGGGCTACCAACTTTGCCCGTTTCTTAGGTTTTTGGCATTATGCTTTCCATTCATAATTTCAGTGCATTGAGATTTTTAATGATTGTTTGTGCATGAAATTATAGGTGATGTACTAAATATCCTTTGCTAAAGGATATTTAGCACCATTTGCGCCATTTACCTTCATTCGTTGATTTCATTTCTCATTTCGTTTGCAATTTATGCACTTTTTTATTCACATGCATGCATGTGTAAGTGGAAACATGCAATCTGCATGTGCATGTGCATACTCTTTCATATTTATGCAAGAACACAAACAAAAGTTTCAAACAGTTGCACCAACCGAATATAAACTGCATTAAAATTAAGGGGATAAAATGGTTGCAAGTTTTATTTAACGCTGTTTTGTTTGCTATAACGTACGAGTACGAGTTGATGTTGCACATTTTAAATAACGAAAAAAAAAAATTGAATCCTTATTACAGTACCATACTGACACGATGCACCACTCACTCGTTTAAACATTTCTACTGCCTTAGTAAAGGCAAGGCTTAATGCATGAGCATGCACTTGTGTATATGTGCAACTTTGTACGCGCAACCGTACGTGTACTGCTGCATCAACATACACATACGAGTACTACAATTTACTATAAACCTATTTCAGCAACAACAAAACACAGGGCAAAAATAAAAAGATAAAACAATAACATACTGGCACATGTATGCATGTGTTAGTAGTTGTTGTTGTGTATGTGTGTAAAATTTACAGGAATATGGGATGCAGAGCAGCGCTACAATGTTTGAGGTGTAGTGACGAACGTGAAATTGTAGTTCGAGTGACAACAGCCGTTGAAACATAAGCAACCAACTGCAGGCTGCAGCATATTAAAGTGAATGCAAAAAATATGCAAAAGTTGATGCGTTTCACAATCGCTCCTTTTCCGATGTTGTATGCAGTTTCTCTACTACGCAGCCATAAAGAACGAAAAGGGTTAATGCACGCTCGAGTGGTTGTACGATTACTTTGCAAACAAAAATAAATACACAGAAGAAAATTGAAAAAGTGTACATTTAATAAAGAGCAAATTTCAATATTCTTGTACTATATGGAAGGGATTTTTCTTTTTTTTCTGTTAAAATATTTTAAATATGTAAACGTTTGATAAACGTAATTTTCAAACGAAACACAAGTTGGGAAACATTTAATTTTTTCAGTGTATATCTGCAAAACATAAAAGTGTTGATTGTGTCCGCATTTATAAATTTAAATATGGAGTTTTTGCATATCCTTTTGTTAACATTTACTCTAAGCATTGGGATTTACGTAACAAAATATATTTCCAAATGAACTTTTTTAATGGGAAATGTTGTTTAACACTAACTTTTATTTTAACTGTGCTTTTTTCCAAGTTGTTGATTTCAAAAATCAAACTGTTCAATTCGGAGGGTTTTAAGCAGTTCTTACGCGCATATCGGCGATATCGATACGCATAATTTGAATTCCAGTAAAAATTAACAAAACTCAAGTAGAGTAACTATTTTATTTCACTAACCATCGGTTAGCTTCTTCAGGAAATTATTTAGTTTTGTCAAAAATTTTCTTTTCAATTAGTATATACAAAATTTTTTTTTTTTTTGATGGTTAGCGAAATATCGAAGAATAACAAATATTAATATAAATTAACCTCAAGACTCAAACAAATATATTATTTATTAAAGAAAAAAGGTTAAAAAATTATACAAAAGAATTATTTTATTTCACAACAGATATCATAAATATATAAAATTGATAGCAATAGGATTTAAAATTGATAGGATATAAAATTGATAGCAATTGTATTTAAAAATATGGTACAAAACAGCAAAAAATACTAAAATTAAAGAATTCATGGTAAAATTATATCATTAAGTAAATTGTTAATTGTTAATTTTTTAACGGGCTTAAGTTCGAATCTTGCATGACTGCAAATTATTTTTCGTTATTTTATTAATAAATGAATTTGTTTAAATTCTATTTATTTTCATATTAAGATTGGAATATTAAGAATATTTTTTAATAATCATCAAACCAGCAGAACGGATCAGTACTGATTTTTATTATATCATTAAGATAATATATTTTTTTGTTTATTCAAACTCAAGTTCAAATCTGCGATCTGTAAATTTTTATTTTTCGAACTTATTAATCAAATTATTAAAATAAGATTATATTTTATTCAGACTCAATGTACGGCCTCGATATCACTACCGATGATCCGTTCTGCCAGTTGGATGATTATAAAAAAAAATATTCTAAATATTTCCCTCTTAATAAACACAAGCTAACAATAAAAACTAAAACGTTCACAGGTACTTACATAAGTATAAAAATAATTCAAACTAAAAAGGTTTGGTTTAGGTATAATGGAACAAAAAATTCAGAATAATGGGACATGAAAAAAATAATAAAACGGCAACACGGGTATTAAATAAAAACATGTTGCATATAATAAAAATTTAATATAATAAAAATTCCGAAAAAGAATAATTTGTAGATAGCGGATATGAACTTGAGTCTGAACAAAAAAAAACCTAATCCTAATAATAAATAACATAAAACATTAGGATTGGGAATTCAGTTATTTGTGCAAAAAAAAAAAAAAAAGAATATATAACAAGACAGCAAAATATCGGCGGTAAATATCGTCGACATCGATGTATCAGCAAAACTGAACGATATATCAGTATCGGTTAATTATATAATTATTATATTTTGAAATTGTAATGACGATTACTGATCTGAAATTGAAATTTTTATTCTTAAATATTCACCATATCGATTTGTTGTGAATGCCAATGACTCATTGCCATAACAATCACAATAGCGATCCTGCCTCTAATACAAATTACAACTTAAATGCCCTCTTCCCGTTCCCATTGACATTTATTATGAATTTATTTTGTAAACTAATACGCATGACTAAACCTTGGAGATGCCGTACTTTTCAAGTTTTTGAATTCATTCACAAAAAATTTCATATGGGAATCATTCACAATAACACATGAAAAACTTTAGTAGTTTTGTGGGAATAGTTAGTTATTCACCATAAGGGTGATTATAGAAAATAAAAAACATTTAACTAAATGTTAATAAATCGGATTAATGTATTTTTTGGTTTCTGTCTAACGATGCTCAGTTAAACAGGAAAAATAATCCAGGAAGAGGCTTCATTCAAGTTTTCTGATTTAACTAAAATTTTTTTTTGCTGTTAAAAAACTTGTTTCTTGTTATTTATTGTTTATGTCTTTAACTCAAGGACCGTAACGGTTATAATTGATATCAATGGATATTTTTAAAAGCAGCTAGTTTGTGATTTCAAAAGCAATAGATACATCTAAAATAGCTATTTTTTAGCATATAAATAAAAAGTGGGATTAAACTTTTATGCTGCCCCTATACATTGCGACATGTTGAATGAGTATCGAATATGTTTGATTTTTTATTCAACCGATGGCCAACTACACCTCTAACGTAGCAATTGATTGTACTACTTGATCAAATTAAACAACAAGTCACTAGGTGTAGGGGTCTCATTAAAAAGAAGGTTTTATGTTCCCGTGACAAAATAAAATTCACGAGAGGAGTTTTATTTTTGTCGTCAAACAATAGAACTCATTTTATATAAATTAAAACTCAAAGCAAAGTAATAGTGCATTGCAATTGAATAAATCGTTATTGTTGGATTTTAGACGGAAAAATAAAAATTCTCATAACAAATAAAACTCTCTTTTTAAGATAAATTAAAAGCCCTTTCTAGAAGAGACAAAGGACAAATAAAAGCACATCTGAGTAAGTCAACAGCACGCCATAGTGGCAACTATTTCTTAGGTGCAGCCAGACCAGGGGGCAAATTACGATACTTGATAACGAACGAAATTTGTATATAAATTGTATTGAATTTTCGTTCGATATCGAATGCTGTAATTTGGCCCCAGGATTGCAAAATGGGAACAGGGCAGGGGAAGATCAGAGAACATCTTACTCACGTCGTAAAAGCTTGAAAATGTTATTTTTAAGGAATATAGGCTTAAATAAAACAATTTGTTAAATTTTTAAACTATTTTTGCATATAATAAAAATTAATTTTTTAATGCGTTGGACTTTCTTTGACATAAAAATATCTCATTTGTTTAACCAAATTACAAAAAAAAACAAACCTTAAAAATTATGTTCTTTTTTAGAGTTCGGTTTAGTTCTTCTTAGAGGAACTTTTTTCCCTCTGGCGCTTTTCATTCCATTTATGGATTTGTCCTGTGCTATCGTTCTAAATATATTTATACCAAATTTCAAGGCTCTGGCTCTTTTCGTTTGCACTGAATCCTAATATACACAGACGGGCGAACGAACATGGCCAGATCGTCTTAGATTTCATCACTGATCAAGAATATATGTATATACTTTATGAGGTCTGGAGGAATATTTTGTTGCATTAGACACAGAATGACAAAGTTGTATATTCACTTTCCAATTCGTTTTTGGGGGGTATAAAAACTAAATTTTTAGGCGTTTCATCTGATCTTCTATTTTTTCTTTTGAAAAATTCTTAACTCTGGAGTTGAGAGATTTCTTTTAAGATCACCATAGATTCTGCCTTCCACGACTCCAACTTTTTTATCTTTTTTTTATCTTGGACCAGCACTCAGGGGATGACCCCTATATATGCAATGCATTGCGCCGGAACTGAAAACGAGGGGATAGTATTGAGGGGACAGATTAGGAAATATGAGAAGATAGACAGTTTTTTTTTTGTAGCTATTTCAACCTTTTTTACTTCGCCGGCTAATTTTTTTTTCTACAGGGCCGACGAAGAGCTTTTAGTTAAAGTTTTTCCCATAACTGCTATATGAGATTTTTAAAGGTGATCAAAATTTATTTGGCCCAATACTCGCATCAACTTAGTGAATGTTTTAGCTCTTTCTTGCGCCAAAATGTTGCTTGCAAACCCCGCCACATAAATATAACGTTAAAAGTGCATGTTTTTATGTAGATTGTATGTACGTGTTTATGTACATCTGCCTTTTTTTCCTTATTTCTAAAATGGTGCACTTTTATGCGAATATTTTGTTTAGTTATTCGCAACTGTGTAAAAGCTGTTTGCGTATATCCTACATTTTTATTATCTTCATGTTTGCTAACAACACATATCAACCCTCTCATTACCGGATGAATATTATTGCACTTGCAACTAACGGAAATAAACACACACAACAATAACAAGAAGAATGTGCTTGCAAACAGTTCACGTACTCTTGCAACATGCACCATTTACCTTGGTCAATGACAATGCGTGTTTCAGTGTAGACTAAAATTAAATGTATAAATAGATAGAACGTACTCAGTCGATTAAAATGTATATATATATATATATATATATATATATATATATACATATATATATATATATATATATATATATATATATATATATATACATATTTATATATGCACTCTTCATTTTCCCTATTATAAACTAAAAGGAGGATTTTTTGTTCTAATTGGGTCTTGCTGGTGTTTTAAACGAATGCACAGTGTAAAAATAAACCAGTTAAACAAAAGAGCAGTTTCGTTTATTTTATGGTACCTCTATTTGGTGCCTGCATTGAAGCTCCTCTTATAAATATTTGCAGTTAAGCAGTTTAAAATAATTACCCAAACACGTTTTGTAGTGTGCATCTAAATAAATATCCTTGCACCATTTATTAGGTATAGAAGTATCTATAAATAAGCATTCAAGTGTACGAGCATATTCTGATATTAAATACGGCGGCAGCAGGAGAATGTTTCCTTTCATAATTACTATCTCTGGAAACACGCACAAAATGTTCTCTGAGAAAGGAAAGCGATTGCATTAACAATTTGCTGGAAAATAAATCCTGCTGTTTATAAATAGTTGTTCGAGTTCTATAAAATTATCGAGAACTCCAGTTGATCAGTTATATAATTTCAGAGTTTTATCAAACATTAATTTTTTTTAATTGTTTCGTTCTCGATATCTCACGAACGCATTAACTGATTTTAAACTGGCTATTTCTAGCTATTGACATGCCTTTTTCAATGTCAAATGCTGATTATTTTGTGAAACCGATCGGTAAAGCCTGCATCGGTTTCAATTCACAGAAATTTTAAGTCTGATAGAACTCTTTGAAACGCCACTATCTCAGTCCGAACACTAACTAATGAGATATATAATTTCCAATTTTTTTAAAATCACTTTTTTAATTTTTTCCTTCTCGGTATCTCACGAACGCATGAAACGACTGTGACCCGCTTAGTGGCGATCCACGAAGTTTTTCAATGAATCAAGAATCGAGCTATTTTAAAGTTATTAGAAAAACAAATTTGAAAAAATTTTTACTTTTTTATGTATTGTTCAAAGTCTACCAGCCCGAAGCGGCTCCGATTCACAAAAAATCTAATTTAAACTATTTGAAAGAACCCTTCGATTTGGTTCTGCCGTTCAAAAGTTGTAAGCGGTTCCCATACTTACAAACGCACACAAACACACATATAACAACCTCTTAGGAGTGGCCAGGACAGCTTACCCCCGTTTTTTTTTTTCAAAGCGGGGTTAAAAATTCTCCATTTTTTTAAAGTTTTCATGGAGGGTTAAAATTTTGCTTGCTCCATTCCGTGTTGTGCAACAATTTTAAAACTTTTCCATAGCCGATAAACAAATTTTATATGTTTGTATTGAAAATAGCCTGCAAGAGATTGAACTAGTATCAAATTAGTATTGCACTTGTACAAAAATCACCAGTACTAGTTCCCAACTGTGAACTTTCCTATACCATGTTAATGTTCAAATTAACATTGAGTGTGTTTGGAAAAATACTAGTACCATTGGTATTAGATGGAAACTAGGGGGATACTAGTACTATTAGTACTAGATGAGTACTAGTATAATTTCTTCCAGTCGGATACTAGTGCAATCAGTTCTGCATTAAGAATTGGTTTATATATAAAAAAAATCCTTAAATTTATTGGTTTCTTAAACCCAATGAAATTTGTTAAGTCTCTGTCTTTACAAGCAATTTTTGGTTCATCAATTCTTAGTTTATAAGAGGAAATGGAAAGTTCCTTCAGGGCACACTCAATCCACTAGCACCTTGTACAACTTGAGTTACGTTTGGTACTCCACCATATACCAAACACTAATGAACATACAATACATACATCAGTTATTATTATTTTAAAAAAGATCGCTGATTTTACATATGAACATAAATATTAACAAAAAACACGTTTAAAAAATTTTTGAATTAGCTTTTAATTTTATATATTTTTTAAAATGTCACTTTTTTAAGACATAAGAACACTGCGGCTTACTTACATAAATTATCGAATAAATAAACTGATATGCAGGTGACAAAGTCTTCTAATACTATTCTTTGTTTCAAATTTGAATTTGTTTAAAAATTGTATCAATCAAACATAAAATAAATGAATTAGCATTTCGCTTTAAAACATGATCAAAAAGTAATATGAAATTCTACAAGTCGAATCAATCTACAAATGAACTACTTGAAGTACTAGTACTTTTCTGTATATGTTCAATCACCTTTTGAACTAGTGCTTGCTATACTAGTAATCGTACCAGTAGCTTGAAGACAATTAACTCTTATCCTCCTGCAGGGTACGTACATAATTTTTAAAATATATATACGTTCATAAACGTATTTCGTGTACTTATGCTTTTAAATTTTTATTAAAGTAAACAAGAATTTCGAATAACAAAAGTACAAAATTGGTTACACACCGTAGGTACGAGTACGATAAATTTGCATTATGATCACAATGTTTCGATAGTTATTTGTGCTAATAAGAGAAGCAATTCTTTAAACATACTAACTGATTACATATTAAGTAAATGTGCATGTTGTTTATAAGCAAATAAAATACATGCAAGGATATACAACAGCAACTACTCACGTATGTATGTATGGTTGTATGTAGTGTGCTGGATGTAAAATTACATGTGTGACTTTATTAAATGGAGGACATGTCGAGCTGCACTTGTGTGTAAATTTTATTTCACTAAAATATGCTAAAAAACCATGTCGACCACATAAATAAGGGAAACAAATAGGTACGAGTATAACAACGACAACAACAACAAAAACAAAATGAAATTTAAAAAAAAGAGGTCGCAGGTGTGCGTATCCTTGTACGGTTTCAAGAAGTCATTGCCGCTAAATTATAAATAACAAACGTGAAAACAAAAACAAATTTTATTTTCAGTTCCCGTTTTCCTGCGTTTCTTTCTCTCTCTCTGTTTCTCTGTTTAAACTTCCTTCCAAAGGCAAATAAAATTTTAAGTTTACTGAATGTAAACATTCACACATGATGTGTTTTTTGTTGCTCTACTTTCAAGACTTACGGAAATAATTGGACTTTTAAATAAAGACACCAACCAGCAGCAATATGAAAAAGTTTTATGATTTCTGAAAATTTAACATGGAAATAAGCCTAATAAAAGAATGGGAAACAGAGGCAACTGTATTGTCTGTAGAGATGCGTTAGCACAATCATTAACAAGTTTTTTCTTTCCTCAAAAAAAAAAAATGACATTGATAAAAATGTTCATGCTTCATTAAAAGAATAAAAATTCAATTAAACTTTGAACAAAAATAAAAATAAACAGAAAAAAATATTAAAATCTCTTAAATCGGAATAATTGACAACAAGTAATCAAGCATTTGTTGATTAATCCTTAAAAGCACAAAATTACAGCAATAACAACAATTTAAAAGAAAATAAAAAAGTTGCAGCTGCTGCTCGTTTCATAATGAAAATGCATTTCATTTGTAATTACAATACACAAATTCATGCGTGTGTGTGTGTGTGCATGAAACACTCGTACGTACAGCAACGCAGAAACGTACATAAGTATGTACTTTGCATTCATGCATTTTCATTAGCTTCAATGTAGTAGTGCATCCACACACAGCTATGGACGCAGAAATAGCGCACTTTCATATTATAGAAGGAACATGGGTCTATTTATTGCTGCGGTATTAACGACCAAAATACTTCTTATCAAGCTCATGCTTATGGGCTTGACATCCAACTTGATGTGATTTCCCATCAATTTTTATTCATTCACACAAAAAAAAAAAATTTCCATCAAGCATGACAAACTGAAAGTTATTTAGTTGAAAGAAAAGGTAATTAAAATAATTCTTATGAAAGTATTTTGTGGCGGCAAACAAAAATGCACCAGAGTACTGAGGATGAAAGGAAAGACTATAAATATGTATTTGTAGTCTTTGATGAGAGTGTAGCGGCTTTCGAAAACAGCTGGTTTGCTCTGCTGTATCAGTTAGGTTAGGTTAGGTTAACAGGTTACTGGTAAGAAGAAAAATAGAGTTCAGTCCACTTGACTGCTGTATCAGTAGGCTAATTGAAACTGAGGTTGACTTTCCTTTTGTCTTTCTGCATTTAAAAAGACATTTTCGGCCTATCAGCCATGATGGAATTTAATATAACAAACTAATGCTTGCTTACCTCCCTCCTCTTATTTGGTAGTCCTGCAATTGTTTGTAAAAAATTTCAAACCTCAGGCACTTCAGGCATATTGTCCTCGATATTCACTTGAACCAAGAACAAGATCAAGATCTTGGGAATATGTGGTTTAGTTACAGCAACAGAACCGTGGGGTAATGTCTAGGATAAGCCTCCTCTTAGTGTTGTGTTGTGCTATTCATCTATGCAATAGGTTAATGATGAACAGGAATTGTTTGTCTCCCAAGCAAACTATGAAAGTTAGTAACATCTTAAAAAAAAATCAATATTATGGTTGTGTGCCTAACATTTGATTGTCAGAAGTCAAACAAAATTCAACTCAATCGAATAATAGCAATCCGTTAAAAAATTTAAAAAACTTTCGTTTCTTCAAAAATGTATGTACGTTCACAATTTCCGAACAGCAACTCTTCAACATATTGAGACAGAAAGAAATAGAAACATATACAATTTGTAGACTATCTCCTTCTTTCTCACAGAAAAAGCAGCAAACGTTGACATTTGTGAAGCTGGACTAGTGTTAAGTCACATGAATTTTTTTAAAGAATACATCAGAATCCGTTTTAGAATATGTGCCTAGTATTTAAAAAAGTCTACTTTGTTAAATGTTTTCAATTCCGAGTGTTTATATATAAAAAAAATAACGAAACTTAAATGAGAATTATAAAAACATTAACTAACGCAGTCGATTTGCAGTTTGTAATACTTACTTACAATTTACACATGATATTCATTTTACGATTAAATATATAATTGGCTTATGTTTCCCGTTACATATTTTGCTCAGACATGCATTTTAAATTGAGTCAATATTCATTTTATTGAGATAATTATCTACCTGTTCACATATACAAGCTTTAGTCGATTCAATTAACGTATGGCAACCAACATAACCATTTTTATACCCTACAAAAAAGAATTGGAGGGTATATTCACTTTGTCATTCCGTGTGTAACGCAGCGTGTAAAGTATATATATATTCTTGATCAGTGATGAAATCTAAAAAGATCTAGCCATGTCCGTCCGTCTGTGAAAATCACGGTTCAGTCCAAACGAAAAGGGACAGGCACTTGAAATTTGGTATAGATACATTTTGAAGGATAGCACAGGTCGAGTTTGTAAATGGGCTGAATCAGGCTAGAGGGGAAACATTTCCCCTTAGAAGGACTAAACCAGTTTGTAAAAAACAACATAATTTTTAAGTTTTTTTTATAATTTTATTAAGCAAATGATATATTTTCATGTCCAAGAAAGTCCAAAGCGTTGAACTTGCAGCCAGAAAATCAGAAAAATCAAATTTTGAACCCCGTCCTCTTTAGAGGGCATTGACGTAATATATTATATGAAAAATAGTGTAAAAATTTAACAAATTGTATTACTTAAGCCTGCATTCCTTAAAAGTTAAATTTATCAGCTTTTATGAGGAAGCTGTGATGTTCTCTGATCTTCCCCTGACCTACCCTTCCTTGCCCCTTAATGACTCTATAAAAAAGTAAATTTTTTTGCACTTAATTATCCCAAAAATTTACTATTTATGTTCTTACGACAATGGTGAGATGTCTCCCCAACGGGCCCTTCCCGAAGTGAGCCTGTATAGAGTTTGAAAATTGGGCACATAAATGTGCTAAATGAACTCTGACCCGGCAGAATAAACATATTGAACTTATCTCAGTCTCTGTTTTTAATTTAAAAATATTAATACTTAAATTGCTTTTATGTTGATGGAAAAGTGTCCCAGCCATGGTGCTCCCACCCAACACATTGGTGGCGACCGTATTAAAATAATATATTTTTCTTTGTTTCAGCTGTTGGCTGAAGTAGTAGAACACGATACTATGAAGCGGAGGGTCGTGAGTTCGAGCCCGCGCTGAGTCATGAAATATTGTGTTGAATTCTTCTAATCAGCATTAGTTCATGGTTGTGTTAGTTGTTGCCAGCCTGTTTCAATGATAAAGGCATAGTCACTGGTCACTGAACATAATTGGCAGCGACTGACACCATCATGTACTAAAAAAAAAGCAGAGTAACAGCACCCACCTTCGTCGGCCCTATAGCAAAAATTAGTCGGCGAAGTGAAAGGTTGAAATAGCTACAAAAAAAACTGTCTATCTTCTCATCTTTCCTAATCTGTACCCTCAATACTATCCCCTCGTTTTCAGTTCTGGCGCAATGCATTGCATATATAGGGGTCATCCCCTGAGCGCTGGTCCTACTCCTAAAAAAAAAAAAAATACTATAAAAATGTAAATTTTAATAAGAATAAAAATAGAGTTTTTATTTGCTAAATATTTGGAGGGTATTTAAGATTCGATCTGATCGAATATCACGTTCTAATTTGTGATTGGGATCGTTTTGTTATTTTTTTTTTTAATTTTTTAATTATAATGATGATAATGAATTTTATATCAATAACTTAACTTCAGCATGGCTCGACATATTCTTTTATTTATATATTTTTTTAATTTTTCCACATTTTAGGTTCTAAGTCTCGACTAATTTTGTTCAGTGAGTTGTGTTTTGCTCACTAAACACACATTTTAACAGAGCAGCATTTGTACTTTTACTCCATATTATAACAATTAAGTGTTAATTGAGCAATTACTTAATTAAAATTATGTATAATTAATTGAGCTCAATTAAACTGCATATATGATCACCGTATTAGACATTTTTTTCTTTCACCATATCTGTGAGGTGTATAAAAAACTATATTTACATGAAGCAGATTGCAATGTATGACCCCAATATATCATTCCTAAATCCAATCTTTACAAAATATAAAATTTTTTTGTGTTAAAACTGAAGTAATGAGATGAACACATTAACAGTTGCAATTTGTTGCATTAATGTAAAAGATCTGTCTGTCCTTACTTACATATAAACCGATTTTTACAAGATTAATGACGATTAATCGATAAGTCCTTTAACCCTCCGATGAACGAGAAGGTCCCTAGGGACCTTTTTGCCTTTTCAAACTGAAATTACTCCTACTTCGGTCGCTACAACCCCAACTCCCCCCAAAAGTTACTCTGTATTCCAAGAGTATTTTGTTGCACATCTTTTGGAAAAAAATCAAGCCGATCGGATCATTACTTTAGGAGTTATTGAGGTTTTAGTGAGAATAGTACGCGGACGTGTGAATAGGTCCGTATGGACTTTGTACAGAATTTCACTAATAAATGCAACACTTGCGCACAGGGCGGGTGACAAGAAGTACACGCTCAACAACAATAATTTTTAAACTTTTTTATAATAGTCTTAAGAAAATTCAAGCAAAAAAAAAATTAATAAAATTATTTTTGTATGTAGAATTTAGTTATAAACAATAAAAATAAAAATAAAATTTTATATGAAAAAAACATGATTTACAAAAAAGGTCCGTAGGGACCTTTTCACACGGTCGTAAAGTTCAGAACTGTCACTAATTGGAGGGTTAAAACCACATTTGAAAAAAAAAATGTTTTCTTAGTTTTTTTTGAGATATCTACAGATCCGAATCTGTTCCAATCCGCAAGAAATATAAGTTTGATAGAACTCTCTGAAACGTGATTAATTTGGTTTGAAAAGAAATAAGCGGATCACATACTTACTTGATCGCTCACGCACATACAGGCTTAGTGACATACTCTGCCTTCAAACTCAAAACGACGAGATCTGCTGAAAACCCGTTTTTTTTCTAAGCGGAATAAAACTAATAATATCCTGACTTTTTGAAAATAAAATTGGTTTCATTTAAACAAATTTGGCTTGTCTGACTGTTTAGGGAACTTGGCCATATGTATGGAGCCCAATATCCATACATATCACTACAGTAACGAGTCTTTTTTCGATCCCTCGATTCGATTTGTTTGTTCAATCACTTAACCACTAAGACACGCGGCAGCAGTCTTTATAATGGACTTTAGAGTTGCCTGAAAATGGACTGATAATTATGGACTTCCGTGCCCACTACGAAGTCAAGGAAATTTCTTAGGCTCAGCCGCCACAAACTAACAGTTTGTTGTTCAAACTCTTTGCTTAGCAGATTTATTACCTCTGTTAATATTCCATTTACATAAAACTAAATTCAAAATCCAAGTAAATAAATAATAGGAAACAAATTTGATATTAAACAAATATTAGTTAAGCTTTTAAAGGGAGACAATTTATATGGCACGAATTTTCTTCGTTCCCTTTTAATCTGTGCCTTCGTTATTGTTGTTGTCTATTTTCTTAGGCTTATCATAAAATATGTTTTATTAAAATGTATCTTTTAAATCGGGCATTATTTAAAATATTCATGAATATGAAATACTAAAATAGAAAGTTTAAATTTTGCTTAGAAAGTTGGCATCAGTTTTCTTATCTTCAAGAGGCAAAAAAAAAAAGAATATTTGTTTTAGTAAAATGAAACATACCACGCGATCAGATGATTAGAACCATTTAATTTTTTTAGTTCAGAAATTTAACAATTATTGCGATTGTATTGCTTTTACAAAAAAAGGACGAAATAAATAAATTAAAATTTTTGCGTTTATATGATTGGAACCACTTTGCTTTTTGAAATTGATTAACATGATTTTTACTTTAAATTATTAATAACAAAAAGGTATTACTTTGTAGTAAATATTAGTTAAAAACAGGCCCAAATATATTTCTAATGGGTCATTGCTCAGTTAATTGGGCTAAGTCGCAAAATTGTACTCGTATATATATATATATATATATATATATATATAAACGATATTGAAATTATGACATAATTTATAACCGTTAACGTCTCTCGCTCTAAACATGATTGAACATGTTTGGTGTTAGCTTTCCAGTAGGATTTGCGAATGGAGGAGATAATTTGACTTTAAGACATCACTAGTTCAGCATGAATTAAGTTCTATAAGGATCAGATACATATCTTTGGATTTTGTTATGATTAATTAGAAAACTATTATAAAATTATTAAAATGTAAATATGATTAACAATCTTGATATTAGTCGTTCTTATTTTTGATTTATTAAATGACGAATATTTAATTAAAATTAGTTAATAGGTTTTAATCATATGTGAACGCCGACGAAAATCGGTACATTGCGCCGATAGTGCGAACTTAGCTTAAGGCCCATTATTACAACTTAAAGTTAGTTAAAAATAAGATTTTATCAGATGTATAAAAAGCTTTCCATTATTGTAAATTAGATTTAACTTACCAGGTAGGATAAACTTACCTGTAATTTATCGATCACTTCAGGTTAAATTAAAATTTTGCAAATGATAAAGTTTTTATACGTCCGATAAAATCCTACTCTTAACTAACTGTAAGTTGTAATAATGCCCCTAATTGTTTGAAAATTTAGTTTTATATTCAAAAAGAGAATTGGGACATAAAGAAAATAGTCAAACGATAACACGGGGATTTAATGAGTGCTACCATCTCGTATTGAATTTCCTAATAAAATTTTTACAAATAAGAACTGTTATCGTACTCAAATAACAAACAAAATACACGTGAGTACAGATGATACAAGTGTAGCGGCTTTCGAAAACAGCTGTTCTGCTCTGCTTTATAAGTTGCATAATTAAAAAATGATAATGATTAAAAAATGATAATGATGATTCCGAATTTAATGCAAAATTTTGTACAATCTTAATTAAATTTAATATATGTTCGATTTTTTTTCAAAAAAGTCTTACAACACTAAAACATCGGCTTTTTAATTCAGTTTTATTTATACTCGTACCATTCTAAGGTAGAAGAAATATGGAAAATAATAATGGAACATGATGTCGGGTAAATATCCTACTCTAGCACGTCGGCAGACGTACGCTCTTTTCACAAAATTGTGAACCACATTTTGCAACAAACCTCGCCAATGCACTGCCGATTTTCATTTTGCAGAACGTTAGTTGTTTGTGGTTTCTTTACGTAAAATCGGTCTTTTAAATGGCCTCAGAAAATGTAATCCAGCGGCGTTAAATCATAAGAACGAGGCGGCCAATTGAAATCGCCAATTAAGAAATTACGCGACCGGGAAATTTCGCATGCAATAACTGAATTATTTGACCTGCGGTGTTGTTTGTGGCGGCGTCTTGCTGAAACCAAAGGTCACTGATGAACAATAACGAATTGTGGACACAAAAAAATCGTTTATCGCGGTTTGGAAGTGAACAGTATTCACGATGACTGCGTTTCCTTGCTCATCTTCGAAGATATGCGGTACGATGATGCCCCCTGGCCACAAACCGCACCATATGGTCACTTTTTTTTTGGATGTAAAGGTTTTACGAGGACTGTTTGTGGATTATGTGAACCCCATATGTGCTAATTTTGTAAATGGGCCTCATCACTAAAGATGATTTTATTGAAAAAATTCGTTGTTTTCGTTCAGTTTTTCATAGAGTAAATTTTCTACAATTGAAATTTTTTGCTCAAGAGGGCAGCGTTCCATGGTTAAAATTTCCCAAGTTTTTACTAAATAAATGTCAAAGGATGGCAGCACAATTGTTGACATTTGATCATTTGACAGCCAATTCGCTTCCTAACCTCAAATTTGCGCACCCTGTTTAATTAAAGTAAAGATCTACGAGGGATTCCCACAGTCGTATCATTCAGATGGTATAAAAAAGTTGGAATATCGTCTTACTAAGTGTATTGAGCTAAAATGAGACTATGTTGAGAAATAAATAATTTAAAAAAAAAATGTTTTTTTTCTACTTAGGCTGCATCAATATCAATCTGCACTCGTAGAGGTTTATTCATAAAAAAATACATTTGATTTATAAAAGGTTTATAAAACAGATTGGCATACAAAAGAGTGTTTCATAAATTCTTTATAAAACATTAATATATTTTACGAATAAGCATGTCGTTGTTTTATATATAAATTTCATTGAATTATAGTTTCGTTAACCTTCTGATTAACCTCTACAGGACATTTTATACTTTCTTTATAATTTTTTTGCTTTCAATAAAAAATAATAAGGAAAGTAGGTATATTCTTTTTATACCCTTCACAAAAAAGTGAAAGGGTATATATAGGTTTGTCATTCCGTGTGTAATTTCTTCGATATCAATATAGGACCCCACAAAGTATATATGTCCTGGATCCTTATGAATAGCGATGACGATTGAGCGATGTCCGTCTGTCTGTACGTGAAATCGGGTTTCCCAACCCCCCAGAAAAGCTAGAAACTAAGTTCTTGGACCGTTGGATTGGAAATGAACTTAAATAGAGGGGTATTGAAATTCAATAAGATCCGATGTACGGTTCCAGAGCTGGGAAGGTTACACCTATTTCTCGACGCAAAATTTATACCAAAAACCAATTATTTTTTTAATGTTTGTAAATTAAACTTATTTCTTGCTTTGGGAAGCCTCAAGGGTCTATTAAAAACTAAAAAAATTAAAATTTTTTTCCAGGGATGGGAAACAAAATTTTTTTTCGGACCATTCCGTATTTTGTAGTACATGTAGTAACTAAAATTGTTAAAAATTTCAAGTTTTTCTTTAAAAACCCCTCTTTATACGTCATGAAGATTTGCATTGACCAAAAAAAAATTTTTAAATTCAAATTTTGTTTCCAGGGATGTGAAATTGCATTTTTTTATACGTGAAAGTAATCAAACAGGCAACTGATGTTTTTTTTTACTACCTAAAACTGTCTTATAATTTAGGAAGAACAAAATTGGTATCAAAAATTCAAAACAAAAAAATCTAAATTTCGAATCCAGGGTTGGACAAGTGCAATATTTTGTAGTACAAGAAAGTGGCCAAAATGGTTGAAAAATTAAAATTTTTCTTAAATAAAACTACTATACCTCAAGAAGACTTGCACTGATAAAAAATAGAAAAATTAAATCTTGCTTCCAGGGTTGGGAAATTGAAAGTTTTTTTGGTACATGCAATATTTTGTGGTACATGTAATAAACAAAATTGTTATAAATTTTGAGTTTTTCTTAAATAAAATCACTTTATACTTTATCATTGCATTGATAAAAAAATTTTAAAAATTTAAATTTTGGTTCCAGGGGTGGGAAATCGAAATATTTCTGGTACACAAAAAAGTACCCACATAAATTCCAAATTTTGTTTTTTTTAGTAAATTAAACCAATTTTATACTTCAGGAAGAATTAATTTGGTATTAAAAATTCGATTCCAGGGTTGGAAAATCGAAATTTTTAAGTACATAAAAGTAGCCATATAAGTTCCTTATTTTGGTTGTGTGTGAATGAAATCTTTTTTATACTTCACGAAGAGTTAAATTGGTATTAAAAACTAAAATAATTAAAAATCCAATTTCAGGGTTGGAATATCGACATTTTCTTATTCATAAAAGTAACCATATAATTTGTTATTTTTGATTTTTATGATGAATTATACCTACTTTATATATCAAGAAGAAATAAATTGGTATTAAAAACCAAAAAAATCTAAAAGACGATTGATTCTACGGTTGGACAATTAGAACCTTTTGGGGTACATGAAACGGATTTTTTGTTTTTGTTTGTAAATTAAACGTATTTAATATTTTTGAAAGACGTTCAGAGGTATTAGAAGTAAGAAGAGTCAAACATTTAGCTTCCTAACCAAAAAATTTAAACGTTGTCTTATATATAAAAGTAACCGATAACATCATTTTGTTTATTTTTTAATTAAAGCTACTTTCTGTTTTAGCAAGAAAGAAAGAAAGAAGAATTACATCTGTGAAGGGTATTTAAGATTCGGCACAGCCGAATATAGCACTTTTACTTGTTAATACTGATTTTTATTTATTCTTGATTTTTCAAGCTTGAGGTCTTTTTTTATATTTTTATTGCATTATTATTATTATTATTATTACTGAAACTTTAAGTGTGTCTAATCATATGATCGAGAGTGTATATTCGGAAAATAATTTGTATTAAGACATGCCAGTGCATGTAGAAGCAGGTCCCATGTGCCGATAAAACTTGCTCTGAATACAATACGAAGGGATTATTATTTGGTTGACATGAAAAAAAATAGAACTTTAAGTACTCTAGGTTACCGACTTATTTTATTGCTTGGAACTAAGAGAAGAGGATTGTACAAAAAGTACTACAAGATTAGTACTGCCGCTACTTTAAACCAAATGTATAAACATCATCATCAAGTAGGGATGTGTGTACAAGTGCACACTTGAAACTGAAAATAAATAAAATTACAAAATTAACGCGAAACTCTGCATAAAAATGAATTAATAAATTGTGTGCAAAACTGTATTACATATACGAGTACATACTTTCAAAAAGGGTTAAAATAAAAATTGCCAAAAAAAGAAAAAAGAAAGAAATCCACCAAAATAAATGAATAAACCGAAATACAATTTTTGGTGGCAGCAGGGGAGAAGAAATACAGTAACAAAGTATTTACTGATGCATGTGCAGATTACATACATCCATCATCCATAAAACATTTGTATACATGAATTTAAATTATTTTTACAATAGTGAGCAGATATGTGTGTATTTGTGTGTGTGTGTATGCGTGTATGTGTGAATGTACTTGCACATGAATACGAAGGTATCTTTTATTATATTACTCTTCTTCTTAGTTTTCTCGTTGTACCAAAAAATTGGGTCAACAAGCATATGAATTTTGTAGGGGAATGTTGGAAAAAAATAACACTAGAATCAGAATCAACGAGCGAAATGTATGAAAAATGTGTATAAAATTCGTTATTATTATTATTACTGGTGTGTGAGGGCTCTCCTTCCTCCTACAAAAACAAATGTAACACATACACATATAAACCCGTGCATATGTATGTATTCGTATGTGTACAGGGTCTTTCAACGGGTACTTCCGAACTTTGACATTTGAAAACGACCATCTTGCTGAAGGTACATCTGTCAAGTTATTATTTTTTTTTTAACTCGGATCAGCACTCAGGGAATGACCCCTACATATGCAGTACATTGCGCCGGAACTAGGAAGGAGGGGATAGTATTGAGAGCACAGTTGAAGATCGATGACAAGATAGAGAATTTTTTGTAGCTATTTCAACCTTTTTACTTCGCCGAATAATTTTTTGCTACAGGGCCGACGAAGGAGGCTGCTGTTCCTCTGCTCTTTGGTAGATTATATTTCGTGACCATCACTCAGAAATAGACCGACAACAACTAACACAACCATGCACTCATGCTGATCAGAAGAATTCGACAAAATATTCATGATTAAATGCGGAGGCGAACTCAGGACCCTACGCTTCATAATCTCGTGTTAACTAACGTGTGTTGTTTTTTAGAGTGTCACAACACCATATCAACACGTGCAGATTATGGAAATTTTTAATCAAAATAATTGTTCTATTCGTCAAAGTTATCGAGCACTTCTTCCATTTTATGACGTACAAAATCCCCGTTAAGACCGGCTAATTCGAAAAACAAATATGTCTTTGATTTACGTCAGTTCCTGCCTGGCGGCCTAACCTGACGATGGTCTTAACATCGGGTGAAAATTAAGTGCTAACAGCACCCCTCTTAGTACCCAAGAGACCACACAAGGCGACCTCGGGTCGCCCAGGTGGCAATTTCTAGAACATGATGTGGTAAGCCCCATGATCTAACACCTTGTTTAAAGTGTCGATCCTATCTAGATGATCTTTTATTTGTTGATTCACAACAACATATAGGTTCTGCTACTATCAGCCGGACCGAAGTCCAACCACAAGGATTGAACATCAATCCTTATCTGACAAACCTTCCACAAAATTGGTGACCACAACCACCACGTGTACTCTCGAGGGAGACCTCACCAATATCCAGCCGCAGTAAACTGCGAGGAGTGTACTGGATCCCGTGGTACCAGTTGCAACTACTGGTAAAGCCTCGAAAGGCAAATCAGTGTAGGTTCTATAAACTTTCTATCGACTTCGGTTTCTTTTCTACCCAAACCCAGGTGCCGCCTCACCTGTCAATTCTTACTCAAGCTCGTAGGCGAACCTACTTCTTTTAGATTCTTATATATATGCACATCCGTTCCATTGTTTTAGAGATTGGGCAGTAACATATAAGTTTTACGGGGCTACCTGCAAAAGTTATGCCTGAAAAACAGAATAACCCCTCGAAAGCCAACCATTATAGGTTTTAACTTTCTATTGACTTTTGAACTCTTAATTAGATCGAGGCGGCCTTGGACCTCCTTTGTTATTTCAAACTTACGTAGAGACCGGCGGGCAAACCCCTACTACTTTAATTCTTCTTACAGTAGCCAGCATGTTTCCTACTGAGACCTGTCCCTAACAAGAACAATAGATCGTGTCCGGATCACATTTACCGTTACTGATAATATGGATTCCATTGGTGTTCCAGATTACGCCTTCTACGCGCCAGCCGTGGCGCCCAAATGTCATTGATGTTAAAAACATATTTCCTTGTTTTATTATGATTTAAACTTATGTCGTTCTATAAAAACATCCTATAGTTCAGCCAACTGCACCCACAGTGTTGTTATTTATTCAGGCTCAAATCACCATGGACGGATGAACAACTCAACACCATGTGCAAATAATAAAAATGCTTTGTATTCTGTTCGATCAACGTTCCGTGCGCTTCGACCACTTTAAGATCGTTATAACTGTCCTAACGGGAGGACTATTCGCAGTGTAGTCGATAAATTTGAATCCACTGATACAATGAAACAGTTGGCTGACAGCCACGCGTCGACGAAATACAAGATCTACGGAAAGTATCGCTGTTGTTCGTGAGATTGGACAAGCGAAACCGCGTTGCTCACAAGAACTCGGCTTTCTGAAGACTTCAACTTGGCGAATGTTGCGGCGTGAGTTGGATCTGCTCACGTGTAATATTCAATTGGTCCACGAAATGAAGATAAGAGGCAATAGACTACGACGTGTGGAACAGTTCTGATCCTAAGTTTCATGGAAAAATCATTTTCAGCAATGAGATCCATTTCTGGTCGAATGAGTTCGTGAACAAAAAAAAATTTTTTTGAATTTGGGATGATACCAATCCACATGAGATCCAAGAGCACTCAATGCATCCCGAAAAAGTCAATGTTTGATGAGGATTTTCGGCTGTTGGCGTCCATCCCCCTCTATTTCGTTAAAAACGACTTTAGCCAAGTCATCACTATCAACGCTGAACGTCGATGATTACCGACTTCTTTTGGCTCGAATTGGATGAGTTGGACGCCAACGAACGGCACTATGTGCCACACAGTTCCAACTGTGAATATTCCGCATGAGCGGTTTGAGGGCATGATCATTTCATGTGGCGGTGGAGAAGTGATCTGGCCACAGAGATCATGCGATTTGACCCCGTTAGACTTTAAGTCTACCTTTACGACGGAATGAGCCAAGTTTGTGGTCATATTCAGTCATAAGGAAAATTCAGCCTGATTTATGGAAAATTGGACCTTTCGCATTCGCTCTAACCACAGAAGCCGTGGCGGACATAAATGATGTCATATTACACACATAATGTCAGCAATAGATCTTTCAAGGCCAATTTACACCATGAAGTTTATTCATGAATATTATTCATGCAGTTTTTGTTTGTAGGTGAGCGGTGTAGAGACGAAGTAGGAGTAGAAAAAAAAGCACGATTCATGTTTTTCATGAAGTTTTTTGTATTTCCTTTTGCAGTACTTTTCGTTCTTCTTGTTTTATTCGAACAAAGAAAGTTAAGCGATTGCAAGCTAAGAAATCAACCCTGAAATATAAATCACCGTATCATGCTAGAGGATGTTTTGAAAGAAAGCTAAGAAATATTCATGAATTAAACTTCATGGTGTAAATTGGGCCTCACACATATTCTTTCCTTTAAATTTAAAGATGAGCAGCGCTTATTGAAAGACTCTTTACTTAAAAATGTTGTATATAATTTGTGCTTCTATCCAAACATTAATCCATCTAACCATCAGCCATTCATCGCCATCTCTCATGTACGAGTAACATGTATGCACTTAAATACACGTGCAATTAGTGTTTCCTCTTGCGAATTCAATTACACACTTAACCAAACTACACAAATACCTCAACGAAAAAAACAAAATAACTGAAATAAATAAAAACATTTTTTGTTTTTTTTTTGCATTGTTTTATTTTATAAAACAATCAATAAAAATTCCATATATGGGTATGTATATTTATTTAAACACCCATATAATGAGCTACATACATACACATTAATAAAGCAAATGGACATTAGGGTAATTCTCAGGCCGTCGTGCGTTATATACAGAGATATTTACTTGTATGTATATTGTTATTCATGGAAGCTGGCTATTTATTATATAATGGTATCAGCTCGCCGATTGAGTGCATATTGTATTCTATACCGAAATATGACGGGTTCTTTGTATATTCTCTAAATTGCAATTGTATTCATGCTTTAATAAAATTTAATACGGTGTTCTCAATTAATGTCATTATTGGGCTCAATTAACCATACAATATAAAAATTTTAATTAAGCATTTGATTTAATTGTTGTAAAATCGATTAAAATTACAAATACAGCTCTGCTAAAAAGTGTGTTTAGTGAGCAAAACACAACTCACTGAACAAAGTTAGTCGAGACTTAGCACCTAAAGCGTGGAGAAAGTAAAGTAACCCATCAACAAAATATCTCAAGCCATGTTGAAGATAAATTATTGACATTGAATTTATTATTAATTAGAAAATTAAAAACAAAAAAAAAGCAAGTAAAAACGTTATATTCGACCGGGTCGAATCTTGAATACCCTCCAAATATTTGGAAAATAAAAACTCTACTTTTATTCTTATATTTTTGTGGTATTTGGCTTAAGTAAACAATAAAAAAAAAATTCATTTAATACGGTCGTTTCCAATGTGTTGGGAACAGTATGATTGCAACACCTTTCCGTCAGCATAATTGCGTATTTATATTTTATATCAACGTGTATCTAACAAAGGGACTGGGTAATTAAGGGTAGAAAAAAATTTTTTTTCTGATAGGGTTATTTAGGTGGCAAAGGTGGGTGGAGGACAAGGACAGGGGAAGATCTTCGTCGTAAAAGCTAATACATTTAATTTTTAAGAAATGTGGGCTGAAGAAATACGATTTGTTGAATATTTCCACTATTTTTGCATAAAATGTCTTACGTCAACACCGACTTAAGAGAGCGGATTCAAAAATTGATTTTTATGATTTTATGACTTTTTCATATTAAAATATATAATTTTTTTAGCAAAACTGCAAAAAAACCTTAAAACACTGCTTTAAATAAAACTGTGTGGACTATATGGATTTTGATGCGCTAAACTCAAATTCGTTTTCGCTTTTTTCCATCAAGTCGGGATTTTTTTCATAGCCATGTCAAATTTTCCCCCCTAAATTAGTCAGGTACGCAGACATACTTCACCCTAACTCGAGAACGAGTCATCCGATTTTCAAAAGTAAAACACCAGAAGATGTGTAACAAAATTGTATTTTTTATTAAATTGAATTAAGATTTTATAGGCTAATTGTTCGAAATTTTTAATTTAAATCTCAGAAAGACATGATAAATATTCCAAGGCACAAAGGCAAGTCAACATCAGTTTTTTGTTATTCAACTTTCACAGCAGAGCAGAACAGCTGTTTTCGAAAGACGCAACCCTTTCATCATCAGTGCTCATGTGTATTGTGTTTGTCACCACTTATTAGGTGGCTTAGTTGAATTTGATAACAGTTCCTATTTACACAAATTTTATTGTGAAAAAGAATACGAGAACTGTATCAACCTGATGTTAACATGCTATTGTTATAATACCCGTGTTACCGTTTGATTATTTTTCTTCATGTCCCATTTTTCTGAATTTTTTGTTCCATCATACCTAAGTCAAATTTTTTTGGTTTGAATTTTATACTTAAAAAAAAAAAAATTTAAATTAAATTAAATTAAAAAAAAAACATTAAGCAAATATTCAACATTTTGCACATTTTTCTGAGAACTACATATCTTAAAAATTAAATAAGCTATAACCCATAAAAATCGGTTACAAAATGTGGATTTTATTGTCAATTTACCGCAGGTACCCAATATTGTAATGCAACCAACTTTAGATATAACGATAGCATTTCGCCTTAGTGCTTGTAGTGCCCACTCCGACGTCACCCTTATTGATGTATTGTTTGCTGCATTACATGTATTTGATCAATATTTACCTGCGGTAAATTGACAATAAAATCCACATTTTACTTTTAAAAATCGGATGACTCGTTTTCGAGATAGGGTGAAATATGTCTTCGTACCTGACTAATTTAGGAGGGAAAATTTGACACGGCTATGAAAAAAATCCCGACCTGATGGAAAAAAAGCGTAAACGGATTTGAGTTCAGCGCATCAAAATCCATATAGTTTACATAGTTTTATTTAAAGGAGGATTTTGCTGCTGAGCAGTGAAATTATGTGGTTTTTCAAACGTTGGTTTAGTTCTTATGGGAACTTTTTCTCTTTGGCCCGATTCAGCCCATTTATGAACTTGACCTGTGCTATCCCTCAAAATTTTTAATGTCTGGCTCTTTTCGTTTGGGCTGAATCGTGATTTCCACAGGCGGACGGACGGACATGGCTAGATCATCCTGGAATTTATCACTGATAAAGAAAATATATAATTCTTAGGGTCTCAGATGGATATTTTGCTGCGTTACACACGGAATGACGAAGTGAATATACCTTCCAATTCTTTTTTGGAGGGTACACAAATTCTAGATTTGAGCTTGAGGTCCTCAGAATATGAAAAACTTTGTACTTTTAGTTGTCATACTTTGATTGAATTGAGAATTTTTTATTATACATATTTGAATAGGAAGATAATTGTGGCAATAAATAGAATATTGAGTCAATTAAAACTAAATATCTGAACACCATATACTGCAAATAAAATTTGTCTGCCTGACAACTCTTCTTTGGGCATAAGAAACATATTTTTCAAGAGCTCCTTAATATTGCGTTACGACTATTTTTTGCTTATTGTCCGATTGCGTCGAAGTTAAATTGTAGTCTTGAGTGGGTCCATGTCTGAAATCGCCGCTATTCTTAAGAAAAATTTTCAACTTCCCAAAATTGGAATTTTTTATTATTTTCACGGCACATATCCTTAGTTGCCGATAAGTTTTTAAAAGGTGTTTTTAAACCTTAGGCGGAAAGATGATTTTTTTTTAGGAGTAGGACCAGCACTCAGGGGATGACCTCTATATATGCAATGCATTGCGCCGGAACTGAAAACGAGGGGATAGTATTGAGGGGACAGGTTAGGAAAGATGAGATGATAGAAATTTTTTTGTAACTATTTCAACCATTTTTATTTCGCCGGCTAATTTTTGCTACAAGACCGACGAAGGTGGGTGCTGTTACTCTACTTTTAGTACATGATAGTGTCAGTCGCTGCCAATTATGTTCAGTGACCAGTGACTATGCCTTCATCATTGAAACAGGCTGACAACAACAAGTAACACAACCATGCACTAATGCTGATCAGAGGAATTCAATACAATATTTCATAACTCAGCGCGGGGTCGAACTCAGGACCCTCCACTTCATCTGAAGAATGAAGTTTCATTTCATGTTGCAATAAAATAAATTCTAAATAAATTCTAATTTTTAAATAATAGGATACAAATTGTTTAATATTTAATTAAGTTTAATCAGCGTTCAACTGAATCTAAAATTCTGATGTTTCCGGCGAAACGTATTCTTTTTAATTATTTCATTAAAGACCAAAATTTTAAGTAGAATTAAACTGTAAACGAATGATTCTGTGAATCATTCAACGAACTTTTTAAAATGATTTGAATTAATTCAATTTACCGGAAATATGAATTGAATTAATATTTGATTGAAATCAAAATAAAAGTAAGAATTTTTGAATTAATTACTTTCCCAAAAATATGAATTGAGTTAAAAAAAGAATGAATTCATTACGATATAACAGTTTTTTAATGCATTCATTCATTGTATCAAAATAATGAATTGAATTGAAATTTGAATGAATTCATTAAAGATTTATAGGATGAATTGCAATTCATTTGTTTCATTCATTTGTTGTTTTAGAAGAACAAAGATCACAATTGGTATCTTTTTGCAGTGTATGAATTTCTTTTATTCATATTTCTTATCAAAAATTAGATTATGACAAAAAATGGGTGTTGCTTCAGCGTCCATAGGGACATTTTTGAGTTCAGTTGGCAAGATATTTAAAATAAATTTATCACATCAAATATTCAAAATATGTTTTAGAGAAAGGAAAAAAATATGGTTAAAATAGAAGCATTTTCATGTTATCGAATAAATATTCTTTAACGCTTTTCTTAAAAATTGAAATTCTTTCAATATTTTTTGATCCAAATATCTGTTCGATGAAAAACTTAAATACAAATTTCAGCAAATATAATTTTTTACCTCATTTTTGATTTCCATTTTCCATAATTCCAAAAATTTAGTTTCGAGTAATATAATATTAATTATCAAACATTAAATTCCTCTGGTCTCTTGACCTCTTTTTAATTATTATTATATTCTGCTATTTTTAAGCTTAAGGCCTCTTTATTTTAATTCAATATTTAATTTCAATATTTCGTCACTCCTTTTTGTGTGATTTCTTCAGGAAAAGGAGTGAGGAAATATAGAAATTAAATTAAAATAAACAAACCTTGAGCTTAAAAATAGCAGAATATAATAAAACTAAACTGTTTCGTCAAAATTTTGTTTACTATCTGGGTGAATACAATCAGTTTTCAGATTAACTAAACCTAGTTTAACTGAGATCTCTGAAACCCAGCCTTGGTCAAATAACTACTAAACGGCTTAGAAATAGCAGATTCCTTAATGTTAATTAGTTCGTATCTTTGTAACAAAATAATATCGATTAGAAGTTTTTTTTTTTGGAGATTAAAAAACTGTTTTAATCTCCGAAAAACAGTTGAATGAAAGAAACTACATTGAACCAGAGCTCCGAAATCTTCGCTCGAATTCTAGTAGAGAGTGAAACTCGCTCGAATTCGAGCGCGAGTACTGCTGCGAGTGAAAAAAAAAATCGAGTGTACTCTATTTTTCTATGCCACTCGAATAAGAGCGCATATGCTTTGCGCATTTTATTCGCACTCGAAATCGAGCAGATTATACTCTTGCCGAGTACTCTTTCAGTCTTTCTCATACAATGGAAAAATAGAAACTGTTTGTTTTTGCCGATTTGTGTGTGTGCGTGTGTGTGTGTGTGTCGTAGCAAGTATAGTATTATTTATGGCTTTATTGTTCATTATAATATAGAAAATATAAGTAAACTTTTAAATATATAATAAAACTTTTTTTATAAAACCAACTAATTGCTCCGCACACGCGCACTGTATGGGAAGACTGAAAGAGTACACAAAAACCACACGCACACACAAGTCAGCAAAGACAGTTTCTATTTTTCCACTCGAATTTACTCTTAAGAGTGAACTCTCACTCTATTTCGAAGATTTTTACTCCCACTCTTACTTTTTAAAAAGGAGCACTCGCGAGTACTCCCACCTAAAACAAACGAGTGGAGAGTGAACTTTTTGTAACACTCGTAATCTTCGAGTACTCTTCTTCGCGAGTATTTTTCACTCGCGAGTAAAATCGAGTAAATCTGAGCTCTGCATTGAACTACTTCAACGAGCTTAAGCCTTAAAGTGTAATTTAAATTGTTGGAATATTGAATTGTAGTTGCAACACTTTATATGTATTAGCAACACTCATATTTTATAGTGCTGCCATTATTGCAATCAGTTAAATTTATCTTTTCATTATCTTTTGTTATTCTATCTTTTATTCTTCAATTCAACATTGTTAACTTTTAAACAGTCAGTCGTAATAAACATCTTGAAGTAAAACAACCATAATCTTTTGACTTAACTAAGAAGAAATTTCAACATAAATAAATTTAGATAAATTCTCAAAAGTTTGGGAAAAATGTCATTAATGAATTTATTCTTATATAATAATTTAAATTATAATTCATATATTCCTATGAAATAATTTTAGCACCTGAAATTTGAAATAAACACAATCCATATTTTCTGGCTGCTCCTCAACATCGCACATACAAAATCGTATATCTTTTAAAAGGAAATATTTAAACAAAAAGCTGTACATCTTTTGAAATTAGAATTAATTTGTCTTACATTTAAACAATAAACAACATTGTTATATAAGCCCTATTCACAATCTTGTGCAAATAGTCTTGCATCATTGCATTTGCAAAATAATTGTACTCTACACCAACAAAATACATTGAAAATGCTCTCAAATACTCTCTCAATTTGCAAATGCAATAATGCAAGACCATTTGCACAAGATTGTGAATAGGGCTATAGTTTATTTCCAACCATATTTAGTGTTAAGGCTTCACAATTGGAACTCAAATCATATTCAAACACAGCTAATTAAATATGTCATGGCAGCGCATACTTATTTGCCATTTAATTTTGCGATAATTATTATCTTATCTTTGAAAATCATGAAAAATGATAAAAGCTAATAATGATCTAATGCGAAACGCAAAAAAAACGACTAAAATGCGAGCCATTGTAAAGCAAAATTGAATTTCCTTATATAATGCCGCATTAGTTATACTTAAATAATTAGAAGCAACACTTAATGAAGCATAAATAAAAGGGCAAAAATCCGGAATTGTTGTAGTTTCGGTTTGTTGCGTTCTTATCATTAATTAATAACATGGAGCAAAGAAAAAAAGTGTATATGAAAAATGCGGTTGCTACTGGAGTTTTTGTATGGAGCTAATATTTTCCTAATTTTCATAAGGAAATAATGTTGCTTAACAGTGATGCCAACTTTTACATAAAAATGTCGCGGTAAAAAAATCATTAAGTTAAATATATTTTTTAAATAAAAATACTTAAAAAAATCTTTGGAGGCAAATTTGAGGTTAGGAAATAAATTGGCTTAAATACTTTTTATGACAAATTCATACTGAATTTAATGCCAATGTAAAATAGAAATCTGGGAATTCATGAGGGAATATGATTTCCACTTCTAGCACGTCGCCCCTTTTCACAAAATTTTGAATCACATTTTACAAATAAGCTTCGCTAATCTCGTCCATGTAGCCCCGAATTTCATCTTTGAGAATGTCACTTGTTTGTGGTCTTTCAAATCATCCCACAGAAAACAATCGAGGGCAGATAATTCACGGTGACTACATATCTTGGATCGTTTTTGAAAAAATACGGCCCGATAATGCCGTCTAAACGAAAGTTGCACCATAAGCCCATTTTCTTAGGATGGAATTGTTGCTCGAGGACTCTTTTTTTTTTTATCTTGGACCAGCACTCAGGGGATGACCCCTATATATGCAATACATTGCGCTGGAACTGAAAACGAGGGGATAGTATTGATGGGAGAGGTTAGGAAAGATGAGAAGAGAATAGTTTTTTTTGTAGGTACTTCAACCTTTTACTTCGCCATCAAATTTTTGTTACAGGGCCGACGAAGGTGGGTGGTGCTGTTACTCTGCTTTTAGTACATGATAGTGTCAGTCGCTGCCAATTATGTTCAGTGATCAGTGACTATGCCTTCATCATTGAATTAGGCTGACAACAACTAACACAACCACGCGCTAATGCTGTTCAGATGAATTCAACACAATATTTCATGACTCAGCGCGGGCTCGAACTCACGACCCTCCGCTTTGTAGGTTGTGTGAGGCCCATATGTGACAATTTTATTTGCTTAGATAACCGACTAATACAAAATGAAAAATGGCTTGTTTTCGTTCAGTTTTCCAAACAGTAAATTTCCGCAATTACAGTTCTTTTTTAAAAAGTGTAACGTTCCATGGTTAAAATTTCCAAACTTTTTAGTAAATAAATGCTAAAGAAAGATAGACTAATTCTTGCAATTTTATCATTTGACAGCCAACTTATTTCCTAACCTCTAATTTGCCCACCCTTTAGTACTCAATACGAAAATGTAAATAATTCGCAATTCGCTAAAAACGTATCATACGTGTTTAATAGAGAGAACAGAACGTCAACGCCCTATAAAGGGGGCTGGGTCCAAAGATGGATTTTTATTTTCTGGCTACAAGTTCAACGCTCAGACCTTCTTTGACATAAAAATATATCATTTGCTTAACAAAATTATAAAAAAGCATAAAAATTATGATGTTTCTTAGAGGTTGGTTTAAATCTGCTTAGGGGAATTATTTTCCCTCTGGCCCCATTCAGCCCATTTATGAACTTAAGCTGTGCCATCAAAATATATCTGTACCAAATTTCAAGGCTCTGGCTCTTTTCGTTTAGACTGAATCGTCATTTCCACAGACAGACGAACGGAAAAGGCTAGATCGTCTTAGATTCATTACTGATCAAGAATATATATACTTTATGGGACCTTAGAATGACAAAGTGAATATACCAATTATTTTTTAGAGGATATAAAAAACACACACCCGCACACACATTTTATTAGTTCAGTCAAAATTAGTTTTACCTGTGTTTTATTCTTAATCAAAAAGTACCGAAAACGTATAGGATTATACTTGTTATAATTGCCAATTTTCAAAAAGCTCCAGTGGGTGTTGTTGGCTGAAGTAGTAGAACACGAGACTATGAAGCGGAGGGTGGTGAGTTCGAGCCCGCGCTGAGTCAATAAATATTGTGTTGAATTCTTCTGAACAGCATTAGTGCGTGGTTCTGTTAGTTGTTGCCAGCCTGTTTCAATGATGAAGGCATAGTCACTGGTCACTGAACATAATTGGCAGCGACTGACACCATCATGTACTAAAAAAAAAGCAGAGTAACAGCACCCACCTTCGTCGGCCCTGTAGCAAAAATTAGCCGGCGAAGTAAAAGGTTGAAATAGTTACAAAAAAATGTCTATCTTCTCATCTTTCCTAATCTGTACCCTCAATACTATCCCCTCGTTTTCAGTTATGGCGCAATGCATTGCATATATAGGGGTCATCCCCTGAGTGCCGGTCCAAGATAAAAAAAAAATATTCAAATTGTTTTTCAGAAGAATACAAAGCGCCAAGAAGCTTTAGAAAGTTTAGAAGATATATGGAGTGCAAAGAGGGTACTAAACTCGGTTCTTAGTTCTTTTTTAACACTTAAAAGTACCAAACACTTGTCGCATAATTTTTTAGCATTATTGGCCTGCTTTTATAACTTTTTGGGTCCACCTATCGTAGTTTGCGGAATATAAAGCATAGTACTATAATCAGGTAACACCACTAGTTCAGCTGCTTCATGTTGCTGTTACGTAAAATTGTCAAATTTTGTTTTGAAAAAATATATTAAATTTAAAAAATAAACAATACACATGAGCACTGATGATGAAGGTGTTGCGGCTTTCGAAAACAGCTGTTCTGCTCTGCTGTGTATGTTGAATAACAAAAACTGATGTTGACTTGCCTTTGTGCCTTGGAATATTTATCATGTCTTTCTGAGATTTAAAAACAAATTTCGAACAATTAGCCTATGAATCATAATTCAATTTAATAAAGATAGTAATTTTATCAGTTGTTGCCTCTTGTTATCCTCTTCCAAATCAAATCTTCAAAACCCTCTTCTTAGTGGATCTATTCGTCGGAAAGGGCACCCTACACAGGAAATATCTGCTGTTTGGGCTGGGCTATGTTATCTCACTATTTTTATACCCTCCAAAAAAGAATTGGTATATATATATATATTCTTGATCAGTGATGAAATCTAAGACGATCTGAGTCCGTCCGTCCTTCCGTCCGTACATCTGTGGGAATCACGATTCAGTCCAAACGAAAAGAGACAGACTCTTGAAATTTGGTATAAATATATCTTGAAGGATAGCACAGATTAAGTTCGGAAATGGGCTAAATCGGGCAAGAGGGGAAAAAGTTCCCCTAAGAAGAACGAAACCAACCTCTAAAAAACAGCATAATTTTGAAAGTTTTTTTTTTTGTAATTTTGTTAAGCAAATGCTATATTTTTATGTCAAAGAAGGTCCAACGCGTTGCACTTGGAGTCATAAAATAAAAAAAAGATAATATTTGGACCCCGCCCCCTTTAGTGGGCGTTATTATATACAAAAATAGTGTAAAATTTTAACAAATTGTTTTACTTAAACCTACATCCCATAAAAATAATATTTTTAAGCTTTAATGACGAGGCTGAGATGTAAAGTGGTACTCCTCCACCCTACCCCCTCCTCCCCTTTTGCCATCTAAATGATCCTATAAAAAAAAATTAATTAAATTTTACATATAATTATTCCGAACATTTATTTTTGAAGCTTTATGACGAAGGGGAAACATTTCTGCCCTATAGCCCTTGAGAGAGCGACCCTGCCAAAATACAGTTTTAATACCCTCCAAAGACAATTGGACCCCACAAAGTATATATATTCGTGATCAGTGATGAAATCTGAGAGGATCTAGCATTGCCCATACGATCGCCTGTGGGAAACATGATATTGTCTATTTTTGGACCCCGCCCCCTTTTATTGGGCGTTGACGTACAATATTATTTGCAAAAATAGTGTAAATATTGAACAAATTTTATTCCTTAAGCCTATAAGAAGCTGAGATGTACTCTGATCTTGCAGAGGTGAAACGTCTCTCTCACGTCCTTTCCCGGAATGACTCTCTCCAAATAGAGATTTAAAATTGGGTACAGAAATGTCTTAAAGGAACTCTGTTCCACCAAGTTAACAATTTTAAGTTTACTTACAAAATATTTGGAGGGTATTTAAGTTGCGACCCGGTCGAATAAAAAATTTGTAATTGTTTATTTACATATAGAGATTATATCTCATATAAATCGCTTTATTTAAAATTGTATTTTTTTTTAAATTTAACATCAAATAATATTCCAGGAATCAAGGGGAAACTTAATAGAGTTTACATGCGTTCTGCAAAACATTATAAATTTATATTTCTTATTTAATAGTTTTAAGTATGTGCCTTTTATATATTTAATTTTATTATTAAAATTAGTTAAATTAATTAAATTATCTTCTCTTATTTCGTTACAGATGCGTATAAATGATTGCTGCGAAAATCGAAATTTGAATAAAAAAAAAAGAATATAAGCGACATTTTTGAAACAAACAATACAAAATTTTAACTAAACAAAAACAGATTTTAAGAAAATTTCAAAAATTTTCTCTCTTCAAAATATTATATATACATATATATTATTAAATGGATAGTATTAGATTTAGTGAATAAAACAACAATTGTTATGTAAGATTTAAATACAACAAAAAATAATTATTAAGCAAGACAAGCAAACCCATGGAAGAAGTTAAATTAATATAACTATATATGATAAAAAGCAATAAATTAAATTTAAAAAAAGTTAATACGCCACAAACTTAAGCAACTTTAAATAATAATAAATGAAACTTACAAATTTACAACCCAATTAAAAATGTTATATATAAAATAAATTACAAGCAACTTGAAATCCAATGTTTTTTCTAAATATTATTTTCAAATAAACATATATTTTTATAAACAAAAAGTAAAACAAAATAATTACTAAACAGAAGTACAAAATACAAATTTTAACAAAATTATTAGCAACGCAATAGTATAAATAAAAGAACAACAAATTTTTAATAACAAATAATCTTAAAACAAGTCTGATAAATAATTAATAAAATTAAATGTATGAAAACTTTTTGGTATAAAATAAAAAAAAAAAACACAAAAAAGTTATAAAACCACAAAATACAAATTTTTAGAAATTACAAATTTTCTTTTGCCAATATTCGAGTTCACAAATTTAAGCGAATATATTAAACAATTATAACAGTTAAAGTACAAAAATACAAATTTTTTATTCAAAATTACCATTGTTAGCATAAAATAATAAATATATATATTATAAACAATAAACAAAAATATAGTCTGCACAATTACAAATTTTTCATCAAATTAAATCAATTTTTAATCAATAAGCCAACAAAGAAAACTTTACTCCATAATCTATACAAATTTTCTTGCAAAATAATCAAACAAACAAAAGTTATAACGAAATACGTACAACATATTGAAAAGTTAGCAAATAATTTAAATAAACTAAAAACCCATACAAATATTATCTACCGTAGTGTTGTATTAACTTCTTAACAACAACAACAACTTCCCAGTGATTTTTAAAATATTAAACTTCAACAGTTTAAACGAAACATGCATTATCAACATCCAAAATTATTTTGAAAAACTACCTCAAAAGTGTAAAACAACAACAACAACAACAAGTGTACAAATATTTTAACAGAAAAAAAAACAGAAAGAACATTTTATTCAAAAATTAAAGAAAAAAAAAGAAAAACTCAAGCACAAAAGTAAAGGTACAAATTTCATAAAGCCAACAATTAAGAATTTCATTTGTTTTTTAATTTTCGTTTGCGGAAAAAAATTTTTACGAAGGATACACACATTAAAGACATTAACAAAGAGCTGCAACAAGAAGAAGAAGAAGAACAACAACAACAGGTTGTGTTTCAAATAAATATATTTCTGACTGAGCCGCCCTGTCAAGAGCTTACAACAACGGCCATGCAACAGGCTACATTTAAATGGCGTCTTCAATAGTGGCACAAACAAGCGGCGGTACACAAGAAACGTCTGCAAACATATTATTGCAACACCAGCACCAGCAGCAAGCCCAGCAACAGCAGCAGCAGCTCCAACAACAGCAACACAACGTTACAGCTGCCTCTGCCGTTACATCCAGCAACTTGCCAAATACACACTTGCAACACTTAAGCAGTCTAAGTCATCAATACACAAACGCTTATCAGCCGCCTCCGACAACGGTCACATTTCAGTCTCATCACCCCACACAACAAACGCAGCCGCAGCTGCAGCAGCAGCAGCACCAGCAGCAGTATCAACAGCATCACGTTGCCTATGCTGGATTGCAACAGCACAATCAACAACACACTCAGCAGCAGTTGTACCAGCAACATCAATTGCAACAGCAGCAGCATTGGGACTATTATGCGAGACAGCCACCGCCCCAGCAACAGGCCGAACAAACTCAACAAACCCAACAGTCGCCGTTACAGTCATCAACGCCTACCAGCACCAGCAGCCACACCAGCAACAACTTGTCATCTAGCAATAACAGCAACAATGTCCCGGTGCCCACAAATGGTTCAAGTTCCGTTGCCACAGTTGAAAATCACAATGGTACCAATCCGGGAAACAACAACAGCCACAGCAACAGTCACAGCAACAACAATAACAACAACAACACTACAAATGCCAGTTCAACCAGCAATAGTAATACCAATGATTCTGTAAGTTCGCAAACAAACGGTTCCAATAATAACTATACACGCCCCTGGGAAATGGAGTCCAAAGACACAAACAGCAACTCCAGCTCCAATCTCACACAACCAAAGAGTGGCTTTGAGCCATTTTCAAAACTGCCCTCCTTCTCGAGTCAATTTCATGGCTTTGATCAGCTTATGGCCGACGGTACACCCCTACCGCCCACAGCCTCCTCCACCACGGCTGGCTTGAATTCATCGTTGAATTCCTTGCAAACCGTTGCCATGTCGCCAGCCAGTATATCGGTCAGTTCACCGGGTATGGTGAGTGTGGGCTCGCCTCTTACCCAGCTGAACAGCTTGCAAACAAGTATAACACCGCCTACCACGGGCTTTGCTCCGTTGGGTGCACCACCGCCGCCAGTGCCGCCCAATGCTTTTCATCCCCATCACCGGCCATCATATCCCTTAGTGCCAGCTGCCTTGCCCGTCCGAGATATTACTCCGACATTGACCAACTCCTTAACGACCGGTTATAGCTCTGATCCTCTGTTATACCAACCGCTAACGCCCTCCTATGCTCCCCCCACACCCAGTTCATTGATACCGCCTTCATTACAAACCAGCACATCAACGCTGACCTTGTCATCATTGTCCTCTTTGGGCAAAAAGGAAAATTCCATGTCAGCATTTGATCTCAATACAAATTCCAATGGTTCACATATGAGTGCGGCTACATCGAATACGTCAAACACCATAGCCACTCCGCTAGGCATGCACACGCCCACACCATCATATGATGGTGCTAGCAGTTCGTCAATGATGGATATATCCAACAGTGGACTGGGAGGCGGTGGCAATGCTGGTTACCACACTCCACATTCAACACATACCAGTACGGGATCTCATACACCACACACTACCCAACCACTTACGCCCACTCCCTCAACTACCACGCCTCTTAAGGCAGGCAAAGTTCTAAGCTCACCGGTGGCTAGAGTGGATGTTCGAAAGAAAGAGCGACGGAAAAATCGGGCCCACTCGCTAGAGTCCAGTGCCGACTCCGAGGCCAGTGCCATGGACGTAGACCCCAGCAATCCGGGCCAAGTAGATGCTGTCTCAAGTACTGCTAATTTTAAGAGTCCCATATCTAGTTTGGGCATAGGAGACAGTAACGACGGTACCGGCGAGAAACAGGTGAGTTGGACGCTGTAGTATAAAAAAAGGGAACAAAGGAATGACGTCAAACTTGAAATGATGGGCATGTTTACTAGACCTCTTGAAGCTATAATGCGACTTATTTTTTATTTTTTTTAGTCTCACAGTTAGGGTTTTTATTTTCCCGGGGTTGTTTGATTCCCTCTAAATAATAATAGAAATATTCGGCCATGTGATGGAAATCGCTTATCGCATGAAATAAAGCGTTTTCGATTTGAAGTCACAAAATTGGTGTGCTGGAGTTCGCAATCGCTCAAAATCGTTCAAAAGAAATTGGCGTTTTTCAAGTTGCATGTGATTCGACAATCATGCGATTCACAGCACATACATGATTGATTAATCCCCTTATTCATAAAAATTATGAGAGTCTAATAACAGTGTAATAAAACAAAATTGCATATGAAATTTACTCTATTACTCTCATATAAGCCTCTCATATTTTTTATGAATAAGGGGTTAAATGTTTAATAACTTATAACTAGATTTCCCGGGAATACCCTAGAGATAAAAACCCTACTCACTATAGAGAATATGGAACTTGAAGCGTAATACAATTGGAATTAACTCACCTTAATGCAAGCTCACGTAGTCTAAGATAATAATTACAATTTGTGAAAGCTTTCTTTTGGAAAAAAAATCGAGTTAGCCCTTTTTATATTAAGCCATCGTCATGCATAATCATGTTCGTGCACGTTCAAGTGATTTAGTTATTGTGTGCACAGAAACCCCTATTTGTAAATAGAATTAATTTGATTGTCAATACAATTAAATTATTAATTCAATTGGCATATAGCAACGATTTGGTTATACAACTCTTACTATTGTAAGATTAAAGAAAAAATAATGTTTTTTTTTCAAAACAATTAAAAAAAAAATGTTTTTTGCTGTAGCAATAATTGAAATTTTTGACAAAACAAATTTTTTATATGCCTTCCAAAATTGAAGGGTACATTCACGCTTCAAAATATCCTTCTAAGACTCCATAAACTAAATATATATTTGATCAGTGATGAAATCTTAGACGATCTAGCCAATTCCGTCCTTCTGTGTGTGGAAATCACGATACAATCTAAACGAAAAGAGCCAGACCGTTGAAATTTCGTATAAATAAATTCTGAAGGGTAGTACAGGTCAAGGTCGTAAATGGGCTAAAGGGGAAAGAGTTCCCCTAAGTAGTAAAAAACAACATAATTTTTAAAGTTGTCGTTTTTTTTTGTAATTTTGTTGAGCCAATGATATATTTTTATGTCAAAGAGGGTCCAACTGATCAAGAACATGTATTCTTTATGGAGTCTTAGAGGGACATAAAGAAGTATATGTAAAAACTGAGCATATTTAAAAGTAATTAAAATAAATTTACCCAAATCACTCGAAACCCTGCAGAACTCTAGCGAGTAATATAAAAATCTGTTTTCAGTACATAATTGATCAATGCAAAAATCGCCTAAGATCAAAACCCTAATTGATACATCTTGCTTAAACATGCTCTACATAATCGATTCCTTTGTCCGCCTGCTTAATTACTTGTTTAGCAAAACAAAAAACCAATTGTGATCAAATTCTTATAGATGCCTTCTAACATTTTCCAGTCAAAAAAGAAACGTAAACGTTGTGGCGAATGCATCGGTTGCCAACGCAAAGATAACTGTGGCGATTGTGCACCCTGTCGCAACGATAAAAGTCATCAAATCTGCAAACAACGTCGATGTGAAAAGCTGACCGAGAAAAAGGTAAGAAAAATTTTATGCATAAAAAATTCATTCATAATTTCACACACAGTCATTGGCCAAAAAGGCTTATGAACCGGTGAACTGAAACAGGTTTGATCATGATGCTGCATGCTCTTCACGTAATTTTTACAAGCCAAATTATACACACATATAGAGGTGTGTGCGTATGTGCTCGTATACATATGCACATACATATATGTATGTATGTATGTGCTGTGCAACTGAGTGCTTTTAAGATTTGTAGGTTTTACGATTTATGTCAATTGTAGCCACATAAAAACGCGTTTTTCAAGTTGGGGAAAAAAAATTTGTGGACCTACAAAACACCAGATGTTTTTGCTCCATTATGTTGTTTTTGCTGTAGTTGTGTGGCACAGCATCTTTGCTTAAGGATTTTGTTGCCATTGATGCTTTCATTTTTGTTGTTGCTCGCTAGTCTTTGTTTTCACTAGTTTAATTGATGAGTCCGTCTTCCTCAAATTCTCCAGCCTCATCTGCGATCCAAAAGAACATGTGTTTCATGTTCGGCATGCACATGCTTTTCAGCGTTTAAACACGTTTTCATCCCGTCGAATAACCTAAATAATGTGTGTAAATTACAATAACAAAATTACCAGCAACTATAAAAAAAGTACAGCTGATATCAAATAATCAGTAGTTGAAAACAAACGTAAGCAGGAAGGCATCCTTTTTTAAATCTTGATGAACAAAAACAAAAAAAAAAACAAAAAGTTATCTGCAGAATGCAAAAAAAATAAACTGCATGAATAAAAATAAAAATAAGTGTTAAAAGTGAAGATCATTTTAAGTTTTTATTCTTCTGATCTGTTTTTATTTCTGTTGCTTTTTTATATTTTATTTAGTTATTTTTTTGTAGCTGTTATGTCCGTATTTCCGTTTGTAATTTGTTCAAGCAAGTGACATTAATTATAATTGTCAGCATCAATTTAGACAGAGACAAAAAAAAAAAGAAAAAAGGCGAAAAGAAACAAAGACATCATCGAAGAGATACCAAAGATCATCTTGAAACTAGTTTTAGTTTCCTTTAACAGGAACATCATGTTCATTTAATTTGAATTTTAAACCTCACACACATACACACTCATACGCATACGCAAGTTGTTGTTGATATGAGTACTTAAAATATTTAAGTGTTTACAACTACAATTAAGATTTATCTCTTATACATCTTTAGGATTCCACAAGGCTTTTTAAAAGATTTATGCCGAGCAGCTGGATTATTACAGTTTCTTGTTTGCTTTTTATTTTCCTTTAGTTTTCTTCAATTAATTGAGAGGAGGATACATTCTTGAACTTTAAAATGTCCTGGTAATTGCTTAGTGACCAAAATAGAAATATATATGCACAAATAGATCATGATATTCAATTTAAAACTATTTAGGAATTTTTTTCTCCATTTATTTACATTCGATTCCATTAACGTTTAATTTAACATTGGCGACCAAATCTACTAAAAATTATCTCGCTAGCGGTAAACAGTATTATGAATAGGCTTCCCAGTGTTGTTAATTAAGGACTTTTTCTGTTTTAGTTCGGGCTATTTTTAAAGCAGCTGCCAAATGGTGTTGGCAGACATGCTAGTCGCAACTAAAGATTGATGCTTTAAGCACATTCACGACAGTAGGCTACCGACTACATGGCACAGTCAGCCACTTAATTATTTTGAACGCGGCAGCTACAACGTCAACATCTCATTTTAGTGGTGCCACTTTCATATATAAAAATAAAAGCGCTTATTCTAAATCTATTTAGAGATCGAAACAAAATTAATAATAAAAACACTTTATTTGTTTCTAGCTCTTTATTGTTTTTGCATTTGTAATAAATACATTTTGATGTCCTTTTTTGTTATGTCACTATGAAAATGAGCTCATGAGTTAAGTCATTTGTGACCTAACTCAAGTCTTTTATCGATAACGGCTATCAGGTATATACAAAAATTAGAGTTCAAATGTCGTTGCATCGAGTTCTTTTCAAAATAATTGAATTTTTACTTAAAAAGTCAGATACAAAACTTCAAAATTTAATAATACCTCCAATAGGTGAATAAATTTTCAAAATGATGTCTAACAATAAAAAGACATTTTGGAGTAGTTTTAAATGATACCCATATCGTTTATATGCGTCCTATACTCGGAGTTATAACCAAAAAAATAAAAATAAATTAATAAATAGAAAATAAAAGACGAGAGAAATCGCAAAAAATACATAAATAAATAAATATAACACAATATTTTTTATTCTTGAAAGGGCTATTACATTTTTTTATTTTTAACAATTTTCATATTCCTGACCAGTTTGAAAGTATTTTTAAACCCTTATTTATTTAAGATGTTTCACTGATTTGGCAGCACTAATTTATTTATTGTCACCTATGAAAATAGAAATTTGTTTACATATTTTAATCACAACTATAAAAGTAGCACGGACAACAACCTGCCGTGTAGCCGTGAAAATAATCATTCGCATATAAACACTTGTATTCTATTTCTGACAGGTTGTAGTCGGTAGCCTGCTGTCGTGAATGTGTTTAATGCATGAGTTATATTTGAAACACATTTTACCGATTACAATCAATTTATTTGTTTGTAACCCTTTTTTGTCATTTTGCTACATGCCTGAAAAATTAAGTTATAAGTTAATTTATTTCTTATAGCTCATTTTTAAGTGCTTTTTATGTAATGATATGTGAAAAGTCATATACAAAATTTCTAAATTACATAGCACTCGCAATGGGTTAATAGAAACATGCAAAAGTGCTATACTCTTCACATATGTATTTCTTGTTTCTTTCTAATATATAATACGAGTATATGTAGATTCAATTCCCAAAGAAAAAAAATTTTTTACTTTATAAAAAAAAAGAAAAAAGTTGGGAACTTTTTCCAACCTAGGAATGGAATTTTTCATTCTTCTGGTTTTTGATACCAACTTAATTCTTCCTCAAGTGTAAAATAGGTTTAATTTTTACTAAAAAAAAAACTTAAATTATGAACTTATATGGCTTATTTTGTGTACACAAAAATTTCGATTTTCCAACGCTGGAAAGGAGTTTTTAATTTTTTTTGTTTTATAATAGCAATTTAATTCTTCTTGAACTGTTAAATAGGTGTAGTTCCTTAAAAAACAAAATTAGGAACTTGTATGGTAACTTTTATGTAGAAAAAGAAAGAAGAAATTCCCTTGCCCAAACCTGGAATCGATTTTACATTTTTGTTTTTTATTAAATTTTTATTTACTATTTTATATTACAGCTATATAAATATAACAATAATATTTAGGAAACAAACTAGCACTGGCTACCAAGGCCATCGGCTAGTATTGCATTTTTAATTCTTCCTGAACTATAAAGTAGAGGGTCGGAGGGTCGTGAGTTCTTGCCAGCGCTGAGTCATGAAATATTGTGTTGAATTCTGGTAAACAGCATTAGTGCGTGGTTGTTTTAGTTGTTGCCAGCCTGTTTCAATAATGAAGGCATAGTCACTGGTCACTGAACATAATTGGCAACGACTGACACTATCATGTACTAAAAGCAGAGTAACAGCACCCACCTTCGTCGGCCCTGTAGCAAAAATTAGCCGGCGAAATAAAAAAGGTTGAAATAGCTAAAAAAAAACTGTCTATCTTCTCATCTTTCCTAATCTGTCCCCTCAATACTATCCCCTCGTTTTCAGTTCCGGCGCAATGTATTGCGTATGTAGGGGTCATCCCCTGAGTGCTGGTCCTACTCCTAAAAAAAAAAGTAGATATAGTTCAAAATTAAGAACTTATACGATCACTTTTATGTTCCAAAAAAGTCTAAATTTTCTAACCCTGGAATCGAATTTTCAATTGTTTTGATTTTTTACCCGAATGTACTTCTTCCTGGAGCATAAAAAAGTTTTAATTCATAAAAAAACAGCATTAGCAACTTATGTGGTTACTTTCAAGTTCCAAAAAATTCGATTTTGCAACCCTGGAATCGAATTTTTCATTTTGTTTTATTTTTAATGCTATTTAATTTTTCCTGAAGTATACGATAAGTTTCATTCGGTAACAAAAACAAAATTAGGAATTGATATCGCTTCTTTTATGTAACGAAGAAATGAGATTTTTTAACTCGGACCAGCATTCAGGGGATGACTCCAAAATATGCAGTGCATTGCAGTGGAACTAGAAAGGAGGGGATAGTATTGAGGGGACAGATAAATATAAAATATGACAAGATAGAATTTTTTTTTTGTAGCTATTTCAACCTTTTACTTCCCCAGAACATTTTTTGCTGCAGGTCCGACTCTTTTTGGAGGGCATTAAATCTGTAACTTGTCGGGGTCTCTCTGGCAAGGGCCGTAAAGGAGTCACTTCATCTTTGCCATAAAACTCCAAAAATAAATGTTTAGGATAATTATATATAAAATTTATTAAAAAAAAAAATTTTTTATAGTGTCATTTTAGGGGCCAAGGAGGAGGAAAGGGTAGGGCAGAGTTAAACCAGGTTACATCTCAGCTTCGTCATTACAGCTCAAAAAAATTTTTTTTAAGGAATGTAGGCTTAAATAAAACAATTTGTTAAATTTGTACACTATTTTTGCATTTAATAACGCCCACTAAAAGGGGCGGAGTTCAAAAATTAAATTTTTTTTATTTTATGGCTCCAAGTTTAACGCGTTAGACCTTCTTTGACAAAAAAAAAATATCATTTGTTTAACAAAATTACAAAAAAAACTTTAAAAGTTATTAAAGAGGTTAGTTTAGTTCTTCTTAGGGGATCTTTTTTCCCCTGGGCCGATTCAGCCCATTTACGAACTTGACCTGTTCAAGATATATTTATGCCAAATTTCAAGAGTCTGGCTCTTTTCGTTTAGACTGATTTTCACAGACGGACGGACTGACGAACATGCTCAGATCGTCTTAGATTTCATCACTGATCCAGAATATATATACTTTATGGGATCTCAGATGGATATTTCGCTGTGTTACAAACGGAATGACAAAGCGAATATCCTTTTCTGGAGGGTAGAAAGAGTTCAAAATTCATTATTGGAGTGTTTCAGCTAGTTTAAAATATTATCGTTAGTTAGATATTCTAGGAAATGTGCCCTAGTGAAATGCGCATATGATCTAGCTAAAGCCCTTCAATAATCAATTTTAAAGTTATTTATTAAAAATTTTAGGAAAAGAATCACTTGGAATAAAATTAAATATTTCAGTCTGAAATAGTAACAGATATTTGCTCTCGTGTAAGCTACAGTCGGCTTCAAAATTACTATACCCTTCGGAAAATACTTTCAATATATTTACATATATATTTTCAAGAGCCACACTAATCGACATACATACATACTTAGATACATACATCGCTTTATGTTTGTTAAACCTACAAATGAAACCTACTCCAGAGATCAAACAAAAGGAGTACAATAAAAAGCAAAACAAAAAAAAAAGGAGACCGACGAGCAGATGTTCACAAAAAGTTCATAAAGGCAGACAGAAAGAACTGCATAACTAACATAATACGATCGCAGCAAGAATACAAACACACACATAAACACATAACAGCCACATGCATACATACGTTTACAATTGAAAACACAGATTCAATATCAGCATTTACTCGTATGTAAGTGTTTGTGATTGTCTGACAAACAATGTTTTATTAAGACAGGAGACAGCTGGACTGAGTTGAAATAAAAGCAAGACGATTAATACAAATAAAAAATGTGAATATTTTTCCAATATGTACGCACATGCAGATAAAGCGGGCAAACTCACTCGTAGCAACTAATAAAATAATTAAATTATTTGTTTAGATAAATAATTAAATAAAAAGCTCTTAGATAAGTGCTTACACATTTGCCATATGGAATGTCACCTTTTTTCTTCTGTATGTAAAATATGACAACGGCTTCAACGTGTTGTTCTTTTGTGATGAAAAAAAAGTATTCAAAACGATATGGAAATTAATTTTACCATAAATATTGTAAAACCTATTGAAATTTTCAGCACACTTTTTTATAAAAGGCAAAAGTCGCCCTGTTCTTTTGTTAATAAATCAACACTATTTTCAACAAGTTTTCTTTTAAGCAGTTATTTCTTTTATTGTTTTCCCTGTTGTTTTATTTAGCATTTCACAGATCATTGAATGCTAACTCTTTCCAATTATTGCCATTTTCGTTTGGTTACGGCCAATACTTTTGATCATTATTTCTTTTGCCCTGTTACAGTTTTGATGCACGTATAAATAAAAGGTTTTGCTTTATATACTAATTCATATATATATTTCATTTTGGTGGCTGTTGCCGTCTTTTAACTTGCAGATGTTTTATTAAACATATAAATAACTGTTTTATTTGCAACAAAATGGAAATCTTCGAAATTTATGCAATTGCTGTTTAAAGGGTGAATGACTTTCTTAAAAAATTGACTCACGTCTTAAGTGAAATGAAATATTAGTTTTAAAATTACTAAAATTTAAAAACGAAATTAATGTAAAAGTAACACATTTTTTAAAAGATGTACAAAAACACACCACTAAATCTATAAGATCAATAAACCAATCAAGAAAAACTTTTATTTGCTGCGGAGTAAATAAAAGTCAATTAAAAACTTCTTTTCTGAGGAATGAATAAAAATCAAGATATAACTTTTATTTCCTGAGCATTAAATAAAAATCGAGAAATAACTTTTCTTTTCTGAGCATTAAATAAAAATTATGAAATAACTCTTATTTTCTGAAGATTAAATAAAAATCAAGAAATAACTTTTATTTTTTCAGGATTAAATAAAAATCGTGAAATAACTTTTATTTTCTGAGGATTAAATAAAAATCAAGAAATAACTTTTATTTCCTGAGGATTAAATAAAAATCAAAAAGTAACTTTTATTTTCTCAGGATTAAATAAAAGTCGTGAAATAACTTTTATTTCCTGAGGATGAAATAAAAATCAAGAAATAACTTTTATTTTCTCAGGATTAAATAAAAATCAAGAAATAACTTTTATTTCCTCAGGATTAAATAAAAATTAAGAAATAACTTTTATTTTCTCAGGATTAAATAAAAATCGTGAAATAACTTTTATTTCCTGAGGATTGAATAAAAATCAAGAAATAACTTGTATTTTATGAGGAATAAATAAAAATCAAGAAATAACTTTTATTTCCTCAGGATTAAATAAAAATTAAGAAATAACTTTTATTTTCTCAGGATTAAATAAAAATCAAGAAATAACTTTTATTTTTTCAGGTTAAAATAAAAATCGTGAAATAACTTTTATTTTCTGAGGATTAAACAAAAATAAAGAAATAACTTTTATTTCCTGAGGATTAAATAAAAATCGATTAATAACTTATATTTTCTGAAGATTAAATAAAAATCAAGAAATAACTTTTATTTCCTCAGGATTAAATAAAAATTAAGAAATAACTTTTATTTTCTGAAGATTAAATAAAAATCAAAAAAGTAACTTGTATTTTATGAGGAATAAACAAAATTCAAGATATAACTTTTATTTTCTCAGGATTAAATAAAAATCAAGAAATAACTTTTATTTTCTCAGGATTAAATAAAAGTCATGAAATAACTTTTCTTCTCTGAGGATTAAATAAAAATGGATTAATAACTTATATTTTCTGATGATTAAATAAAAATCAAGAAATAAAGTCAATTTTCTGAGGATTAAATTAAAATTATGAAATAACTTTTATTTTCTGAGGATTAAATAAAAATCAAGAAATAACTTTTATTTCCTGAGGATTAAATAAAATTCAAAAAATAACTTTTATTTTCTCAGGATTAAATAAAAATCAAGAAATAACTTTTATTTTCTCAGGATTAAATAAAAGTCATGAAATAACTTTTCTTTTCTGAGGATTAAATAAAAATCGATTAATAACTTATATTTTCTGAGGATTAAATAAAAATCAGGAAATAACTTTTATTTCCTCAGGATTAAATAAAAATTAAGAAATAACTTTTATTTTCTCAGGATTAAATAAAAATCATGAAATAACTTTTCTTTTCTGAGGATTAAATAAAAATCGATTAATAACTTATATTTTCTGGAGATTAAATAAAAATCAAGAAATAACTTTTATTTTCTGAGGAGTCAAACTTAGGAAATAATGATTAAAATGAAATATTTAAAATAAATATATGATATCTACGCATGAAAAAATTCTTAGCGATTTAAAAGTTGTCGATTAATTTGTGATATTAACAAGTTCAAACCTAAAGCAGAATTATATACAATTTGGAAAAGATTTTTCAATGTGGTCCAGTAAATGCAATCAAAAGGGGGACATGGCTTCCTAACGGTGGAATAGATTGGTTGTACTATATCAGTGTTGCCACACAGGTTTTACTAAGCAAAATGCTTAAAATAGCCGCATTTATAGGTGATATAAAACCTTTCACGTGGTGATATGTTTTTTCCAACATATCGTTATATAAGTCGTTGGTTTTAAATAAATAATTTAACATAAAATTTGTTTTGCACTTTTCCCATACACATTTTATTTGTATTTAGCGCTCGCGCGTATCAATTAATATTGAATTACACTTGAACATTTAAATTAAAAACCATTCGACCAGTGAATAATTAAATAACCAAAAAAAAAAAAAAAGTAAATATACGATTTAAATATATTTATGCTTGTGTAAATATTTGTATTACATTCGCGTAAATTCTTTTTATTTAATCATTACAATATTCTGTTCAGCACGTTTTATTTTATAAATGAAAACTGGAAATAAATATTTAATTTCTTTTATAAACTTGCCTTTTTAAAATTTCTGTTCTGCCTGTAATATTGGAAAATTTTAACACTTTTTACATAGTAACAATTGTTGCATGAAGGTGTTACATAAATCTATCATAAATAAATTTCACTCTGCCATGGTTTTAATAAATGTTGCTTTTGAAATTGAAACCAACTTAAAAAACATTTTATAAATTGACTTTAAGTAGCTGTTATGAACTGCAACCGTGTTTTTGGCTGCGCTAATTTATTCATAGTGCTGCCAAGTTAAAGGATGGACCGGAAATTCCACCATATCCTACTTCATTTTCTTTTTGAGAAACTGCTGGATTTTTATATGAAACAATTTGACTTTCAAGTAATTTTTCTCTATGTTTCTTCTTTTCAATTCTTTTATAAAATAGAAAATAATTTGTATCTTGGATCGCTTTGCAAAGAAGAAAGTACAGCAACAAATCGCCAAAGAAGATGTACAACGATTTATCTATCGAAAAATTCTGAATTAAAATTTTATACCCTCCAAAAAAGATTTGGAGGGTATATTCACTTCGTCCTTCCATTTGTAACACAGCGAAATACCCCTCTGACACCCCATATATTCTTTATTACTGATGAAATCTAAGACGGTCTAGCCACGTCCGTCTGTGGAAATCACGATTCAGTCCAAACGCAAAAAACCAGCTCTTGAAATTTCGTGTAGGTAAATTTTAAGGGATAGCACATGTCAAGTTCGTAAATGGGGTAAATCGGACCAGGAGTGAAAAAGTTCCTCTGAGAAGTAATTTTGTTAAGCAAGTGGTATATTTTTATAGCAAAGAAAGTCCAATGCGTTAAACTTGGAGCCATAAAATAAAAATAAATAAATTTTTGGACCGCGCCTCCTTTAGTGGGCGTTATTATATTCAACAAGTAAAAACGTTATATTCGGTCGGGTCGAATTTTAAATACCCTCCAAATATTTAGTAAGTAAATTTAAAATGTTTAACTTGGTGGGACAGAGTTCCTTTTATATAATATCGTATGTCAACGCCCACTAAAGGGGGTGGGGTTAAAAAAAATAGACAATATCATGTTTTCCACAGACGAACGTATGGGCATTGCTAGACCGTCTTAGACTTCATCACTAATCAAGAATATATATACTTTATGGGGTCCAATTCTCTTTGGAGGGTATTAAAACTTTGTCATAAAACTCTAAAAATAAATAATTATATACAATTTTTTTTTTAATTCTTTATTTACAATCTGTCTATTTAAGGACAATAAGTAAATTTGATTAAATAATATTAACATAATATGTTAAACTCCACTGAGGATAACATAATTAAACAGAAATATTAAGAGATTAGTTATCTCTTAATATTTCTCTTAATATCTCTTAATATTTCATTATGTACATTTAATATAATGAATTAAAACATGGAAATTAATTTCTAAAAGGAAGGTCCAAAATATGGTATTTTTTAAGTCTGGTTATTTCATTGCTATCATCAAGAAGAGCAATAGCAAGTGGGTTGATATGCTGACTTAATCTTTCTAAATAGCTTTCACTACATCTTCTAATTACGTCTTTTAATTTCGGAATATTGAGATCGTTATGTATTGTATTATTTGATACAAAGCATGGAGCGTTTACTATAGAGCGTAGAGTTTTAGACTGGTATCTTTCCAAAATTTCAATAATAGAGTTACTAGCTGTTCCCCAAAGTTGAATACCATAACTCCAAACGGGTTTTAAAATACTTTTATACAGGATTACTTTATTTTCTAAACTTAATTTTGAATTTGGTCCAAGAAGCCAATGTAGTTTTTTAGTCTTAATTGTTAATTGTTGTTTCTTCATTTTAATATGAGTCTTCCATATTACTCTTCTATCAATGTACAATCCTAGGTATTTTACACAATCAAGTTGTGGTATTGAATTGTTATATAATCTTACAGCACCGCAATTGCCTCGACGTAAACTAAAAGTAATATGTGATGATTTTTCAGTATTAACTTTAATTTTCCATTTAGTTAACCAGGATTCAATGATATTCAGTCGTTGTTGTAACATTATTAGGGCAGGTATCTGATGCTAAGATTGCTGTATCATCTGCATAAGTTGCAATTAAAATATTATTGCTAATTGGCATATCTGACGTAAATATTGTATAAAGAATTGGACTAAGCACACTTCCTTGAGGGACACCTGCTTTTACACTGCATATTTGAGAGTTTTCAGAGTTAACTTTAACATAAAAACTTCTATCCGTCAAATAGGATTTTATTAATAAATAAAAAAAAAAATTTTTTTTTTGATACGGTCATTTAGCTGGCAAAGGGGGTGGAGGGGGTAGGGCAGAGTAGAACCAGGCCACGTCTCAGCTTTGTCACTAAAGCTTAAAAATGTTATTTTTAAGAAATGAGGGCTTAAGTAAAAGAATTTGTTAAATTTTTACGCTATTTTTGCATATAATAACGCCCACTAAAGGGGGCGGGGTTCAAAAGTTATATATTTTTTATTTTATGGCTCCAAGTTTAACGCGTTGTACCTTCACTGATATAAAAATATAATTTGCTTAACAAAATTCCAAAAAAAAAAAACGTTAAAAATTATGTTGTTCTTAAGAGGTTGGTTTAGTTCTTCTTGGGGGAACTTTCTTCCCTCTTGCCCGATTTAGCTCATCTCCGAAATTAACCTGTACTATTCTTCAAGATATATTTATACAAAATTTTAAGAGTCTAGCTCTTTTCGTTTGGACTGAATCGTGATTTCCATAGATGGACGGACGGATATGCTCAGATCGTCTTCGATTTCATCAGTGATCAAGAATATATATACTTTATGGGGTCTCAGATGGATATACCGCTGCGTTACAAACGGAATGACAAAGTATTCCATATCCTTCTTTGGAGGGTACATGTGACAGCGCATAGAGAAAGGGACCTAAGGGTAAAAAAAATCAATTTTCACTTTTTTTTTATGTGGACAACATCTGAGCATCGAATGAGATCGATCCCATGCCCCAAAAGTGTTCCCTCCCACAGATATGCGCCAACAGGCTCAGTGATGGTACACCAAAGATTTAAATCTTTATTTAAATCTTTAAAATGGCTCTCCTGAACAAAACCGGTTTTTGCTGTTAGGTCCCTTTCTATTTTGCGCGTCACATATATTTAACGAATTGTATTACTTAAGCCGGCATCCCTTAAAAATTACATTTTTAAGCTTTTATGAGGAAACTGAGATTTTAACAGATCGATCTCATGGGAATAAAATCCGGCGATGCCATATTTTTTTTCTACCAAGCGAGTTTTTTTCATATGAAAATAATTCACGATTGCAACTTTAGGGAAAAGTATTCACAATAGAGTTGATTATGGGTCTGCTATGAAAATATGGTGCAAATTTGATTTTCTTCTGGAGCGATTATTTGGATGAAAGTTCATGCAATTCATAAAAATGTCATAGATTTGCATATGTATTTGTTGGAGAGGGCTGCTTGGTTTAGGTTTTAGGTAACAAAATGTCAACTTATCAACTGCTAATAAATTTGTTATCTGCAGTCCTAGCGCATCATGTTTTTACACTTGGTGTATAGGGGGATACTCTTTAGAAATATGCAAAAAAAAACTCAAAACCATACTGAATTGGGGTTCTGACTGTATTAAAGTAACGATATACACATACACACTTACTTAGCATATACTCTACTGTTCGTAGTGCTTTTTTCATAATTTATTTATTATTTAAATGCATTTACTGAATATATATTAATTTCGTTATTATTTTTTTTTGTATTTTTTATTTGCAGGAACCTAAAGCCAAACAAGTATGTATTAAATTTCATTAATTTTTTTTTATATATTTATTTTATCGTATTTAATTTTAATCCTGTAATGAAGATAGAATGTCCTATATTAGTTTGTGTATGAAGACATACATAAGTGCACACATACATACATATAAATATAAATGCATAAAAGCTGCTACAAATGCATTCATATGAGTGTGTGAATGAGTATGGCCACACAAATACACACATGCACGGGTATGGGTATGTGTAGCTATGTGTATGTTTATTTTATTATGAAAAGTGAAAAAACGGGCATAACAAGCAAACCAATTAAAACATGATATTTCATGGTAGTGAAAACAAAAAATGAAATAAAAGAAGACAAAAAATGCTAAAAAAAAATATTCCAAAATATTGTTGAAGGCAGGTGGTTTTCAGTGTGTTTTTTCTTCTATTTTGTGTGTGTGTCGAGAGTATTTTTTATTTTTTTATTTTATTACGAGTACAACTCTACGGATTCACAAGAAAACTTCAAGTTTCATAAAAAGAGAATAAAACCAAAAACAAGCGAATGCAAAAAAATTATTCTTACATAAAAAGTTCATTAAACTTCCGTGCATGCAATAAAAAATGCACAAACACTAACACCAACTTTAGCATTACACACACACACACATACATATATGGCAACATACTGTATTGTTTATTAGCAAAACAACACAATGAAACTAAAAGGATATTCTCAATGAAAGTTAGTTTTTATAAGAATGATAGTAAACAAGTATTAATTAAAAAAAAAAAAAAAATTTGCGAAAACGGTTGACCCTACAGGTTATCCCTGCCACTTTCCGCTTATTTTAACTGCTAATAAAATGCTATTACATAATTTAATTTTTAAACTGCTTTAACTTTTGAATGGATCAACCGATGGCCGCGGTCATTGATGCAGTTCTTCGGTTCCTTTAAAAGAAATTAGAACACGGAATTGGAAACGGTACGAAACTGTAGATTTTGTGAAATATCAAAAAACCTAAGCAAGAATGTATCTTTGCCGATCGATTTCGAAAACTAATCCGCTCGTGATATTCAAAAACCACGTCAAGCAGCACTAACCGGGTCAATGCGTTCGTGAGATATCACGAACCAAAAAAAAAAAATTCGAAAAAAGTGTTAAAAAAAATTCCAAAATTATATAGTATCTGATCAATTAGTGTTCTCGATTCTGTTATAGGACTCGAAGAACTACATCAATCATGTGGGAATCGGCCAGTGTTGCCAGTAGATATCTCGAAAAAATACCTACACATGATAAAAATAAATCCGATTTTTCCATACACGTTGCAAAAATTTACCCTACAAAAATCCCTAAGCATTTCTGTCATTAAAAAAAAAAAAAGAAAAAAAAGGTTAAAAAATTAGACATATATATTTTTTTAATTATAAAAAAATATAAAAAATTAAAAAAAGAAATACATACATACGTACTTTTAATTAAATTCAATGAAAACAACAAAGTTTTTTTTTTTAAATATAATATGAACAGTCCTTTTCAAATCAAATGTTAAAGGATAAATTCAATTCAGGTACAAAAACAGGTTATTTTAAAATTAATATTTAAAATAATATGTAAAATTAATAAGTAATTCCATTTAACTAATTTAAATATGAGAACTTTCATTTAATTAACATGAAAACAATGTCATTTTAAAATTGTTATTTATAGTTCTTTTGAACTAAATCTTTAAATAATAAATTTAATGCAGGCACACCAACAACAGGATATTTTAAAATTGATAAAGTTCTTTTGAGTTTTAATTTTCTAAAATGCCTGTCAATACATTCGAAATGAATGCATTCTTTTCCACTGTTTTGCAGAAAGTGATCTTAGCATACAAATTGAACTTAAACTTGTGTGGCTCAATTTGTTTCGCTTTTTGATGCGAATATCTGTTATTATTGAACTTTGGAATTAAATTTTTAAGCGGTTTTAACGAAAAGAAAATTTTTGAGTCGTTTTGAAAAAGAAAATATTACTCAAAAACATTATGTTTACATTTATTTCATAAATAATGCGACATGACGAAAAAATCTCACTATTTTGGAGAATATAAAAAATCTGTCCAGTTTTCCCTGCGCTTCTATTTAGTATACGTATATGTAAAGAATTTCCTCTGCTTCTGGCAACACTGGAATCGGCTGATACAATCAAAAGTTATAGCAGTTTGAAAATTTAAATAACAGCATTTTTAGCTGATGTAATTAGCGGCAAGTTGCAGGGATGACCTTTAGGGTCAACCGTTTTTCATACTTGTTTTTTTATACCCTCCAAAAAAGAATTTGGAGGGTATATTCACTTTGTCATTCCGTTTGTAACGCAGCGAAATATCCCTCTAAGACCACATAAAGTATATTCTTGATCAGTGATGAAATCTAAGACGAACTGAGCATGTCCGTCCGTCCGTCCGTCTGTGGCAATCACGATTCAGTCCAAACGAAAAGAGCTAGACTCTTGAAATTTGGCATAAATATATTTTGAAGCTTAGAGCAGGTTAAGTTCGAAGATGGGCTAAATCGGGCAAGAGGGGAAAAAGTTCCCCTAAGAAGAACTAAACCAACCCAGAAAAAACAACATAATTTTTAAAGTTTTTTGGTTATTTTGTTAAGCAAATGATATATTTTTATGTCAAATACGGTCCAACGGCTTAAACGTGGAGCCATTAAATAAAATAAAAATATTTTTTTGACCCCGCCCACTTTAGTGGGCGTTATTATAGGCAAAAATAGCATAAAAATTTAACAAATTGTTTTACTTAAGCCTACATTCCTTAAAAATAACATTTTTAAGCTTTAATGACGAAGCTGACACGAAACGTGGTACTTCTCTGCCCTACCCCCTCCTTCCCCTTCGCCCCCTAAATGACCCTACCAAAAAAAATTTTTTTTTTAAATTTTGTATATAATCATCCCAAGCATTTAGCTTTAGAGTTTTATGACTGCCGATTTCTGCCCTATCCCCCTCCCTCTTCCTTTGCCCCCTAAATGACACTACCAAAAAAAAAAAAATGTTTAAATTTTGTATATGTATAATCATCCTAAGCATTTACTTTTAGAGTTTTATGACTGCCTGTTGCTGCCCTACCCCCTCCTCCCCCTTTGCCCGCTAAATGACCCTATTAAAAATAAATAAAATTTTTTTTTAATTTTGTGTATAATCATCCCAAGCATTTATTTTTAGAGTTTTATGTCTACCTGTTTCTGCCCTACCCCCTCTCCCCCGTTGCCCTCTAAATGACCCTATCAAAAAAAAGAAATTTTAATTTTGTATATAATTATCCCAAGCATTTACTTTTAGAGCTTTATGACAAAGATGAAATGTTTCCCACACAGCCCTTGCCAGAGCGACCCCGCCAAGATACAGTTTTTATACCCTCCAAATAGAATTGGACCCCATGAAGTAAATATAGTCTTGATCAGTGATGAAGTCTAAGACGGTCTAGCAATGCCCATACGTTCGTCTGTGGAAAATATTATATTGTATATTTTTTGAACACCGCCCCCTTTAGTGGGCGTTGACGTATGATATTATATAAAGGAACTCTGTCCCAGCAAGTTAAACATTTTAAATTCACTTACTAAATGTTTGGAGGGTATTTAAGATTCGACCCGGTCGAATATAACGTTTTTACTTGTTTTTGTTAAATTTGTTTTAACTAAATTTTGAATAACTAAACAGATTTTTGAAAATCAATCTTCATTTAAGTCAGAACAAACGACAGATTTAGGTTAAATATTTACGTCATGTGAAAGATGTCTGTTTATTGTTTCCAAATCTATTGAGAAACTGAAAATCGCTTTTTAATATCAGGCGATTTCATTGAAATTTAAGTGAATCGTGGCCTAAATTTAGTTAGAGGTATTTGTCTCTCAATCTTTTTTGTAACATAATGAAATTCGCAGTCAGCAGGAATTCCACTCGCCACACGCTGCACAAAAGAGCTAAAGGTACTAGTGTTGCGGAATAATTGAAAAAAAAGAAAAATCAAGTGTCTTAAAATCTGAAAGTATCCGCTTAAGGAACACAAAATTCTTCATCATCAGGAAAAAAAATTAATGTGAAATATGTAAAGGTATTTTTGTGGTGACTCGTTGAAATTAAATATTGTGAGAAGAAAGAAACGAAAACTACGAAAGAGTTAAAGAAAAAAAAAATTACGCAATTATGGTAGCAACACAACTGGGACGAACGACGACGAATTTCGTTCAGTACGACGAATTCGTTGGTAAAAATTCGCTCTATAATTTCGTCGTATGAAAGACAATAACGACGAATAAATTAAAATTATGAACAAATAAATTTGAATTTTTTTTTAAAATTCTCTGATGCCAGATTGTTTAAACATTCAATAATTATCCCGGTGGTGTCCATTTTTTCTAAAACAAATTCCGTTTTGTAATTATTTGCTGTAAATAAATTATTCTATTCTTTTATCAGCTGATGAGGTGACCATATAAAGAAGTAGCACATATAGGAAGCGTTACCATATTATGAAAAGTGTTCAAAAGTAATAAAAAGTCGTCCGGATGACAAAAGTTTGTGAATTGGTGAATGCATATTTAGTATGTACTGAACATTTTCGTGCTACATGCAACAATACAGTAGTGAACTATGTTTATCCACAAAAAAACAGTTTCAGTATATGAAACCTGGGCACCTTATTTTGATTTGTTCGTCGTTCGCAAGGCGATTTCATACCAGGTGGCCTTACTTCAGAAATTGGTGATCAGCTGTGACCAAGGCAAAATTATTGAACTGTCAAAATGATCTTCTGATTTTTCGTTTTTGTGTGCGGCCATTGTTTTTGCCGAAGCATTTCATTTGACAGTTCAATAAATTCTACACAGAGTTGCATTAGTCAGTTCACCTTGTATGAATTCGCCTTGGTCGTTCGTGTGCGTAAGAAATAGAAATAAGCCTATCGCACGACGTAATTCGTCCAACGTACAAATCCACACAAATTTTTATTTCCTTAAATGTCTTTTATTTCCAGTGACGAATATTCGTTTATAGCGAATAATTTCAAAAAAGTAATAAATCTTATTAGGCAGTCGATAAGTCCAGTATGTTTTGCTTAAATTTAAATTATTTGCGGTAGTGGGGATATCTGACTTCCCCCTCCTATATCACTAAACTTTGCGGATCAAATATGCGGACTAGTTTTAGAGCTATCCACGTAAAATCAGGATCACAAATCCTCGCTATAGCTATTGTTGAGATATTAATAAATCCGCGAAAAAGGGGCATTTAACCCCACTGTGTACTGCTTAACAACAGTTTATCTCTTTAAATAGGTTTTAAGACGATCATAAGTTTAAAAATATGACAATAAATCGTAAAATCTGGCAACCAAAGTCATGTCATGATTGTGTTGCTGTTAAAAAACTTTTAGTTTAAACAATGTATTATTGTAAATTAAATAATAAACTGCAATATTTAGGTAAATGAAATAAATATGAAAAGCAACTTTTCGATCTGCACAACTGCTGATGTGGATTGTGTGTGAACAAAATGTCTGTATGTGTTTTTTTTTGCATGCATTGACTGAAATTTAGTTTGTTGTTGGTGTTACACAGCTTCCGATGATGGTCTGATTAGTTTTTATGTTGGGCAGTGATATTATGATGTTATGAATGATCATAGAATTCATTTAGACAAGCGGTAGTTTATAAATGTCAGTTACTTTACTCACAAAATTTATAATATTAAAAATGACTGGCTGTTTCGTTCTTCTTTTTGTGATGGGCACAACACGCTACAACATTAGTGTAAAGGGTTTTCTGGCAGGGTTAGAGCAACCTTTTCAATGGATAGCGCACCTGTGGAAACAGGTGAGGAAAAGGTTTCTTGGTGATGGTCCTCGCAGCACATTGGAAACGACCGTATTAAAATAAATTCTTTTCTTGTTTACTTAAGCCAAACACATACAAAATTTAAATTTTATATAATTTTAAATTTTATATAATTTTAAATTTTATATAATTTTATATAGAATAAAAATTGAGTTTTTATTAAATATTTGAAGGGTATTTAGGATTCGACCCGGTAGAATATAACGTTCTTATTTATTTTATATTAAGAACTAGGGATGTAACCGATACCGATTCCTATATATTGGCGATACTTCTGATTTGCCGATATATCGATATCGGCGATACTTCTTAAATATTTTTAGAGCTGTTTTGAACAAACAATTCAATTTTCAACGCTTTTTTTTGCATAACAACTAAAGCAGCCAATTAAGAAACGCTCATTAATAGTCTTTTACACTGTTATTTTCTTTAAAAAAAATAATTTGTTTTTTGTTAATTTGAGAATGAATTCAAATATCAATTTTAAATATTAATAATCTTTTAGACTGTAATTTTGTATAATAAAAAAATTATTCTACTTGAGTTTTGTTAATTTTAACTTGAGTTCAATTTCAATATGCGTATCGGAATCGGCATCGGCGATATTTTTTTTTTTGAGTATTGGTATCGGATCGGCAAAACGGCGTATCGTTACACCCCTATTAAGAACCATTTGCCATTCAAAAAAATTAATGAAAAAAACCGCTTAGTTTGCTTTAATAATTAATAATTCTTAACATAATAATTTTTCATGCAGACTCAAGTTCAAATCTACAATCTGAAAATTATTGTTTTTTTGTAAGGATTTTTATTACAGTCAAGTTATTTTATTAAGAGCAGACGGATCAGTACTGATTTCGAGGCCGCTACGCCATCTCATCAGCCTTCTTTGTTCAACTTTTTCCACTTTCCACGTTGGTATTAGTCATTAGGAATAGCAACTATTTAAATCATGTTTTTAACGAAAAAAAGAAAACTTCTACTCATTTATATTAATTTTTTAAGTTAACTCACTTTTGGTTAGCACAATATTCTCCAACCCTTACAATTATTGTTCCAAATATGCCACTTTCTCTTAAAAATTTATAATAAAAATTTTATTTTTAAATTGTATTAAATAAATCACCCCGCTATTAAAATGTACGAAGAAACCAAAATTGCAATACCAGTACCCTGATGTTCATTGGAATCGCTACATGCATACATTTAACATGATCACCTCGACCTTATTACAAAACCCTTTACATTTTCATCTGCAAAATGTTAAATCCATCAAATAATCATGCAACCAACTAAACCACTCACTCATTCATCATAATTTAAAAATAAATAAGTTACAACAAATAACAATAATAAAAATAAAAATAAAAATAAAAAAACAACGAATTGAAAGAAAAAGCAAGAGCTGATTGTTATGCGTTGTTAAATGATGATAATTTGTGACATCCTTTACAAAATGAATGAATGAATGAATGCATAAAAATACGTACTCGTACATAATTTGATTGTGTTTGTAAAATTAATAAAACAATTTTCGCAATCTATAGTCTATTTGCTTGGAAAATAAATAAACAATGGCCACTGCCGTAATACCGTCTTACAGACGATGCCTGGAACTCTTTCATGTGTCGGCTCGATAATACGGCTTTGGGCTCTGATTAGTAACCAGGCAAGTGCCGGTCTAACAATGTCAGTGTTGAGGGTACAATTGCCAATTTAAGTTCTAGTTTGTAAAGGCCTAGTGACTGTTCTCATTTCAAATTAAGTTGTGTTATAAGTATTTTGAACAAGCATGTGCTGTTCACACGATCCATAGTTAATGACGGAGGGATAGCAGTAGAAGCTGACCCTCACCGACAGCGATTGACACTATGAGTGTGCTGCTGTTGTCATGGCTATAACAACAGCGTCTTTCTTCATCTGCCCTCTCAACACTATTCCCTCTGCCGGTCCAAGTAAAAAAAAACAAGTAAAATCGTAATATCCGACCGGGTCGAATCTTAAATACCCTCCAAATATTTATTAAGTAAATTTAAAATGTTTAACTTGGTGGGACAGACCTCCTTTAAGACATTTCGGTACCCAATTTTAAATCTCTATTTTGAGAGAGTCATTCCGGGAAGGGCTGTGGGAGAGACGTTTCTCCTCTGCAAGATCAGACAACATCTCAGCTTCTTATAGGCTTAAGAGATAGAAATTGTTCAATATTTACACTATTTTTGCATACAATATCGTACGTCAACGCCCACTAGACTTCATCGCTGATCAAGAATATATATACTTTATGGGGTCCAATTCTTTTTGGAGGGTATGAAAACTGTATTTTGGTGGGGTCGCTCTGGCAAGGGCTGTGGGGGAGACATTTCCCCTTTGTCATAAAACTCTAATAATTAAATACAAAATTTAAAAAAAAAATTTTTATAGAGTCATTAAGGGGCAACGCAGAGGAGGGGGTAGGGCAGAAGAGTACCAGGTTACGTCTCAGCTTCGTCATTAAAGCTTAAAAATTTTATATTTAAGAAATGTAGGCTTAAGTAAAACAATTTGTTAAATTTTTACACTATTTCTGCATATAATAACGCCCACTAAAGGGGGCGGGGTCCAAAAATTATTTATTTTTATTTTATGGCTCCAAATTTAAAGCATTAGATCCTATTTGACATAAAAATATATCATTTGCTTAACAAAATTACAAAAAAACTTTAAAAATGATGTTGTTTTTTAGAGGTTGGTTTAGTTCTTCTTAGGGGAAATTTTTTTCCCTCTGACCCGATTTCGCTCATTTCGGAACTGAACCTGTGCTATCTTTCAACATATATTTATACAAAATTTCAAGAGTCTGGCTCTTTTCGTTTGAACTGAATCGTGGTTTCCACAGACGGCCGAACGGACGGACATGCTCAGATCGTCTTAGATTTATTTCATCACTGATCAAGAATATATATATACATTATGGGGTCTCAGATGGACATTTAGCTGCGTTAAAATCGGAATGACAAAGTGAATATACCCTCCATATTCTTTTTTGGAGGGTATAAAAATAGTTCCCTCGGTGAATTCGCACAATAGTTAGTTTTCGTAACTCGACTTTGTTTGCATTGGCAATTGAGTTGCCATATTTTGAGAAATACAGGGTGGCGCAGAATGAGCTATATGTTTTAAATGGTTTATAACTTTTTTATTTATGCGATTATTATAATTTGTTTTTTTTTTTTAAAATACGGTATATTATTGGAGAATTTTTTGAAATTAGCTTTGAAATCCTTTGATATCCTGTAAGTCACGTTCATTTTCCGTTTCGCACATACGTGATAGTCCAAGTTGTGTCGAACGCCAAGGAACAAGGAATGTTGATGGACTATGCTGCACGCTGTAACCATACGTGTTCAATATTTTGTCCAGTGTGCACGGTAGGCGTTCTTCCGGCACCAGGAAGTGTTCTTACAGGCTATGTTGACGAAAATTTCCAATCAAATGGTTTATTGCTGACGCTGTAGGTGCAATGGGCACATTAAACTGACGACGATATGCGGTGTCAACACAAAAATAAAATTCTATTATAATAATAAATATAATAATAAATAGAATGTAATCACGTTCATTTATTAAAATAAAAATAATTAAAAAATAATTTGTTGTTTCGCAGATTTGAACCTATAGCCTGTTGGGAAAATTAACATCCTGTAATACAATTTACATAAATAAAGGCTCACTATTAAAATAGAAATTCATACCTTAAAATGCTATTATATTTGAAAAATAAAATTCAATTATTTTGATACGTTGTTCGATCGTGTAATGATTCTCCTAGTCATCTTCACAAAATGCTGAAAAAAACAATAGAAGAATAATAATTAAAAAAGGTTTTAAAGAACTCAAACCATATAGCTCATTCTGCGCCACCCTGTATAATTGAATCATTTTCAATTGCGATTCGTGGGCTACTAAGGAAGCCCAACAATCGCTAAAGTTATTGCGGAAATTATTTTAATAAATTATATCATATTTGCAAAGGCTGTTCTGATGTCAGTCAGTTCATTGTATACGAAATAAAAGCTAAGTTGTCTACAAAACTCAAATAACTTCTAGAATAATCTGCGAGATCACACTTTCCAACCGTAATGGTTTTGATTCCGTATCAGCAATCCAAATTATTTTATATCCAAATTATTTTATATCCAATAATAATAAAATGATTGCTTTTCAAATGGCCGTGTTGTGCATGACAAATTTGGCTTAAGTACAGTGGAACGAAGGGTTTAGAAAATGGGACATGAAACGGTTTGATACAGTTCTCTTATTCAATTTCGTAATGACAATTTGTATGAATTAAAACAGTTACCATATTCAATTCGGCCACCCAATAAGTGGTGGCAAAAAAATAATACGCGTGAGTACTGATGACGAAAGTGTAGCATCTGTCGAACACAGCTTGACTCTGTTGTATAAATTGAATAATTAAAAACTGATGTTAAGTTTCCTTTGCGCCTTAGAATATCTATCATCCCTTTCTTAATTCGAATCAAATATTTGAGCAATCAGCTTATCCGTCTTATGGTGATTTCTTTTCTGAAAAATATGTAACATTTTATTACTGTTTTCCTAAAAAAACTACAATTGGGCGCATTTTTGAAATAAAAATAATTTTTCGCAAGCGATGGTACATTAATTTGTAATCAATTCACTATTTCCAAATGCCACAGTGGTGCCATTTTTTATTGAAAAGTGCAAAATATGTACCATTCTTTTTTTAGAAAAGAAATCAACATTAATTGAATTTAAAATAAGAATTTGAAACCAAAGTAATTAAAATTCAAAATTTATATGAAAGTAAATTTTGTAGAACTTAATTTTTAAGATAAGAATTCCTTTATTGGACTCAAGTTCAAATCTGCAAATTACTTTTTAATGAATTTTTATTAAATTCAAGTTATTTTTATTAAGAGTAGAATATTAGAATATTTTAAATCATTCAACTAGCAGAAGGGATCAGTACTCCCATCAGGGTTCCTTGTTTAACTTATTAATTAGTTAATCAATGTTTTGAACGCAATAGAATATGTTAGTAGAATTCCCATATTTTCGGATATGTTTATAGAAACAAGTAGTTGATGGATATAAAACTATGTATATACACATATATATATATATATATATATATATATATATATATATATATATATATATATATATATATATATCTATATATATATATATATATATATATATATATATATTATTCACATCTACATTAAAATACCTTTAAACCAATATGTGTCTCCCCAATATTGGTCAATAATAAGGTGCTTAAAAGTGTACCACAAAATTATGTGTACGTATTTATGAGATGCAAATTAATTTAGAATTTATTAATAGCCGTGGTCCTTGCACGAGTGAAGTGCATAATTTCTTTCATTATTCCCAATTTTATTTTTAAACTATTACTCGTTATTACGGCAGTGTTATCGACATACTAAAATTCCTGAATTTTCGGATATGTTTATACAAACAAGTAGTTCATGGAAATAAGACTTAATTTATATTGTGCACATCTATATTAAAATACCTTGCGTAAAATATCTGTTTCATCAATATTGATGGACAATAAGATACTTAAAAGTGTACCACAAAATTATGTGTGACTATATACCAGATGCCAAATAAGTAATTCCGAATGAGGTTAATAGCTGTTGTTCGTTTACGAATTGTATTTTATTAGATGATTGAACGCTATTTATTATTATCGACCCAGTTGTATTTTTCGATCATGAGTCGTTATTAGGGCGATGTTAGCAACAGACTAGAAGTTTCGAATATCTTTATAGCAAAAAATCTTTGGTTAAAATAAAACTTGAGTTATATTGTTCACATCGATATTAAAATTCCTAGTAAACAATATATATTTCATCAATATTGGTGCATAATAAGATACTTAAAAGTGTACTACAAGAATATGGGTGCGTTTTTTCAAGGTGTCACGTGTAGGAGTAGAATTTTATAAGACCAAGACAACAAGCTCCTCCAGCGTTCCAATTGTGTGTTTAGGCTATTGGTTGTATTTTCAAGTATGTGTATATAACAAAATGGTTGATTGCAATAAAATTAAAGTGGATGTGCTCCTCACTCAATTGAAGACCTTAATCGTTCTATTGGCTTATCGTTGTTATAATAAAATTCATAAAACATGCTAAAGGACTATGCAACTTAATTAAAATCTTTGTGTGAAAGCGGTCGCCTCAATTAATTGCGTTCACAGGAATATAATTAATTCTCATCATAAAACTTTATTCTATCTCCAAACTATTTTTATAAGTACAAGGTCGTTAGTTTCTCATACAATCCTTAGCAACCTAGAGAAATTACAGGAAAAAATTAAATAAAAAAACAACCACTAACTACCAGTTCCCTCCTATTCTATATATTTTTTTGCTAGAAATTTAAAAATATTTTTAATGCACAAGCATATCGCATATGAAAAACTGATATAATGAAGATAATAGTGCTGTAATACATAAATTGCAAAGAACAGGTTGAAAACTGTATTTAACCCTTTTTCATTAATATTCCTGTTAAGACATGCAGACGCATACTCTCGTAAAAATACATCTTAATGCACATACCAACAAGCTGCAACTCCAGCTTTGGTATTTCTTCTGTAGTACTCGTAGCTTGGCCAAATGCGGTGTTTAACAAACCATAACAGAACAGTCAGTTACACACACTCAATAGGGAACTTTGTAAATATTTGTTGTTTGGGAAATCAACGAACAGGAAAACGGAATAAAATGGAACTTTGCAGTTTGTACAGGCACAAAGGCACAACACAAATACTTTTTCCACTTTGTGCTACAACTGAAACTGAAACTGCAAATTTGTTTCCAATACCTTTTTGTGGCTGTAGTTTGATTAAACTGTAGCTGGTAGACAAGTCAAAGAAATTGCAAATTAATGCTTTTGATGTTCTCTAACTCAAAGGATGAAACATTTTAATTTAAAGTTTTATTTGAAATAGTTGCGTTCAAAGTACTCGTATACACACATTTAGATACAGATCAGATTTTATGATTTGAACATAATTCAGTAAAAAATCGACAATTCATATTTTATATGTTCTAGAGGGAAGAAAAAACCTGCTACAATATGAGATACATCACGGCATCTCAAATAGTAGCAAGTGATTCGTGCTCCATAATTTTATATGAAAGACCTTTGAAGTTATACTCTGCTTTCACACTGACATGATTTTAATAAATAATGTTTATAACATTAAAACGAACTTAAAACCACTTTCGAATTGGTTTTAAGTAGGTTTTATGAAATGCAACCTTGTTCCTGCCTGTTTTTGACTGTGCTAAGTTGAGTGCTGCCAACTTTTATATTGAAAACAGCTGGTATTGTCTATATTAATAAGAATATAAACTGACGCTTGAAATATTATGAAAAGATTATTTATATGTATATAAAAACTTGATTTCTAAGAAGTTCTTCACTTTACATAAGTAGTTCTATAATTTTAAAATATTCATTCACAATATGTGAAATAATTTCTATTTTAGAACACATTGTAAAACTTTTTCTTTCTTCCTTCAAATAAAAACTTCTGTTGTACAATTTGTCAATTAAGCGTTGTAAAAATAGAAAACAAATACAGCAACAAATTTATACATTTCTATGAGCAATTTAATTTATTTTGAACAAATTTATTGTACAGCCTGTATGTTAAAACCACAATTTGCAGTGTGGATGCAAAATCAGCTGTTTATGGTTATAACGCTAAAACCAGGTTTTACCTTTCAGTGTGAAAATACTATTAAGGTGCAGGTACTAGAGCTCTGAACGGACTGGGGCAGTTTCAAACCAAAAAAGTATGGTTTAGGTACCATGAAACGAAAAATTCAAAAAAATGAGACATGCAGAAGATAATCAAACTGCAACACACAGATTTAAAGTTTAATACAATTCTCGCATGCAATTTCCTAATAAAATAAAAAATGTTATCATAGTCAACTAAGCCACTTAATAAGTGCTGATAAACAACAATACACCTGAGTATAGATGATGCAAGTGTTGTGGCTTTCGAAAACAGCTGTTCTGCTCTGCTGTGTAATTTGTTTAATTAAAACTCGTCTTTGTGTCTTGGAATATATAGCTTATTTTTCTGAAGTTAAAATAAATTTTAAAAAACTTAGCCTATCAATCTTAATTGAATTTAATATGGTAGTTGCTATAATTCGCTCTTCTGGCTAATATTTCTACATGCAGAAAATTTTTATCTTAGAAAAGTTTTATAATGAGAATGTAAAAAGAAGTTAAAACGTTATATTCGATATTCAGATATTTAGGAAATAAAAACTTTAATTAATATTTTATATCAACGTGCAAAAAAGGGACCGAGATCAAAGGGGAAGATCAGAGTAAAAGCACATAAATTAAATTTTCAAGGATTGTAAGCTTAAGGAATACAGTTTGTTAAATATTTACAATGTTTTCTAATATAATATGTAACTTAAACGCCCACTAAAGGGCCGGGGTCAAAAAAATTTATCGTGATTTCCACAGACGGTCGCATAGGGGGACTTCATCACTGATCAAGAATATATATACTTTATGTGGTCCACTTCTTTTTGGAGGGCATAAAAACTGTATTTTTGTCGGGGTTGCTCTGGCAAGGGCCGTGAGGGAAACATTTCACCTTTGTCATAAAACTCTAAAAATAAATGTTTGGGATTATTAATTAAAATTAATTTTTTTTTATAGGGTCATTTAGTGGACAAAGGGGGAGGAGGTGGTAGGGCGGAGGAGTACCAGGTTACGTCTCAGCTTCGCCATTAAACTTAAAAATGTTTTTTTTTAGGGAATATAGGCTTAAGTAAAACAATATGTTAAATTTTTACACTGGGCATATAATAACTCCCACTAAAGGGGACGGGGTCCAAAAATTATTTTTATTTTATGGCTCCAAGCTTAACGCGTTGGACTTTATTTGACGTGAAAGTATATCATTTGCTTGACAAAATTACAAAAAAAAAACTTAGAAATTATGTTGATTTTTAGAGGTTGGTTCAGTTCTTCTTAGAGGAAATATTTTTCCTCTGGAGTGATTTAGCTCATTTGCTAACTTAACCTGTAGTACCCTTCAAAATATATTTATACCAACCTTCAAGGCTCTGGCGTTCTGTCCATCTGTGGAAATCACGATTCCGTGACGAAATCGTCTTAGATTTCATCACTGATGAAGAATATGTTTAACTTATGGGGTCTTAGAGGGATATTCCACTGCGTTCCATACGGAATTCTTTTTCGGAGGGTATAAAAAGGTTTCTCCGCTCCTTTTGAATATATGAATAAATATTATAAATTTTTTTTTTATATAAACAGATTTCAAGGTTAAAAAATTAATACTAAAATTTTTCCCTCGAAATGTTTCCCTTTTCCCTAAAATTGCAATCACAAAAAAAATTCCCCGTGAATGATTTCATGCTAAAATTAAATTCCCCTTATCGTGAATGATCTTTTTTCCCGGAGATTTTTCACTTTTTCCTTTAATTTATTCACTTAGTTTTTGGTGGGGAATTGAGTAGAAAATGTAAGTATTTTCTATTATAATTCGCATATTAGAGTTTACAAATTTTATTTTGGGAGCAAGATTTAACAGATAAGACACAAACCGATATTTTTTCCAACAAATCAATTGCCTGCGTCTTTGTAAAACTTGTTGCTCCAATTCTAAACATTAACCCCCATATTCATAAAAAAATAAAACGTATTTGAAATCTGTTTTAAGAAAATTTTGTATGAAAAAATTTTATTCAAATGCATTTCAAACTCATTTTAAGTTTTATGAATAGCGTGGTAAGAATATTTTTAATTTGTTTTGTTCGGTTTTCAAAATCTATCCAAATTATTTTACTATTAAATATTTTTGATTTTTTTTTTTAATTATTATATGAATGTAAATTTTTTAACACAAGTTTCTTGGATTTTTCATGTTGTTTTCAGCTTCTTCGTGTTTACATTCACTGAAAACTGACAGCGGGAATAATTTCTCACGGGAGATTCACGATACTATTTTTCCCTTCGAGTGGAATAAAAATTTCACGTGAACAAAAATTCCACTTGTTATTCACGATAGGGGTGAATAATTTTTTTTTAATTTGGTTTTTGTTTTTTGGGAAACGAGAAATTTGCTCGCAAGCGATTTATACAACCGAGCCAGTAGACTTTCACAAAGTGGACTAGATTTCTAGTATTTTTTTTTATTATATTGATGACACCGCAAGTTTTATTTGCGAAAAAGTCTAGAACAGAACTAATACTTTTTCGATTTACAAATTGAAAATTACTCACAGAATTCGAGAAATTTCAATGTAATGGAAAATTTAGTAACGCCACAAAACGTTATAGAAAAAAGATATTTGTACATATGTGCATTTATGTATGTATGTGTATATACACCCATACGTGCATATATACGTACGCATATATACAGATAAATACATATGTACGTTATATAAGTCATTGTGTATTATCATCCCTTAAAGTTGGTGAATTTATTAAAGAAATAAGTTGATTTTATTGTAACTTCAACAGCAATTCAGTCGTCCTGCTCCTCATAATCATCCTATTCTTCCTTGACACCATCGTCGTCATATAAAAAAAATTCAATATGCATTATTACAGTCTTTCATATTGTACGTATATATTTTACATTTTCTGGAGTTTTAACACAACAACGTCATCAACTTTAAAGTTTTATTGGGAAACGAGGAAAAAAATTGAAATAAAAGTAGAGAAATTAAGTTGAAGAAAAAATGCGATGTTCACCAGCTTAGAATTGGAAGCAGTACATACGAATTGTGACGGGTTTTATTTTTTTTTTTAATAAATTTTCTCCAGTTTTTAGCATAAAAACACAGTTTTTGTTGTTGTGCTTATTCGACAACAACGTGCCAAGTGTAGAGACGTGTTAACAGTCAAGAGTGTATAGAACAGTGCGAAGAAAACCACAACGAATGAAAGCAGGAAGCAGCGTTGAAATGGGACCTCAGCCTTGCCAGGGAAGCCAGCATGTTTTTAAAAAAATATCCATAAGTATATGTATGCATGTGTTTGCATACATATGTGTGCACACACACAGACACACGTGTGCATAAGGACAATATTTTTTGCAAAATTTATATCAACATGATGGATATTGTGCTGTTTTTCTCGGGGTTTCTATTGAGCGAACACCTTCAACATGAAGAGGAGTCAAAAACAGTATTAACCCCCACGCAGGCTATTAAAAGTTACACACACAGATACAAAATTATTTTTGGGAGTTTAAACTAAAAAATATTGAAATATAACAAAGAAATTGGAAACCCTCACTTATACGTACGGATATAAAGGGTGACTTTTAAAGAGCTTTCGATTTGATTTAAAAACAAGTAAAAACGTTATATTCGACCGGGTCGAATCTTAAATACCCTCTAAATATTTTGTAATTAAATTTAAAATGTTTAACTTGGTGGGACAGAGTTCCTTAAGACAATTCTGTACCCAATTTTAAATCTCGATTTTGAGAGAGTCATTCCGGGAAAGGCCGTGAGAGAGACGTTTCACCTCTGCAAGATCAGGGAACATCTCAGCTTCTTATAGGCTTAAGGAATACAAATTGTTCAATATTTCCACTATTTTTGCATATAATATCGTACGTCAACTCCCACTAAAGTGGGCGGAGTCCAAAAATATACTATATCATGTTTTTCACAGACGAACCTATGCACATTGCTAGATCGTCTCAGATTTCATCACTGGTCAAGAATATATATACCTTATGGGGTCCAATTCTTTTTTTAGGGTATTAAAACTGTATTTTGGCGGGGTCTCTCTGGCAAGGGCCGTGGGGCAGACGTTTCACCTTTGCCATAAAACTCCAAAAATAAATGTTCGGAATAATTAAATTTTTTTTTTGATAGGATCATTTAGATGGCAAAGTGGGAGGAGAGGGTAGGTCGGAGGAGTACCAGGTTACGTCTCAGCTTCGTCATTAAAGCTTAAAAATTTTATTTTTAAGGAATGTAGGCTTAATTAATACACTTTGTTAAATTTTTACATTATTTTTGCATATAATAACGCCCACTAAAGGGAGCGGGGTCCAAAAGTTATTATTTTTTATTTTATGGCTCCAAGTTTTAACGCGTTGGATTTTCTTGGACATAAAAAGATTTATTTTGCATGATAAAATTACAAAAAAAAAACTTTAAAAATTATGTTGTTTTTTGGAGGTTGGTTTAGTTCTTCTTAAGGGAACTTTTTTCCTCTTGCCCGACTTAGCCCATTTCCAAACTTGACCTGTGCTATCCTTCAAGATATATTTATATCAAATTTCAAGAATCGGGCTCTTTTCGTTTGGACTGAATTGTGATTTCCATAGACGGACGGACATGCTCAGATCGTCTTAGATTTCATCACTGATCAAGAATATATATACTTTATATATAATTTATGAAATATTTATTCAAGTCGTTCTATCGGTCTATATAATTCAATATTTAGAGATGATTTCATGTAAATGTTGACTGCTTGAATGGTCATACCATGAGTCCAATTTTGGCATACTCTCATAACGATCAGTATCTCACAAAAAAATTCTTCAATATTGACTTTCGTTATCTGTTGCAGGCGTATCCCTACAGACATGAGCCTTAGCATAGACCAGCAAAAAAGTACTATTAAAGGCTTTCGCACTGTTTAGGCGATCTGTTGACGGACCCCGAACGTGAAATAAACTGTTCACCCAACCCGCCTTTCAAGTGTGCCATTGTTTTGCGTTCCGTTTGGCATGTGGCCAAGACCACCTCACCCATTTTGCGCAAAAAATAAAATAAAAATTATAATCTTCGCACGATAGCCATTCACATTAACGTCCCTGTCTTCGTCGTCTTTGAAAAATGACGCCACCAGTCTATAATCCACACCAGAGTTAATTTTTCGGTATGCATTGACAGTTCTTTCAATGCTTCGCACTAACTGTTCCCACCAAATAGCGCAATTTCGCTGGGTGACGTATCCACTCAACCGGAAATGGGACTGAGCACGATGTACTTTTTTAGCCGGACACGAATTTTAATAATAAAATTCTATAATCTGCCAGAATTGTTTGGTTTGTAAGTCGATTCATGGTTAAACTGTAGACCAAACTGAACATGTTTAACAGCAACATGTTGCACGTGAACAGCTGAGCTGCCAAAAATAAAGTTGCTAAAAAGTCAGCCTTTGGATTTGTATGTGGTTGGAGACTTGCACAAAAAATTCGTACCTTGTTTGTGGTTTGCATATTTTAAATATCCGCTATTTGATTTTTTATTAACTTGGGAAAATATTCGCACATGTCTTTTGCATATGTTTTGATTTATATGTATGCGTGTACGTCTCTTGACTCCTTCGTAGATATAAAGTCTTTATCCAGACTTAGGTTGCATAGAACCATCAAACACTACTTGATTGGCATAATATGCAGTTTTTAATCGATTGACCTTCGAGTTCGCTTCAACGAAGTTGGTGTGAGCTGCTTTTTTGCATATGTCCGAAAATCACACACATGTAGTCCCTTACCTGTTCGCTAATAACAGTGCTGTTGGATGAAAGGAATAGGTACATGGACGCATTTACCACCGGGAATCCGTTATACTGGTTATACTGGAATTAACTAACGCGTTGATTATGACGCCACAGGTCCTGGATTCGATTTCGCGTCAAAGACATTGATGTTAGAGCCTTTTTCGATTTTTTGAACTTCCCGCTAAAAAAATTGAAAATGTTCAAAGAAGTTACTGGTTTTATCGCCGTTTTGAAAAAATCGAGTTTTCTCCAGATCTCGTTGGTTTTAGTTTCTAGGAAACTTTTCTGACTACTCCTGAGAAGCCATCAGCTTATGTATGTATGTATGTGTGTATGGGTGAGCGTGTTTGCTTAGTGACACTTTTGAGCAGCTGAACCGAATCCTATAAAATTGGTCGCGTTTCAAGATATTCCTTCAAATTTTCTTTGAATTGAAACCGGTTCGGATTGGCACACTTTCGGAAATATCAAAAAAACTGGAATTTTTTTTCGAGTTACACACAGAATGATAAAAAAGTAAATATATCCTCCAATACTATTTTGGAGGGTATAAAAATTATATGGAGGACAAAATGTAAACCATTGTTGTCGTATAGTTATGAGCTCTTTTCAATTTTCGATTAGAGACCCAGTCCACAGACGACGTGTCAATCCACGATGATTTTGCATTAGCAAACACTCCTGGGCTTGTCGTAATGTTATATATTTTGCCGCAACACTGCCACCTTATGATATTGCGCTAAGATTGTTATAAAAGATTTCTTAGGCATTTTCACGATTCCCTACAAAGCGTAGCATATTTACAGCTTTGCAACAGTTTTTTTAAATCTAGAAAAATTTAGAAAAAATTAATATATACGTGAAAAAGAGTTATTAATGAAACCTACATCAGCTCATACTGCATGCTATTGCAATGTTTTCATTCTCCACGTGCACTGCTTGTTGATATCGAGAGCATTTGAAGTACAGCCCCGATTCCTTATAGTCCTTATACTGGAATTCAACGAAACTGTTATACAATATTATTCTATTTTCTGCAAATGTTGTGCTAAAGGAAATTCTTACTGTCAGGATATTGCATTCAAATGTAATTTGAAATGCTAGAAATTATTTCTATCTATTTGGGTCGAAACAAAGTTTACCGGGTCAAATAGTACAGGGTCCGCCAAATAACTTTTTTTTGAAAATGCTATAAAAAGAACTACTGAATGTTTTCTCAAAATTCTTTTTTATTTGAAAGTACAATCCTTTCGGTTAATAATGGAAAATAATTTCATTCAAATGGCTGCCTCGGCTGGCCATTTAGTAGCCTACACGATCGGTCCAATTTTTAAGCACATTATCGATTGTGTGCAAACGTATTTCACCAATGGCTTCACGAATATTGTCCTTTAAAGCGTCAATTGTCTCTGGCTTGTTGGCGTAACACTTATCTTTGACGGCACCCCACAAATAATAGTTCAACGGTGTCAAATCGCAGCCCCGAGGTGGCCAAACGACATCAGCTCTGCGGTTGATAATGCGATCTTCAAAAACAGGACGCAAAACATCGAGTGTAGCTTCGGCTGTGTGGCAGGTAGCGCCGTCCTGTTGAAACCAAATGTTGCCAATATCCTCCTATTCAATTTTTTGACTGTAACGGCCACTCCTTGCTCATTTTGGCCCAATTATGCCTCTGGACCAGAATCCGCACTAACCAGTGGCTTGTTTTGGGTGCGTCGGCTTTCCAATGTATGCGTGGGGGTTTTCTGTGCCCCAAATGCGACAATTTTGCTTGTTTACATACCCGCCAAGATCAAAATGAGCTTCATCTGAAGAAATAATTTTTTTTTGGCAAAATCGGCATCTTCTGTAAGTCGATCGCAGGCCCACTTAGCGAAGCGAAAACGCACTGAATGGTCAACCGTATTCGTTCAGCGGAAGGATAAAACTAATTATCTGTCAAATCAGACATGTGCTAAGTGTTACCATTCACGAAATAAGCACTAGTTGAAAAAAAACGTTAGATTGCGGACCCTTTATTTATTTTTGCGGGGACTATCATTAACGAACACAACTGTTACAAACGATGAATTTCGTTCAGTACGACGAATTCGTTGGTAAAAATTCGCTCTATAAATTCGTCGTATGAAACACAGTAACGACGAATAAATTAAAATAATAAGCAAACAAAATTTTTATTATTATTTAAATCATTGTTTAGACATTCCATTTTTTCCAGAACAAATTCCTTTTTGTAATTATTTTCTAAAAAAATTTTTCTCTGTAAATAAATTAGTATTTTCATTTAACTGCTGATGGGGTGACCATATGAAAAAGTGGGAAATAGAAAGAAAAACTATATCATAAAAAGTGTTCAAAATTAATAAAAAGTCGTCCGAATGATAAATTTTTGTGAATTGGTGAATGTATTTTTAGTATGTACTGAAAATTTTAGTGCTACATGCAACAATACAGTAGTGAACTATGTTTTTCCACGAAAAACCAGTTCGAGTATATGAAACCTGGTCACTTTATATTGATTTGTTCGTCGTTCGTTGACGGAACAATTAGAAATAAATGTATTTCAACTTTCGCTGAGTATGACGAACTCCGACCAACGCCACGATTGTGTGCATTTTCATATATACCAATTTGTTTTATTTTTGGCGACGAATATTCTAACCAAAAATTTGTTGTTCGTCGCAGTTGTGTTTCTAGCATTAACTATTATATGATAGTGTCTATCGCTGTCGCTAATGATTAGCGACCAGTGAGTGCTATACGGTCGTCATTGAAACAGTTCGACAACAATTAACACAACCGATTCGACTTCATAATCATGACTGAGTGCCGGATCGAACCCAGTACCTACGACTTTGTACTGTTACTTGTTAACTATTTCAGGCAACAGCACCCAAATAGTATCAACAGAAAAACTGACCATGATTGTGAGGGGTTACTATGCTTTTCAGACATTACTTTTGCAGGTAGCTCCTTAAAATTTATATGCTACTGCCCAATTTCTAAATAACAGAGGATCTGATGTATTTATAAGAATCTAAAAGAAGTAGCCTCGCCTACGTGTCTGAGTAAGAAAGAACAGAAACAGAAACTGAAGTCAATAGAAAGTTTATAGAATCTACACTGGTTTGGCTTTCGAGGCTTCACTAGTAGTATAAGCTGGTACCACGGGATCCAGTACTGACCCAGCAGCATTACTGCGACTCGATATTGGTGAGGTCTCCCTCAGGAGTACATATGGCGGTTGTGTTTTACACCAATTATTGGAAGATTTGTCAGATAAGGAGTGATGACCGATCTTTTCGATTGGGCTTCGGTCCGGCTGATAGTTGCAAAATATATTTGTTGTTATGAATCAAGAAAAGTTTCTTATGGCGCATTCGTGTCTCAAAGATCTTCTAAATAGGATCGAACACTTTGGCAAGGTGTTAGTGCATGAAGTATTACCCTGCCATGTACTAGAAATTGCCACTTGGACGATTAAAGGTCGCTTAAGTGGAACCCCCGAGTCGTATCAGGGGTGGTGGTGAACACCCAATTTCACACTATGTTGAGAGCATCGTCGGATGGGGTCCTTTGGACAGGAGCTGACGTTAAACTTATACATAGTTGACCATGGATTGTCGCCAGTCCGTTTACAAAATGGTTTGGGTGTAAATTGCTTAAGAGAATACGGGGGAATTGTCGTTCTTCTAAACTTGGGGAAACAAATCATACAGACATACGAGCGCACATGTACTCGCTCTTAAATGCATACGTCATTAAAAAAATATTCATTCGTATGTGCTCTGCAGCACACATTTGTACATACATGTGCACATGTTCATTGCGGTTATCTAAATACGAGTAGTGGCAAAGAGTGTTTACCAGTTGGCACAAAATAACTTTGTTACGCAGCAAAATAATTGTAAAAAATAGCAACTACACTAAAATTATAAATAACGTTTTTCTTCAACTCAAATAAGAAATGTTAGAAAAACTTGGTAAACTTTTGCTTCTACAACTTCTTTTTGTAACTTAAAAAAAAAGTTACTCCTGTTAAACATTCGGAGTTGTGGAAATGTTTGTTTTAAAGTTAATTTTTTTCCTCTTTAACTGAAAAGTTTTCCGAAGAAGTTTTTATATTCTTTTCATATAGTAAGAGTATATAATGGAAATACATTTAAACGTTATTTATCGTTGCCAGCTTGAAGTACGTTGCAATTGTCTATGTGTTTATGTCTTTAACTACATATACAATATGTATGTATGTATGTATGTATGTATCTATAAAAATGACGCACTTTTTCTCTCTAAATAAGTACACATGTGGGCAACAAAATGAAGTCTTGTAACTTCAAACACTCCTAGATTTGATTTAAATGAAGTTGTGAGTGGAAGAAGTTTAATGTTGACTAAATCAGTGCATTTTTTATACCCTCCTAAAAGAGAATTGGAGGGCTTATTTACTTTGCCATGCCGTGTGTAACGCAGCGAAATATCCCTCTAAGACCACATAAGGTATATTCTTGATCAGTGATGAAATCTAAGACGATGTCGGCATGTCCGTTCGTCCGAACGAAAAGAGCCAGACTCTTGAAATTTGATATAAATATATCTTGAAGAATAGCACAGGTCAAGTTCGGAAAAGGGCTAAATCGGGCAAGAAGAACTAAACCAACCTCCAAAAAACAACACAATTTTTAAAGTTTTTTTATTGTAATTTTATCATGCAAATGATATATTTTTATTTATTTTATTTTTATACCCTCCAAAAAAGAATTTGGAGGGTATATTCACTTTGTCATTCCGTTTGTAACGCATCGAAATATCCATCTCAGACACCATAAAGTATATATATTCTTGATCAGTGATGAAATCTAAGACGAACTGGGCATGTCCGTCCGTCCGTCCGTCTGTGGAAATCACGATTCAGTCCCAACGAAAAGAGATAGACTCTTGAAATTTGGCATAAATATATTTTGAAGCTTAGAGCAGGTTAAGTTCGAAAATGGGCTAAATCGAGTTAGAGGGGAAAAAGCTGCCCTAAGAAGAACTAAACCAACCCAGAAAAAACAACATGATTTTTAAAGTTTTTTGGTTATTTTGTTAAGCAAATGATATATTTTTATGTAAATTTTTATGTCCAATACGGTCCAACGCCTTAAACTTGAAGCCATTAAATAAAATAAAAATATTTTTTGACCCCGCCCACTTTAGTGGGCGTTATAGGCAAAAATAGCAAAAAAATTTAACAAATTGTTTTACTTAAGCCGACATTCCTTAAAAATAACATTTTTAAGCTTTAATGACGAAGCTGAGACGAAACCTGGTACTTTTCTGCCCTACCCCCTCCTTCCCCTTCGCCCCCTAAATGACCCTACCAAAAAACAAACTTTTTTTTAAATTTTGTATATAATCATCCCAAGTATTTATCTTTAGAGTTTTATGACTGCCGATTTCTGCCCAACCCCCCCCCCCCCCCTCTTCCTTTGCCCCGTAAATGACCCTACCAAAAAAAAAAAATTTTTTTTTAAATTTTGTATATAATCATCCCAAGCATTTATCTTTAGAGTTTTATTACTGCCGATTTCTGCGCTACCCCCTCTCCCCCTTTGCCCTCTAAATGACCCTATAAAAAAAAAGAAATTTTAATTTTGCATATAATTATCCCAAGCATTTATTTTTAGAGTTTTATGACAAAGGTGAAATGTTTCCCCCACAGCCCTTGACAGAGCGACCTCGGCAAAATACAGTTTTTATAGCCTCCAAAGAGAATTGTGATGAAGTCTAAGTCGGTCTAGCATTGCCCATACGTTCGTCTATGGAAAACATGATATTGTATATTTTTGAACCCCGCCCCCTTTAGTGGGCGTTGACGTACGATATTATATAAAGGAACTCTGTCCCACCAAGTTAAACATTTCAAATTCACTTACTTAATATTTGGAGGGTATTTAAGATTCGACCCGGTCGAATATAACGTTTTTACTTGTTGTTTCTCTAATGATCAGATACAACGAATACTAGTTTTGAACAAAAACGTTGATGTTCTTATTCCTGAAAGGAGGAAAATGGAGATACTTTCAAAGGGTAATTCCTATGGGTAAATACTCTACGATCTTCCAAGCGGAAGTCTATGCCATATTCATATGTGCTAGGAAATTCTTGAGGAGAAAATATAAGAATATTCGTATATATTTGATGTCTGATAGCCAGGCAGCGCTCAAGGCCATAACGTCGTATGTGATCAGGTCAGGGGTTGTTATGGACTGTGTCACATCGCTGATAGAACTGGGCGCTCAGAACAGGCTGACGTTATGCTGGGTGCCTGGCCATAGGGGCCATGCTGGAAACGAACGGGCTGACTGTCTAGCGAATAGAGGAGACCATAGTAGATTCATAGGACCGGAACCTTTCTTTGGCATCTCAGGAGGATATGTCAAAGAACAGAATGACTCCTGGGCTCGAGTGTACTTTAATCGCCACTGGAAAGCCCTTCACGGCTTAAGACAGGCAAAACATTTCATTATGTTATCTCAAAACAAATCCCAAAAATTAATGCTGATGGACAAGAATGACCTCAGATTATTAACGGGTCGGTTTACCGGACACTGCGGTCTCAGACGACACCAGTTTATCATGGGCAATTCTGAGACCAAAGTGTGTAGACTCTGCGAAACAGAAGAAGAGACGCCGGATCATGTTCTCTGTGACTTTCCGGCAGTGGTGTTGTGCAGGAGGAGTTTCCTTGGAGGCAATTTTAGAGTAATTGGCTTTATTCGCAGCCTCAATCTACATCGGCGAACACATCGGGCTGCACAAAAGATCCTTTGGGTCGCGGTGCCTATGGCCTCATTTAATAATAATAATACCCCAAAAATTTACTTTTTTAAATTTTTACGACAAAGGTTAGGTGTCTCCCCCAAGGCCCTTCCCGGAGAGACGCTGTCAAACTACAGTTTTAAAATTGGGCACAACACAACATTTTTAATTTATTTAATATTTGGATGGTATTTAAGATTCGATCCGGTCAAATACAAGGTTCTTACTTGTTTTTTTTGCAGTCAAGTCCTTGAAATATTTTGTAGTGGAGAATTTTCCATTGGATAGTAAAAAGATGGTCATGTTGAAATCTTTCGGAATGGAGTGCATAAAACGTAATGACTCATAGATAGTATAGACTTTCACCTTTATTGTGAATACATACGTTCGTGATATAAATATTATTAATTTACATCTATTTTGTTGAGCATGTCTGTACATGTTGCTAGCTATCCTTCTGCCCCGATAGTTCCAGTTGTTCAAATCCTAAGTAGTTCTCTTACTATCTTTCTGGTATTTCTGTTAATTGCATAGTAAACTACCACTCTTATATGCTTGAATTGTATCCTAGCTTCATTTTATACGCACACACACACACACACACACATATGATGCAATTTCTGATATGTAGTAGTAATAAAGGACTTGTACTTACTTTTACTTGCATTTCAAGCTGGAGGCAAAATTATCTATTTGCAACAAAGATTCTAGAACTTTGATAAAAAGTGCTTATTTAAGTATGATCCTACTGTGTGCTTATGGAATGTTTTGCAAATATTTGTATAAAATTTCTTAAGAATTGCAATCAAAAATACTAAAAACGTACAGACATACAAATACACGGGTGTATGCATGTAAATACGTACAATGAAGTCATGAACAACAAAAGGTTATATGACAAGTTGTGTCCCCCATTTTATTGCAAAGGAGCAAAAAATATATACATATTTTTCAAAAGAAAAAGAACGTTTTGTGCAACTCTAAAATAGAAAATATTTAAGATGCAGAAGAAATATAAGGATACATATTCTTGTGCACTTTCTATGTGTGTATGTTTGCATATATACAGTTATATATGTAATGTACAATGTATGTAATGTACAGTCCACTCTTGACAACTTAACATTCAAGGGACCAGGATAGCCCAATGTAGTCAACTCGGAGTGTTTGGCACCATTTTTAGTGTTTTTTTAGTTGATCGACGCGATATTTGCTTAAGTTAGTGTTGAGTGCTTTTTTGCTTTTTATACTCTCCCAAAAAGAATTTTGAGGGTATAATCACATTGTCGTTCCGTGTGTAACGCAGCCAAATATCCCTCTAAGACCCCATCAAATATATTCTTGATCAGTGATGAAATCTAAGACGATCAGCCCCGTCCGTCTGTGGAAATCACGATTCAGTCCAAACGAAAGGAGCCAGATCCTTGAAATTTGGCGTAAATATATCTTGATGGATATCACAGGTCAAGTTACTAAACGGGCTGAATCGGGCCAGAGGGAAAAAAGTTCCCCTAAACTAAACCAACCTCTAAAAAGCTACATAATTTTGAAAGTATTTTCGTAATTTTGTTAAGCAAATGATATATTTTTATGTCGAAGAAGGCCCTCCGCCCCCTTTAGTGGGCGATATTATATATGCAAAAATAGCGTAAAAATTTAACAAATTGTATGACTTAAGCCTACATTCCTTAAAAATAAAATTTTTAAGCTTTTATGACGCAGCTGAGACGTACCCTGATCCTCCTCTGCCCTAGCCCTCCACCCTTGTTTGGCCGCTAAATGACCTTGTAAAAAAAAATTTTCTACACTTAACTGCGCTGAAAATTTAGTTAATATTTATATATATAATATTAGGTGAGATGTCTCTCTCACGGCCTATATCGGAGGGACCCTGTATAGAGTTTTAAAACCGGGCACTGAAATGTCTTAAAGGAACTCTGACCCAGCAGGGTAAACATTTTTAATTTATTTATAAAGTATTATTTGGAAGGTATTGAAGATTCGACCCGATCGAATATAACGTTTTTACTTGTTTTCAATAAGTTTTGGCGATTTTCTTCAAAAATTCAAAACATTTTTTATTTCAAAGAAAGAAAATGCATCAACTAGAACTGTTACCCTAATTTCCTTCACTGCACAATACACTTGCAGTCATATACAACTGCGTCAATGCGATGGACTGAGACCATCGAAGTATGCAACATCAGCCCAATTCGTTGTCTGTCGAACGTACATACGCTGATGAGGGTAGGGGATACACATGACCACTGATATAGCGAATTTCGAGAACTTGGTTTTTCGGTTCTGCTGTATGTTTTTGATAATTATATATGCTAATTGTTACATTGGTCCTCCCCAATTATTTTGAACATCTCTTTTGCGAAGCTTAGACTGAGGACCACTTTGAATTTAAGAGGAACTATTTTCATAAAAAGATTTTATGTTATGATACATATAGGTTTGTCATTCCGTGTGTAATTTCTTCGATATCAATATAGGAGCACACAAAGTATATATATTCTGGATCCTTATGAATAGCGATGACGATTGAGCGATGTCCGTCGTGAAATCGGTTTTCCCAAGCCCCCAGAATAGCTAGAAACTTCGTTCTTGGACCGCTGTATTGGAAATGAACTTAAATAGAGTGATATTCAGAAAGATCCGATGTACGGTTCCAGAGCTGGGAAGCTTACACCTATTTCTCGACGCAGAATTTATACCAAAAACCAATTATTTTTTAATGTTTGTAAATTAAAACTATTTCGTGCTTTGGGAAGCCTCAATGGTCTATTAAAAACTAAAAAAAATTAAATTTTTTTCCAGGGATGGGAAAAACAATTTTTTTTCCGCCCATTCCGTATTTTGTAGTACATGTAGTAACTAAAATTGTTAAAAATTTCAAGTTTTTCTTTAACAAACCCTCTTTATACGTCATGAAGATTTGCATTGACCAAAAAAAAAATTTTAAATTCAAATTTTGCTTGCAAGGATGGGAAATTGCATTTGTTTTTATACGTGAAAGTAATCAAACAGGCAACTGATGTTATTTTTTTGGTACCTAAAACTGTCTTATAATTTAGGAAGAGCAAAATTGGTATCAAAAATTCAAAAAAAAAAAATCAAAATTTCGAATCCAGGGTTGGACAAGTGCAATATTTTGTAGTACATGAAAGTGGCCAAAATGGTTAAAAAATTAAAATTTTTCTTAAATAAAACTACTTTATCCTCAAAAAGACTTGCACTGATAAAAAATAAAAAAAATAAAATTTCGCTTCCAGGGTTGGGAAAATGAAAGTTTTTTTTGGTACATGCAATATTTTGTAGTACATGTAATAACCAAAATTGTTATAAATTTTGAGTTTTTCTTAAATAAAATCACTTTATATTTTATGAAGATTTGCATTGATAAAAAAATTTTAAAAATTAAAATTTCGCTTCCAGGGGTGAGAAATTGAAATATTTTATGTACCAGAAATATTTCCAGAGCTTATTTTAACAAGAGTTTAAATTATTGAGAGCGACAATAAAATATTAATAGTTTAAGCTATTAATAGTTTAATTAAATATCATTGAAAATCTAAAATATTTAGTGTTACCAAATTCGAAAAATTATTTTTGTCAAGCAATAAATTCCCGAAATAAGGAAAAAACGTAAAATAAAAGCTAAGACATATGGCGAACATGTTTTCAAAAACATAAAAACTGAAGAAAACCATTGCAATTTTTTTATATTAAATTTAATTTATTGACAAAAAAATAAATTTTAAATTCAGAAAGGCATGACAAATATTCCAAAGCATAAAGAAAAAGTTAACATCAGTTATTCAATTACAGTTATTCAATTTACGCAGCAGAACAGAAGAGTTGTTTTCGAAGGACGCCACACTTTCGTCATCAGTGATCATGTGTATTTTTATGTGTCACCACTTATTAAATGACTTAGTGGAATGTCATAACAATTTTTATTTATACACATTTTATTACCACAATTTTCTTTTTTATATTCCCCCTTATTCTGTAAATATTTGTCAATGTCATGTCAACACAATATCAAAAATCCGTTCCGACTAATCTCTAAAGCCTAGAAAACAGCAAGAGGCGCTTAAAGTTAGTCAATTGCTGAAGAAATGGTGTCCCTTGGTATATATATTGATATTGTTTTGACGTGACGTTGACAAACATTTTCGGAATAAGGGGGTATTCTTATGTCAAGATGCAGAGTGTAGAATCGAAAAGTTGAAAATTATAACGTGTCGCCGCAATTCAGTTGTTTTTTTCAATTTATCGACTGTTTTTTCCAAGTCCCTGCCATTTAAAGTCTTTCAACTTATCGAGAGTTTACTGTATTGCATTGCTGTATGTATGTGTTCGTGTGTACGCACTTTGTTTAGTAAATATTAAGACTAGATGAAGTTTTAAAGATTTTCCTTTTGGTATGATACTGCCATGGCTTCTACTCTATCGATTTCAGTTTGCAACTTGCTGCTTCTTTCTACTTCTCTTTAAGTATATAAACTGAAACTATTTACCAACACAAATTTCATTTCAATTATTTGTTAAATGCAAGAAAATAAATAAATTGTTTAAGTTTCATGACGTCTCTTTTCGACTAGATGCTGAGTTTTATATTTATGCTATAAAATTAAATATTTATTTAGCTGTTAGTAAATTATTTAGCGGTTACTTAATCAAGTATTTCCCCAGAGTTCGCTATTGTTTCGTTTTGTGTGGTGCGTTTAGTTTTTTTTATCAGGGAACTTGGTTCCAAAACCACACACAACATTTTTTCGCTGACGTGGCTGTTGGCTAAAGTAGTTAACAAGAGACTATGAAGCGGAGGGCCCTGAGTTCAACCCCGCGATCAGTCATGAATCTTGTGCTGAATTCTTCTGATCAGAATTAGTGCGTGGTTGTGTTAGTTGTTGCCAGCCTGTTTGAATAATAAAGGCATAGCACTGGCCACTGAACACTGCGCGACTGACACGATCATGTACTAAAAAAGCAGAGCAGCACCCTCCTTTGTCGGCCTTGTCGCAAAAAATTAGCCGGCGAAGTAAAAAGGTTCAAATCGCTACCAATAATTCTCTTTCTTTTCATCTTTCCTCATCTGTCCCCCTCAATACTATCCATTCATTTCTAGTCCCGGCGCAATGCACTGCATATGTAGGGTCATCCTCTGAGCGCTGGTTCTACTCCTAAAGAAGCTTTTGGTCCTCATGCCGTCCGTATGAGTGTAATTCATAACACTCACCAGTTGTGTGTAATAATTTGGGAGATCAATTTTTGCATCCAACCTCAACTTTTGAAGACTAAGGAAAAAGAATTTCTAGCTTAAGAAACCCCCTAGTGTGTGTGTGTGAATAGATGATTGATGGTCTGCTGATGAGCTGGGACAAGCACCAGCGGTATGCGGGCGTATAAAAATAACAATATTTTACAAATTAAATGGCAAACCAACTAAATAAATGAAATTTTTTTTATTACAACTTCTAAAATCGAAGAAAAATGGAGATATTTTGTTATTAAAATCGAATTTAAGCAAACAAGATGACTTTACGTAGTAGTTCGTACTTACATCAACTTCCTTAAAACTTTATTATTAGCAAAATTGTTTTGCTGAAAGAAAAATTTCTGTGTAAATAAAGTTTTTATAAAAATAAGCATAAGATGAAATGAAAATAAAACTAACATTTGCAAATAGTGGAATGGAATCTTGAATGGAAAAAAAAACTTTAACATATTATTTCATGCATAGAAGTATACACATACGCATGCACATATGTACTTGTGTATGTACTTAAACCTACACAACTACATGCCATCATGCCATAGCATATAATAGGTACAAACATACAACTCCATTTCACTTTTGTGAAATTTGCAGTGAGCCGAAAAGAAGTATAAGAAAGAAAAAAATGTTGCAAATAGAAAAAATAAAATTAGAAACGAACAAAGGACAAAAGTTTGCTCGTTCATAATGGTGGTGGTTGGTTGTTAGTTGTTGTTGGTATGGAATATCTTAAACGATAAATGGAAGACTTTAAAATAAAAAAAAATAAAAGAAACAACTACCAAAAAAAAATAATAATAATAATAATACCAAAGTTTTAAAAGAAAAATGCTATAATAATAGAATCAAAAAAATCTAAAAAGTTAGAAAACCATATCCGGCAATGGTGAAGTTTTTCTACCCTTCATAAAATAATTGCGTAAATATAATTCGAATGCAAATTATTGGAAGATTTTTTAGAGAACTCCTCTGTATTTGTTTAAAAAACATAAATGCTGCACAGGCTCGACTTCTTATCAAGTAACGAATCTTACCAAGAATATCCACGTAGTTAGTGCATTTTTTTTGCGCTGAACTTCCCCGGCAAAAAAACTATTGTTATATTCTAAATTCTATTAAAATTGATAGGCTAATTGTTCGAAAAGAAATATATTTTTATTTAGAAAGACATGATAAATATTCCAAGGCGCCAAAGGAGAGCCAACATTAGTTTTAATTATCTAACTTACACAGCAAAGCAGAACAGCTGTTTTCGAAAGCCGCCACACTTTCATTATCAACACTAATGTATAGGTTTGCTCATCACGAGGGTGCTGGTGGCTGACGTAGTTAGCACGAGACTATGAAGCCGAAGGTCCTGAGTTCGACTCCGCTTTCAGTCAGGAATATTGTTTGTGTCGAATTCTTCGGATCAGCTAAAAATTGCCCGGCGAAGTAAAAAGGTTGAAATTGCTACAAAAAATTCACTATCTTCTCATCAATACCCCCCTCAATACTATGCTCCTTTCTAGTTCCGGCGCAGTGCACTCCATATGTAGAGGTCATGCCCTAAGTGCTGGTCCGAGTTAAAAAAAAAATTACCTCCTGCTAGATGGCTGAGTTGAATGTGATATTAGTTTATATTTACATAAATTTTGTTAGGAACTTGCATACGAGAAGTGTACCAAAGCGATGGTAACACATTTTATATATCCGTCTTGCCGTTTAATTATTTTCTTCATGGCCCATTTTCTTAATTTTTCGTTCCATTGTACTTTTTTTATCTTGGACCAGCACTCAGGGGACGACCTGTACATATGCAGTGCTTTGCACTGCAACTAGAAAGGAGGGGATAATATTGAGGGGTCAGATGAAAGATGAGAAGAATTTTTTGTAGTTTTTTTTAACCTTGTTACTTGGCCAGTTCATTTTTTTGGCTACAGGACCGACGAAGGAGGGTGCTGTTACTCTGCTTTTAGTACATGATAGTGTCAGTCGCTGCCAATTATGTTCAGTGACCAGTGACTATGCCTGCATCATTGAAACAGACTGGCAACAACTAACACAACCACGCACTAATGCTGGTCAGAAGAATTCAACGCAATATTTCATGACTCAGCGCGGGCTCGAACTCACGACCCTCCGCTTCATAGTCTCGTGCTCTACTACTTCAGCCAACAGCACCCATTTAACTTGTGAAGGTTTAATTTTTATTCAGGATACTTCACGCATGACTGTATGGGAGACGGAGCCTTTAATAAATTTTGACCCATCCTTCTCAGTTGAGCTCTTTGATGGTTAAGACTGGCACGAAAATTCTGTAACTGGGATAAATGCAGTTTTGGAGGGACACCAGAACTGTTTCCACCCCTCGGTATCTCTCATGCTAACCTATACCTCAATCGTGTGCCAGACAGAGATTTAAGTCATTACCGAGGCTGCAAATATAATCAATGGACGATGCTTGGAGTCCAGCACTATAGCCATTCCTGTAGGTCTCCCGATTCATAAGTGGTGACATCGAAGTGTGTAATGAAGGCATATATTGCAATGAAATGACTGACGAGTGCGCAAGAGCATGCCTGGCCTTGGAAGCAGCATATTCAGGAAGAACTATCGATATTTCGTTAGTTGACCTCTCAAACATCATTAAGGAATGGACTCAGAGGCAAGTGACACTGAGTTGGTGTACAATTACCAGCTGCAGAGTGTGCAAAACTGTTTAGCCCTCACTTCGTGTTAGAACCAAGCAGCTTTTAGCACTTGGAAAAAGGATGCTGCTGGCTGAAGTAGTTAAAACGAGATTATGAAGCGTAGGGTCCTGAGTTCAATCCCGCGCTGAGTCATGAATATTGTTGTGATTTCTTCTGATCAGCATTAGTTACAGAATAGGACACGGGACAGGTACCAGTAGGAAACTTAGCTGGACTACTGTAAGAAGAAGAAAGTAGTCACAAGGACGCCTAGATTTTAGTTAAGAATTAAAAGTCAATAGAAAGTTAAAACCTAAAATGGTTGGTTTTCGAGGGGTTACTATGCTTTTCAGACATTACTTTTTCAGGTAGCTCCTTAAAATTTATATGCTACTGCCCAATCTCCAAATAACAGTGGATCTGATGTATTTATAAGAATCTAAAAGAAGTAGCCTCGCCTACGTGTCTGAGTAAGAAAGAACAGAAACTGAAGTCAATAGAAAGTTTATAGAACCTACACTGGTTTGGCTTTCGAGGCTTCACCAGTAGTCTAAACTGGTACCACGGGATCCAGTACTGACCCAGCAGCATTACTGCGACTGGATATTGGTGAGGTCTCCTTCGGAAGTACATGTGGCGGTTGTGTTTTACACCAATTATTGGAAGATTTGTGAGATAAGGAGTGATGACCGATCTTTTGGGTTGGGCTTCGGTCCGGCTGATAGTAGCAAAATCTATGTGTTGTTGTGAGTCAACATAAAAGGTTCTTATGGTACATTCGTGTTTTTAACAGCTAAGATCTCGTAGATAGGATCACACACTTTGGCAAGTGCATGGAGTATTACCCTACGATGTGCTAGAAATTGCCATCTGGACGATTAAGGGTCGCTTAGGTGGCACCCTGAGTCGTAACTGCGGTGGTGGTGAACACATTTAGTGTTCACACTATGTTGGGAGCGTTGACGGATGAGGTCCTCTGGACAGGAGCTGACGTAAAACTTATACATAGTTGATCAGCATTAGTGCTTGGTTGTGTTAGTTGTTGCCAGTCTGTTTCAATGATGAAGGCATAGCACTGGTCACTGAACATAATTGGCAGCGACTGACGCCATCATGTACTAAAAGCAGAGTAACAACACCGTCCTTCGTCGGTCCTGTAACAAAAATTTGATGGCGAAGTAAAAATGTTGGAATAGCTACAAAAAATTCTCTATCTCTCCTCATCTTTCCATCGCAATGCACTGCATATGTAGTTGTCATCCCCTGAGTGCTGTTCCGAGATAAAAAAAAATAGTTTGCACTCCTGGTCGGAGTCGCTAAGGGGCATTATATAATTGAACCTATTTCGCATAGCCTATGATTTCCCTTTGAGGCTAGTGGTAGGAGATGTTTCGACGAAGAAGAGGAGCTACAACATCTTCTGCGTGACTGCCTGTCCCTGTAGAAGCACAGGCTAAAAAATTTAAGCTGTCACGTGCTGCAGGATTTGGACAGTGGAAGGAATGCAACACCGGCTGCCTGACCGATGTCTGTGGGAAGTTCTGGCTGATTCTTATAAACTTGTGTACCACTACTTCGTAGGAAAGTGTCGGGTGTATTCCTATAAGCATCAGAGAACAGTGTTTTCTTTAGTTTCGGGGCAGCCCTTTAAACCAAACCTCTGAAGAATTTATTTTTGCCTACAGAAAACATCCAGGATCTTCTGCGGAAATCGGAGCTACGATCTAGGGTAGCTTCTAGCCTCGGCGGATCTATAGAAAGGTGGATGATTACTTCCCAGATGAATTTGCTATAACATTGACGAGGGAAATTGTCTGAGTTGTTTCCGGTGCTGTCGGAATGAAGTGCCTTATTTTGACTTGTGATTTCCGTGTGTGATTTGATATGTGAAAACATCGTAGGCTATTTCGAAAAAGAATAAATGATTTGGTGACAAAGTACATCATTCAATATCAATGTCGAATGCGGTGATTTGAATGGCGGTGTTCTTCTAGGAAATTTCGTTGAAAGTACTACAGCCGGAATTCCATGGCAGTGAAGGAAAGAATCGATAGTGCTTGAGATTTCACGACGAAGACTTTTTCCGTTGACTTTTATATTTCTTTTTAACTAGTATTCTTTTGATCCTCAATATTTCGCTTCACAATGACAACAACGAAGATTCCGTTTCTGTGTTGTGCTGAAAGCTCTTAACTGGAACGAAAGCGATCCATCATCGCAGCATTTTAGAGTTGTGAAGACCAACGTTTTGCCGTTTTAAGCGCCAATTTTGCTGTACGTGAAAACGCAGCTTTATTAGACCCCTCGTGAAAATTAAGGAAAGCCAAACGGCACGACCAACTCACATGCATCGATTCCTGCTGCTGTGAAGTGCATAAAAATGAAAGCAAATTGAAGGAATTGTACGTACACAAGAGAAGTTTCATGCACATCATGTTTGGCGATATGATAAAGAAACAGCAGATGAAGACGACACATAAGAAACAAGAAGCAAACAAAAATAAATAATATGATAAAAAAAAGAAGAGAAAAAAAGATAATTTTTTCTATGTGAAATGAGGGAGGGGGAGGGGGTAATAAAACTGTACAATGAAGTTACAACTTGTACATGTTGTAATGTGGCTGTATATCGAGTATGTGGCAGGACTGATGTAGAAGTTTAGAACACATAAGAAATATCAGTGATGCATGTGCCTTTAAGGACTATTTTCTTCTTTAAGTTGACTATATTTTTGAACTCGACCTAAATTTTTTTGGGGGTTGGCCATTAATTGCAAAAAGAAGGAACTTCCGGCTTATTCCCAAATATCGCGTTCTATTTAAAATTTCAAGCATCCGTTTTTAGTCAGTATCGTTGCCAGGTTTGCCCATAGCAACTCCGTTATACTGGGTGAGCAAATTTAAGGTTAGGAAGTAAATTGGCTGTCAAATGACAAAATGCCACGAATTGAGTTGCCATCTTTTGATATTTATTTAGTAAAAATTTGGGAAATTTTAACCATGACGCTCCGTCAGACGCTTGTTTGTGTCGAACGTTTGTGAATTGGCTGTTTAAAAAACTGAACAAAAACAATGCACTTTTCAACAAAATGAGGCCCACTTTCAAGTAACTAGGCGATTATGTAAACAAACAAAATTGTCGAATAGAGAGTCGCAAAGTCCACAAACTGTTCTCCAAAAACCATTACATCCAAAGAAAGTGACCGTATGGTGCGGTTTGTAGTCAGGCTGCATCATCGACGCGTATTTTCTTCAAAAATGAGCCGAGAAACGTCGTCAGCCTGAATTATTTATCTTATCAAACCATGATGAGCGATTTTTTGTGGCCACAATCGGCTAATGTTGACATCAGTGACATTTGGTTTCAGCAGCCGACCAAACAATTCAATTTTCTCAATTTGGCGATGTCAATTGGCAGCCTCGTTCTTGTGATTTAAGGCAGCTTTTTTGTTGTCACAAAAAACGGTTAGTATGGTTTGATAGGGCAGATAATTCCAGGTGGCGTCTAGCCACAAGCTGCAATTTTCTTAGGATGTAATGGTTTTTTGAGGACTGTTTTTGGATTTTGTGAGTCCCTTATGCAACAATTTTGTTTGTTTACATAATCGCCTAATTGAAAGTGGACCTCATCACTAAAAATTATTTTGTTGAAAAATGTGTAGCTTTCGTTTAGTTTTTTAAACAGTAAATTTTCGCAACTAAAATTCTTTGTTTACGAGTGTAGTGTTCCATGGTTAAAATTTCCCTGCTGTTTACTAAATAAATCTCAAAAAATGTCAGTTGAATTCTTGACATTTCATCCTTTCACAGCCGATTTACTTCGAAAGCTCAAATTTGCCCAGCTTTTCTGAAAACTTTATTTTCCACTGATTATTGGCACAAAAAAATTTCCAAGAACATTTCATATATTTAAGGCTCTGGCCAATGACATTAGTACAACTACTACTGCAAGTAGTAAAATTTCCGCTTGATATCCTTAGTAACTTTTGTGCTAAGAAAAGAAGAAGAAGAACAACAACAACAAGAGCAGGAGGAAAACAAAAGGAAACGACTTAGTATTGTTGCTAAGAAGATGCCGTACGTACTTGTTGTTGCTGCTAGTCTGTGCAAAGTAGTATCCTCGAGTGTGTGGATGTGTGCATGCATTAAATGGAAATAGCAATGAACGCTTTCTTGGGTAGTGAATGTGTATTTGGCTTTTGCTATTTTGTACAACTTCTTTTGAAGTTATTTGCCAACAGGCAGTAGAGTCAGTCGTACTGGTGGATGTGGCAAAGTCTTGCTGTTGATGGTATCACATGTCCTGGTACTTGCTCGTGTACACATCTGTGGAGGAGTGTAAGTGCACGTTGTTTGGAATTTGGTTTGGAGGTCCTTTAGCATATTTGCATTAATTTTATTTTAGTTCTTCGTTCTATTTGCATTTTTCTTTTTGTCATTAAAGTTATTTTTTTTTGTGTGTTACTTGCGTCCTTCTTTTCTGCTAAACTTTACTTGTTCTTCTTGCTGACATTTTCAAAGCAGTTATAATAATGACACTCTTTTCCTTTTTTTGCTTTACTGTGATGTGTTTTGCTACATTATTTTAGTTCACTGCTGCAGTTGTCGTCATTGCCAAAGGACACGAAACAAGCAGAAATACATTTATTTGCGCTCGTATGATACGCAAACCATTTGCTGTGTTGGTAGGTCAACGCACGTACAAAAGCCACTTCTGCTGCTTTGGCAAAAACTCTACTACTCCGCACAGAAAAAAGGGAGCACAAAAAAAAACAAAATATGGAAAAGTTAAATAGCAAATTGAAAAAAGTAAAAAAATAATGAAATAAAAAACAATGCTGGAAAAAATACAAATCAGCTACGCTTTACATACATCGCAGCTTCAAATTTTAATGGCATTTCATTGGGAACGCAACCCCCAAAATGGGGAGAACAAAAACAAAAAACAAGAAAAACCATGAAGATGATGAAAATTTGCTCAGCTAAAAGGAAAGCAAAGGACTTGCTATTTCCGTTGGATATTTGGTTTTTTTTCTTTCCTTCTCTCTGTTCATTTTTATTATAACTTGCTGTTGGCATTGCTCTGAATTTATTTCATTTCGTCTTTTTGAACAGTTTTTTAATTTCATTCTTTTTTTCGTGCTGTTGTTGTTGCTGCTGCTTTTTCTCTTTAGTTGCAGTTTTTTTATTTATTTATTTTCCACATTTACTGCAGATATTTCTACAAAATCTTCTGCTTAAAAGCGCCACAGAGCAGAATAAAAATGAAATGGAAAATTTAAATGAACTTCATTAGTACTTTTTTTCTTTTACTGCTTCTTCTTCTTCTTCTTCTTCTTCTTTTTTTCAATTACATTGCATATTTTGTTGTTTTCCGTTTTAATAATTAAAATATGTATCCATCACCAGTACAAGAAAATTGCACAAATTAAATATTCTTTATAGTTAAACATTCTGTTTTAAACTCATTTTACACTCCTACAACTGAATTTCCCCTAAATAAAACAAACACACGAAGAATAGTTCATTAACATTATTCTTCTGCACTTTCACTTACACGCTACAGGACATCACCACTCAAATTAATGCATGCACATTGTTTAAGTGTGTGTGTGTGTGTGTGAGTGTGTTGGTACTTGCAATTATGTTGTAGCACAAGTGGTTATTTATTTAGAAAAAAAAAAAAACAAAACGAAACATATTTTGGTATTAGAAAAGATTTCATTTGCTTTTGTTGAATGCTGACTACTTGTCATTAGGAAACCCAATTTTAATGCTGCCATTCATTAGGAACTTCTATTGCATGAATAATAGCAACAACAACAACAAAAAGTGTTAACAATTTTCACCCCAGCAATTTACTGCACATAAATCATTTCCCATTTTTGTGATTTCTATAATACAACAATGGCTCGAAATAGTATCCTGGCAGATAAAACTCATCTCTTCATGCACACAAACACACGCACACACGAATTGCGAATAAATTTCTTCGAAAACATGGAAAGTTTTAGTTTTTAACATTTTGGCTTATCGCATAAAGTTTTGTTATATACATACAGTACATATGTAATCCAGTCTGTATGTATGTGCTGCTAAATATTTAAGTGCTCAGTATTCTAAGTGTTTCCTTGTATTATTTCCCATTTTTCAATCTTTAGATTTTGCAAAAATTAAATAATAATATTGAGCGCTGTTTTTTTTTAATAATAACTTTGTAATATAGTGGAATTTTTTTAGCCATATTCTTCTTGGCAACACTGTTTTTGTTAGCTCAGCTTTTTTTCGTGTAATATGTTACTGCGAAACATGTTCAGTTTGGTCTATAATTTAACCATGAATCCACTTATAAACGAACAAATCTGGCAGGTTATGGAATTTTTATTCCCTTTACATAAACAGTGAAAGGGTATTCCGAGTGTAATTTTCTCAATAGCAATATGCGACCTCATAAATAGCGAAAATGAATAATCGATATCCGTCCGTTCGTCTGTCTGTACATGGGTAGTTTTCACAAGATCCCAGATGAGCTACAGACTTCATTCTTGGACTGATGGATGATTTATATATAAAACTAAACAAATAAAAATTTTTTTTTTAAGAATTTTAACGAACATTTTATATTGCTATATTAAATTGAATTAAGATTCTATAGGCTAATAGTTCGAAATTTTAATTTAAATCTCAGAAAGACATGATATGAAATATTCCCAGGCACAAAGGCAAGTCAACATCAGTTTTTGTTATTAAACTTACACAGCAGAGCAGAACAGCTGTTTTCGAAAGACGCAACCCTTTCATCATCAGTGCTCATGTGTATTGTGTTTGTCACCACTTATTAGGTGGCTTAGTTGAATGTGATAACAATTCCTATTTACACAAATTTTATTGTGAAAAAGGATACGAGAACTGATGTTGACATGCCTTTGTCCCTTGGAATATTTATCATGTCTTTCTGAGATTTAAATTAAAATTTCGATCAATTAGCCTATAGAATCTTAATTCAATTTAATATAAAATTTTTTTTATTAAATTGTTAATTTTATCAACGGGCTTAAGTTCGAATCTGCAAGACTGCAAACCATTTTTTATTATTTTATTAATAAATGAATTTGTTCAAATTCTATTTTATTAATTTATATTAAGATTGGAATATTAAGAATATTTTTCAATAATCATCAAACCAGCAAAACGGATCAGTACTGATTTCGAGGCAGCTACGCCATCTCATCAGCGTTCTTTGTTCAATTTTTCCACTTTTGCAAGTGGTGCTAGTTAGTAGGAATATCAACTATTTAGCCAATATTTTAACGAATGGTTTGCAGTCTTGCAGATTCGAACTTAAGCCCGTTGATAAAATTAACAATTTACATAAGAAAGTTCGACTAATAAAAATTCGTACATAATTTTTTTATTAATATAAAAATTTTTTTATAATTTTTTTTTTTGCTACATGGAAGTAAGTTTTTTCTTTGCTAATAAAAACTATTTTAGAATTTAGGAAAAATAAAATTGGTGTTGAAATTAAAAAAAAAAAAAATCAAAATTTCGAGTCCAGGGTTGGACTACTGCGATATTTTTTAGTACATGAAAATGACCCAAACGTTTAAAAATTTTAAGTTTTTCTTAAATAAAACTAGTTTATGCCTCATTAAGAGAGTTGCACTGGTAAAAAGAAAACAAAAAAATAAAATGTCGCTTCCAGGGTTCGGAAATTGAGGTTTTTTTTAGTACATAAAAGCAGCCGTTTAAGTTCCTAATTTCGGGGTTTTCAGTGAATTAAACCTATTTTATACTTAAGGAAAAAATATATTCATGCAATAAATAAATAAAAATTCTTCTGGTTTCTTGACCTCGTCTCTTAATTATTATTATATTCTGATATTTTTAAGCTTAAGGTCTCTTTATTTTAATTTAATTTTTAATTTCAATATATCGTCATTCCTTTGTGTGACTTCTTCAGGAAATTAATTATTTAATTTTTTTTGTATATTTTTTTTTATTTATTTATTTATTTATATTTTTATTTTTTGTATTTTTATTTAAGTCACACAGAGGAGTGACGAAATATTGAAATTAAAAACTAAATTACAATAAAGGGACCTTAAGCTTAAAAATATCACAATATAATAATAAATAACTAAAATTAAAAATTCTATTCCAGGGTTCGAAAATCGAAATATATTTGCTATATAAAAATAGACATATAAGTTTCTAATTTAGTTTTTTTAGTGAACTTAACTTATTTTATACTTCAGGAAGAATTAAATTGGTGTAGGATATATAAGATTCGGCACTGCCTAATATAGCACATTTACTTGTTTTTAACAAAATTCATCCTCAGCTGCGAAAATGGTTCGAGCACTTCTACCATTTGATGGACGAAACTCATTTATGTTTGAATAGATAAGTGGACAAGACAAATTGCCTTATTTGATGTTAAGAACAAGAATTGCCAATGCATTGCGACAATCGGTAATTAGACGGTGCTTTCTCAAAGACGACTAAGACAGGAACGTTACTGTCAAGGACGAGCGCTATAGTGCGATGATTAAAAAAAAATTTTTTTTGCACATCAGCTGTACTCCCTATCACTTGCAACTTGACAAAGTTGACAGTCATCCCCTGAGTGCACAAACACATTCCTACTAAGTAACAGTTTAATTTCAAAAAGTTTTATCTTACAATTGCGAAATTTTACTTTTCAAAAGAGCTTGAAAATGGAAAAGAAAATATTAATAAAATGTAATAGGAATTTAAGTTTATAAATAAAAAATTAAATAGTTTGTCAAATAAAAAAAAAATAATTTTATTTACTACGTCATTTAGAAATTAAGAGACGACTTTTTGGCAATTTTCTTGTTGGCAACACTGTTTTTTTTGGCATGCCCCGTTTGGTCTGTAACTCAAGCACGAATCGACTTACAAACAAACAACGCTGGTCGATTATTGAATTTTATTATCAAAACTGATGGTCGGTTGAGAAAGTGCATCGTGCAGTTCTTTTGTTCAGCGAAGAAGTTCATTTCGAGTTGAATGGGCACGTGAACAAGCCAAATTTCCATATTTTGTGTGCTCGGCAGCCGTTAGCAATTGCAAGAACTCCCAATGCAAGACGGAAAATTCAAGAAACTGTAGTTTTGCAAAGACGATGAAGGCTGCCGTGCGATGGTTGAATTTAAAAAAAAAATGGAAGGACTGGACTTTTCTGACGTGTGGTTTCAACTAGACGGTGTCACATGCCATATAGTACGCAAAACAATAGCCTAAATGAGAGGTGAGTTCGATGTATAGTTTAGTTCACGTTCGGGGGCGGTGAATTGGCCGTCTAGATTGTGCGGTTCAACACCTTTAAGCTATTTTGTGTGGGCGTATGTGAAGTTTGATGCGCTGGAAGCCAATATGGAAGAACTTATTCGTGAGGTACCGACCGATACGTTGGATAGGGTCATTTATTAGGCACAGGTGGGTGGAGGGATAGGGCAGGGGAAGATCAATTAAAAGGTTAAAAGTGTAATTTTTAAGGAATGTAGGCTTAAGGAAAACAATTTGTTATATATTTTCCCTTATTTTTGCATTTAATATCTTACGTCAACGCGGGGGCCAAACATGAATATTTCTGGCTCCATAATTAACGCTTCGTACCTTTTTTGTCATAAAAATATATAATTTGCAGGATTCAGCCCAGTTACGGACGTTATTTCTACGGCGGACGGCTAGATCGTCTTAGATTTTATCACTGATCAAGAATATATATACTTTATGGGGTCTTAGCGGTATATCTCGCTGCGATACACACGGAATGATAATTTTTTTTTTTTGGGGATTATAAAAAATATATAAACTTTTCCCGTTTAAATCATATTTGCTTTTAGGAAACGTTTAAATAAATGTACAAGCTCATGCGTATGCATTCAGCCAGATGAAATCAAAAACTCTCACAAACATTTTCACTTAAATCCAAATTGATCGTCACATCCTACCGAATGCAGGCATACATTTATTCGAAACTTCGTAAAACGTTTTTATTTCTATCAAACAGCCTGAAAATAATGCTATAATTCGTTACAATGTTGTTGTTTTTTTTTTGCTTCATAAAATAATGGTGAAAATAGTATACGAAATTAAAGGATGTGCTGCTACTGTCGTTGTTGTACTTTTATATTAGAGCTGAATCAATACAGGAACAAAAAATGCAGCCATATGAACATCTGTATAAATTTATCACAACCGAAGTAAAGCAACAACAAGATTACAAAGCAAAAAGGAAAAAAAAAAATAAACATTAAAAATAATATCCTTTTTATCCTAGCAGTCATTTGGAATAACACGTACAAGGTCTCAAACACATACACTTACATGCGAGTGTGTGTGTGTGTGAAGAGTCAGCCGCAAATACAAAATTCATTTGCAATTTCTTTTATTTCTAAACTTTAGGACAACTTTTAGAGATGAAATCGTGTGTGATATTTCAATCACGTGTGCTTACACTCACACGAAAACGGGTATAAGTGAAAAGGCCGAGGCACGTAGAATCCAACATACATTATGTGTCGCATTTTTTAGCTGACATTAACGTACCGACGGAGAAGGTTAGCACAATGAGTACTTTTTTTAACGCATATTAAATCAGTTGTTTGTTCTCCATTTTAATTTATTCAACTTAAATTTATTTCTTTTAATTAATTTTTTGTATATTATTTTAATTTTTCCTGAACTTGACTGAAATTAGTCAAAACAATTTAAAAATTTGTCAAAGTATTCAACGTAGTGAATGTGACAAGGCTCGCAAGAAAGCATGCATTACATCTCAGTTGTCAGTTGAAAAAGGCAACAACGCATGACGGATTCTATGTATCTCGGGCTTAAATGAGACTAAACTTTTGGATACGTCTTACTCCCTTTTTAGGAATTGACTTTCAGAGTTAAGCCTGATGTTATTGAAGAAATCAAATAGAAATTTAAATAGATTTGGCCACAGTTTTTGTTTTTTCAAAAAGAGCGCACGATCAAGTTTGGACCAGCGCTAGATGGAATACTTTCTACCTTAAAAGAAACATTTAGATATATTTTGAACAGTTGAACATGCGATTCGAGAGTTTTGTCGAGACTTTATCATTAATAAAAACCCATTACCGATGTTACTTGAGTGCTTCGATTCAATAATCCTGACTCGTATCATATTCTTAGTTTTCAATGCAATTAATTAATTAATAGGAACCGTTAGAGAATACTGCACGATCGGCAGATATTCAGGTAGCATGGGTCTGTCCTATAATGCGATCTATCCCAGTTGTCTTTGTGAATGTCCAGTTTAAAGGGCTGACCGCAAAGGTAGCGAGAAAACACTTGCAGGCCATGAAAGCTAAATGGGAGGTCCGTAAAAACCAAGATTGCATTATTTCGTGTGGCATAGTTTTCCTCCCAGTTTTTATAGAACTTGACTTGGAAAAAATGCATTCACTTATCGTAGATATTGGAGAAATCGAAAGCCGCCCAGAGGCCAAAACTTGATTTTTATCATTTTTGGGCACCAAATCCACGCTTTTTTTCTTTGACATAAAAATATATCATTTGCTTAGAACATTAAAATATATATATATATATATATATATATATATATATATATATATATAAAAAGTATGCTTAAACACATTCACTACAGCAGGCTACCGACTACATGGCTACATATGTATGCCGCTAGCAACACTTGTCGCCGTATAGTCAGCTACTTAATTATTTTGAACGCTGCAGCTGCAACGTCAACATCTCATTTCAGTGGTGCCACTTTCATATATAAAAATAAAAGCGCTTATTCTAAACCTGTTTATAGATCGAAACAAAATTAATAATAAAAACACTTTATTTGTTTCTAGATCTTTATTGTTTTTGCAATTTTTAATAAATATATTTTGATGTCCTTTTTTGTTATGGCACTATGAAAATGAGCTTATGAGTTCATTCATTTGTGACCAAACTCACGTCTTTTATCGATAACGGCTATCAAGTATATAGAAAATTACAGTTCAAATGTCGTTGCATCGAGCTTTTTTCAAAATAATTGAATTTTTATTTGAAAAATCAGATACATAATTTCAAAATTTAATAAAACTTCCAATAGGTGATTAAATTTGAAAAATATGTCTAACAATAGAAAGACATTTTGGAGTACTTTGAAATGATATCGATATCGTTTATATGCGTCCTACATTCTAGGAGTTATAACCAAAATATAATAAATAAAATCAAAAAAATAAATAAAACCCGAGATCGCAAAAATAAATACATAAATAAAGATTACAAAATAATTTTTATTCTTGAAAGGGCTATTACATATTTTATTTTTAAAAATTTTCATATTCTTGACCAGTTTGGAAATATTTTTAAACGCTTATTTATTAAAGATGTTTCACTGTGTTGGCAGCACTAATTTATTAATTGCCGCCTATGAAAATAGAAATGAGTTTGTAGTATTATCACGAACATTTTGTATTGCTATATTAAATTGAATTAAGATTCAGAGGCTAATTGTTCGAAATTTGTTTTTAAATCTCAGAAAGACAAGGCACAAAGGAAAGTCAACATCAGTTTTAATTCAACTTACACAGCAGAGCAACACAGCTGTTTTCGATAGCCACAACACTTTCATCATCAGTTTCGAACAATTAGCCTATGAATCTTAATTGAATTTAATATAGAAATGAGTTTATTTTGACTACAACTACAAAAATAGCACGGACAACAACCTGCCGTGAAAATAATTATTCCCATATAAACACATGTATTCTATTTCTGGCAGGCTGCAGTCGGTAGCCTGCTGTCGTGAATGTATTTAATGCATTATATTGACTTTCAGATGTTTGTTTAGTTTTTAGGGGAAATTTTTTCCCTCTGGCACGATGCACCCCATTTACAAACTTGACCTGTGCTATCCTTCAAAATGTATTTATGACAAATTTCTTTTCGTTTGGACTGAATCGTGATTTCTAGGGACGGACGGACATGTCTAGATCGTCTTCTATTTCACCACTGATCAAGAATATATATGCTTGTTGGGGTCTTAGAGGGATATTCCGCTGCTAATTCTTATTTGGAGGGAACAAAAAGAAACTAATTTTATAAATAACTAAAACGGCTGTCATATTAACAAATTATTATATAATACACTCATTAAGTTTAGGCAAAATTAACTTTGTGCCAAGGCGAATTCATACCAGGTGGCCTTAGTTCAGAAATTGGTGATCAGCTGTTACCAAGGCAAAATTATTGAACTGTCAAAGTGTTCTCGTTTTTGTGTGTGGCCATTGTTTTTTCCAAAGCATTTCATTTGACAGTTCAATAAATTTTACACAGAGTTGCATAAGTGAGTTCACCTTGTATGAATTCGCCTTGCTTTGTGCATTGAGATACGAGAGGTTTTAGTTATCAATCGTGTATGACTGATTAGGTCACGTCAACCGCGTGAACAGTGTCCAACACCGTCGTGCTATTAGATAAAACAGAAATCAAATAGCAACAGCTAGAGAACAACAACATTAAAAATGTTTTGGTCTGCAACGTTTGAAAATCTATTGATTCCATTTGTCTATATTTTCCGTACGTTTTATGTTCATCTTCACATAAATGCTTTCCTTTTGTTAACGATTTCTCCTCTCTGCTTTCAAATGTGTTACGCACTTTTTGTAAAATACATACTGCCAAAGGAAACAGCAAACAAAAAAAGAAGAAAAAAACACTAACAACTTTGATATAAAAATAAAAATTTAATATTAGAGAAAAAAAATAAAAATAAAAGAATACATATAAATAAACAAAAATATGCTGGTGGTAGTTTTTGTAATCATTTGCAGGCAAACTTCTCTTCTGTTACTTCACAAACCCTGACGGTCTTCAGTATATTTTCATCATGTGTGCGGATGAATATGCGACTGTGGCCACACCATAACTGCAAGGATAAATAATGCTGTGTGTATGCATGTACACGTCTTTATGTGTGTGCAAAAAAAAATACATGGGGGTGGAAAATTAATTATTTTTAATTTGATTTCAACTCAATTAAATGTCAAGAAATGGAATTTTAAATTAATTTCGTTGCACGTTTTTCTGTTACATACGCAAGTAGTAAATCATTGGAAATATTAATACAAAATAATTAATATTGTAAAACACATTTACACACATACTCCTAAATGTTTTACTTAAGTTACGTTCACATCTATCAAATATTTGACGAAATAAGACTGGTTTGAATTTTTATAATTTTAGGGAGACCATTTTAAAACGATCATGTCATCATACACAGTCAGTAGCAAGGTATATAAATACAAGGTAGTGCCACTTGCTTTTATTAAATTTTAATAAGGATTTTTGAAGTTTATTTTTCTACATCATATTGAATATGACGTTGCCACATTATAAAAAAAAATTTTGTTTATTTGGAAATTTTTAAATAAAATCTGTAATACATATATATATATATATATATATATATATATATATATATATAGATATGTATATATATATATATATATATATATATATATATATATATATATACATAGCAATGTATATATACATATATATCAAGCAATGTCTCTATGCATTTCATTGGTGCTTTACCAAATCATCAGTACATTTTAACCATGATTTGGTAAAGCAGCAATGAAATGCATATAAATTTAAACATACTGAACGTACAACATTGATAGAATATCCCGCTCAAAATCTCATTCTGAATCGTTTTTGCATATTGACCGAGAGAAAAATTTCATTTTGAGGTTTTGAACATAAACATTCAAATGAAAAGAAAAAAACGGGTAACTTAAAATGATATGGTAACTTAATTTTTATGGGAATGTCAGAATCCTTAAAATTGTCAGAAAATTATTTTAAATTTAATAGCTCACAGTGTCAGTACCTTGTTTTATTATACCATGGTCAGTAGTGTCTTTTGCTGTTTATCCGCAATACATACGAAATGTAAAAAAATAGTGGTTACACCCATTTCGCCAAATATTTGATAGATGTGAACGAAACGTTATACTAAGAAATTTATTTTAATATTACAGCTGATAGTAGTTTTTTGGTAGTGTGTTTAAATTTAAAGGACTAACAGTATTAATTATTTTTTCAATATCGACGGTAGTCCTGCTGAATACGTTTTTGGACTCAAATACTGATTACGCTCTCATGCCAATATTGATACTATTTCAAAACTTTTGTTATATAGAAATTTCTCACAGAGTCTCATACCATTCGCAAATGGAATTCAAAACGAAAAGCGATGAATTTTCTCGTAATAAAATTCTCTTTGGAAAATATGTAGCTTTTGAAAAAATTGTTTTATTTTTGGTGATAATTCCATTTGTAATACAGCGAAATATCCACCTGAGACCCCCATAACTGTTATCAGTAATGAAATCTAAGACGATCTGAGCATGTCCGTCCGTCAGCTCGCCCGTCTGTGGAAATCATGATTCAATCCAAACGAAAAGAGCTAGACTCTTGAAATTTGGTATAAATATATCTTGAAGGATAGCACAGGTTATGGGCTAAATCGGGCAAGAGGGAAAAAAGTTCCCCTAAGAAAAACAAAACCAACCTCTAAGAAACAACATAATTTTTAAAATTTTTTTTTGTAATTTTGTTAAGCAAATGATATATTTTTATTTCAAAGATGGTCCAACGCGTTAAACTTGGAGCCATAAAAATAATTTTTGGACCCCGCCCCCTTTAGTGGGCGTTACAATAGTGTAAAAATTTAACAAATTGTTTTACTTAAGCCTACTTTCTATAAAAATAAAATTTTTAAGCTTTAATAACGGAGCTGAGACGTAACCTGGTACTACTCTGCCCTATCCCCTCCTCCCCCATTGTCCCTTAAATGACCCTATCAAAAAAAAAATTAATTTTGTATATGATTATCGCAAACATTTATTTTTAGAGTTTTATGACAAAGGTGAAATGTCTCCCCCACAGCCATTGCCACAGCGACCCCGCCAAATTCAGTTTTAATACCCTTCAAAGAGAATTGGACCCCATTAATTATATATGTATATTCTTGATCAGTGATGCATTCTAAGACGGTCTAACATGATATTGTCTATTTTTGAATTTTTAATAGAGAGTGACATCGTGTGTCAGAGAGAAAACACGATCATTCGGTTTATAACAACAGGAAAGGCAGCTGTAGTTTTTATCTCTTTAAGCTTTTCAACAATTTTTTGTATTGAGAAAATTTTAAAATTCAACAAAAATACAACGACATCCTGTTGAAATGATATATGATTAACATCTTGTGAGTGTTGTTAAGATAATTGTGTCAATAATGATGGACGGTCTAACATGATATTGTCTATTTTTGAGCCCCGCCCCCTTCAGTGGGCGTTGACGTACGATATTATATAAAGCAACTCTAACCCACCAAGTTAAAAATTTTAAATTTACTTACTAAATGTTTGGAAGGTATTCAAGATTCGACCCGGTAGAATATAACGTTTTTACTTGTTTCGTATTTATTTGTTCACGATGTGTGAACTGATTTGGACCCGGTTGGTAGCTCTCTACACGTTATTTTTGATTATGAAGAGCTGATTGATTTTGGAATCGGTCAAAAAAGGCGTTTAACAGTTATTCTAAGAACTTCACTTTCGAAAAAAAAATTTAAGTTTATTTTTGATATTTCTCGAAATCTACTGGTACGAACCGGTTATAACACACAGCAAATCAAGGCTTGAAAATAGCCTTGGAAACGCGATTAGGTTGGTTCTAATACAGGGTCCGTCAAATAACTTTTTTTTGTTTGAAAATGCTATAAAAAAAAACTACGGAATATTTTTCAAATTTCTTTTTTTATTTGAAAGTCCAATCCTTTCGGTTAATAATGAAAAATAATTTCATTCAAATGTCTGCCTCGGCTGGCCATGCAGTAGCCTACACGATCGGTCCAATTTTTAAGCACATTATCGATTGTGTGCAGCTGTATTTCACCAACGGCTTCACGAATATTGTCCTTTAAAGCGTCAATTGTCACTGGCTTGTCGGCATAAGACTTATCTTTGACGGCACCCCACAAATAATAGTCCAACGGTGTCAAATCGCAGCTCCGAGGTGGCCAAACGACATCAGCTCTGCGGCTGATAATGCGATCTACAAAAACAGGGAGCAAACCAGCGAGTGTAGCTTCGGCTGTGTGGCATGTAGCGCCGTCCTGTTGAAACCAAATGTTGCCAATATCCTCCTCTTCGATTTTTGTGAACAAAAATTCGTTCAACATGGCCCGATAACGATCGCCATTGACTGTAACGGCCACTCCTTGCTCATTTTCGAAGAAAAATGGTCCAATTATGCCTCTGGACCAGAATCCGCACCAAACATTGACTCGTTTTGGGTGCGTCGGCTTTTCAATGTATGCGTGGGGGTTTTCTGTGGCCCAAATGCGACAATTTTGCTTGTTTACATACCCGCCAAGATCAAAATGAGCTTCATCTGAAGAGATGATTTTTTTTTGGCAAAATCGGCATCTTCTGTAAGTCGATCGCAGGCTCACTTAGCGAAGCGAAAACGCATTGGATGGTCAACCGTATTCGTTCAGCGGAAGGATAAAACTAATTATCTGTCAAATTAGATATGAGCTAAGTATTACCATGCACGAAATAAGCACTAGTTGAAAAAAAAACTTAGATGGCGGACCCTTTACTAATTGATCAGATATATAATATCAGGGTTTTCTTAAAAAAATCACCTTTTTGCATTTTTTCGTTCACGAAATCTCACGAACGCATTAGAATCTGGTTGGTAGACGTGATTTTTTATTGTCCAGAGCTGATTAGTTTTTGGAATCGATCTGCAAAGTCTAAGAAAACAGTTTTTGCAGTTTTTTTATATATCAGCGAATGTAGTGGTTGCGTCGGTTCCTAATAAAAACTATTTTCCATGATCAGAGATAATGAATTTGTGAATAACTTTTAGAATGTTCCTCTCATTAACTGTAAAAGCAACACTGCTGCCATCAAAGGCCATGTATTAATCAGTAGACTTGTGTAAAATTTTCCATTAACTGCGCCATTTAATTTGTGTTGGACAGCCATTAAAAGCTGACAAAATCGTGGAATTGAAAACAATGCACGAGTGGATGTGACGGGTACGAACTGCACTCCATACGGAATATTCTAAGGGCTTATGCCTTTGAAGAAATAATTGATATGGTGGCAAGAGATGTGACTTGAATGAAGAGGTCATAATCGAAACAAACGTGTTATTTAAGATTTATTTATATGAAATTGAAAAAAAACACTGGAAAAGTGTGGGAAACTGTCAACTCAATATTTTGTAGTAGAAAGAAGGCCACAATAATTAAGAAATAATTTCAAATTGATGTATAAATATTTTATTTATTGAGGATTGAACTCCATGACGCCATCATTAGACGTCTCTTCTCAGTTTTGGAATACTTCTTTTACACAAAAACCAGGGATTTGCTATAGAATCTTCTAATTCGAAAAAAGCATTTCACAATAAAAATATAATTTAATCAACTGCTTGGACCACAACGTCACTCGATTTCGTCCCGAAAATTCATTTAAAACAAAAACAAATTTTGAATTTTTGATAGAGAGTGAAATCGTGTTTCAGAGAGAAAACACGATCATTCGGCTTATAACAACAGGAAAGGCAGCTGTAATTGTTAACTCTTTAAGCTTTTCAACAATTTTTTGTATTGAGAAAATGTTAAAATTCAACAAAAATAGAACGACATCCTGTTGAAATGCTATATGATTAACATCTTGTCAGTGTTGTTAATATAATTGTGTCAATTATGATGGACTTGCGTCAAAAGTTAATGCTACCACAATAAAAATTGTGCCAATAATAATTCGACAATGAAAGGAATCAATAAACTATTAACATTCATGCATACACACTTATGTATTTATGTATGTGTGTATGTAAGCATGTATGTACCCGGCAGGAAATGTCAATAGTGAAACTTTACTGACTTACTGTAGACACAGTCAGCAGTACTAGTGACTTATAGCACTATTTACCATACAATTAACAAGTACGGATCTGTGAAAGTCCACCACTGACCATTGACCAGATAGTTCTTTTGGGGCCATATGTAGACATTGGAACCAGTGGTTCACTAGTACTTTTTTTTTTTAGTAATTTTAGTCTACGATTTTGGTGCTTTTCCGAAATAGATGTTGTTAATGGAAATGCCTGGTTTTTTAACATTTGGAGCTTTATAAAAATGGAAATTAAATAAAAGACTAGAAGACAGTAATTCGTAAAAGTCTTTTACCGGGTGGACAAATTTGAGGTTAGGAACTAAATTCTCTGTCAAATAATGAAATGTCCAGAATTGGGCTGTAATCTTTTGACATTTCTTTTGTAAAAGGTTGGGAAATTGTAACGTCATACTCTTGTACAACGAATTTTAATTGGAAAATTTTATTATGAAAATGTTTAAAGTTTTGCTGTGTCACTTCGTAAAATTCGAGCAGGTTTTCCTACTTCTAAGACCGCTGCACTATAGGTAAAATGACCACATTTTCTGGCCAAAACTATAAGGAATCACTGAATAAGGATGAAAATCGGTATACGGGGGTTTTGAAGGTTGCTGATTTCGAATCTGAGGTAAAATTTTTCAAATTCAAAATGGCGGATCCAATATGGCGGCCTAAATTTTTAAATTTCTTCAGATTTACATGAAAATCGGTATACAGGGGTTTTCAAGGTTGCTGACTTCGAATCTGAGATACAATTTTTCAAATTCAAAATGGCGGATCCAATATGGCGGCCTAAATTTTTAAATTTCTTCAGATTTACATGAAAATTTAAAAAAAAAATCGCACTTTCTCCTTCACATAAGCAGATTCCTCATTAAAAACATTCCCGCATTCAGCTTTACCAACAATAAAATTGTAAACAGCAGCATTCTTCTCCTCTTTCTTCTGCTTATCCAACCAAACTTCCGCAAGTTCGCTATTTTGCAAGCGGAGGCTGCCTACAAAAAATGATATTTCTCAATAAAAGCAAAAAATCGCAACATGAAATTGACAAAAATAAACTCAAAATACTTCATTTAATACGTTTTTGATTGTTTTAACACGGCCGAATTGGGCCATTTTTTTAAAAGCTTATCCAAAATTCAATTTTGAGAAAACATACTTTTATTAAAGGTTATCTCCGAAGTATGAGTTTTTTCGTAAAAATAAAAATTTTTTTAACAAAATCTTTCTCTTAAACTTTTAACCACTTACTATCACTTTTGTTTTCCATATTTGATTTAAATTTATGTTTGTTTTATAACTATTTAAAGAAACTTTGATGTGTTCTTTATCAAATACCAACAAAGAAATTGCATTCTTGAAAGTTAGAAAAATTACTTTTTGCCACAAAAATGAGTCAAATTACCTATAGTGCGCTGTGCGTAACTTAATCACTAAATTCGAGGCTCACGTTACTGATGTGGACAATAGACCAAAACAATACGCTCGTAGTGATGCAAGCCTACACGCTGTGCACCAACATGGGCGGAGAATTAGTCTGGAACATCAGCTGGTGGACGTTCGCAACAATTGGGCATCACTGGAGGCACTTTGCCCAAAATTTCCCATAAATACCTTCATCTTCACACTTATAAAGTTAAACTCGTTCAAGAATTAATGTCGACCGGCCGGCCATTGTTTGCTTCGAACGTGAATTGGCTGTTTGAAACAAGAAATTTTTCAACAAAATCACGTGAAGTGTCCATTTTTAATTAGGCGATTTTGTAAACAAACAAAATTGTCACATATGGGGCTCACAAAATCCACAAACGGCCCTCGAAAGAGCTCAACATCCAAAGAAAGTGACCATATGGTGCGGTTTGTAGTCAGACAGCATAATCGACCAGTATTTTTTCGAAAATAAGTTAAGAAACGTCGTCACCGTGAATTATCTGCCCTATCAAACCATGATAACCGATTTTTTGTGGCCACAATTGGCTAATATTGACATCATGGTTGCAGCCAGACGGCACACAGAGGAGTATTTCACCCAAAAACCAAAACTGAAAAGGCAAAACTGAATTTAAAGAAATCTTAAGAACTGAGTACGCAGCTCGATAGACAACAATATTTTATATTATATTGTAAATTTTGACGACTTTTAGTTGCGATTTGTAGCTCTGAGAGCCTGCTAAAGTCAGGAAAGTGAAGAAAATTATATGAGATTTAAATGTATTTTTTCGGTTTCTAGATGTGTATATGATATTTTTTTGCGGCTAAACAAATAGAGGTTAACAATGATTTTTTTTCCCTGAAAGGTTTGATCAAAAGCTGTTGCAAAAAAAAAATAATTAAAAATATATTGAATATTCATGTTGAAGCTATTCGTTCAAAAGCTAAAAAAAGTATACACTTTATTTTGCAAAAAAAAGAAAAGGTTTTTAAAAGTGAGGTTAACATCTCTAAGAATTATTTTTAATACCACAATAAAATTTGGAATCTCTAATTTTAGAAACAAAAAAAAAAAAAAAACAGTGTGCTCAAGTTTGCGCCATTATTTTTGACGATTTTTTAAATTTTCACATTTCTTCTGTTTTTCCTCATCAGGCTCTTTTTCTTATACATTTATATCATTATAAGCTTTTATGTATTTTGAATTATTGATTTCAACTGTTGACTTCAACCTTTAAAATCAACATTTGTTAATTGAGTTTCACGATTTTTACCGTCTTTTATGCCTTAGGAATGTGGCTTTTAGAAAAATTTTAAAAATTTAAACTTTTTGGTCCTTTTATTTTTTATTTTTATTGCATTTTGGCCAGTTAATTTTAAGCAGAATTTTCCGGTGCATCTTCTGATCTTCCTCCTATTAAAATCGGAGAACCGGTTTTCAAGTTATGACAAAATATATTAGGCAACCCAATATATTAGGCCACGCCTTTAAAAGAAAATCCTTACATACTAGAGAAAAACGGAAAACAGATTTGAATTAAGGGCATCAAAATCCATATAGTCCCCATACTTTTATATATATAATAGACAAAAAAAAATTTTTGTTGCGCAGTGTAATTTTTTCAAAATCTGCCACTAGACTTTTTATATCATACTACACCTAAAACTATCAAAAAAATAAAACTTTTAATTCAGAAACCACGTTTAATAATTTTGGCCAGCTTTTCAGGCCAAATAATCCCCTGTGTGGCGCCACAAGCCACATAATTGGTCCAACAATTCTGTTATTGCATGAGAAGTTAGTGAGAGAGTCGCGTAATTTCTCGATTTGGCGATGTCAACTGGCAACGTCGTTTTTGCGATTTAATACTGCTGCAATATTTTCTCTGGGGGTATTTGAAATACCAGGTGTACGTGAACAAACACAAATGATTGGCGCTCTGAAAAATGAACTTCGGCGCTGCATTGACGAGATAAGCGAAGCTTTATTGAAAAAAATGTAGTGGACATCATATTCCATTATTAATTCCCATACTTCTATTTTACAGTGGGATCAATAAAACTGATTTTGTGAAAAAAATTGAGTTTTTAAGCAAATTTACTACCTAACCTCACATTTGCCCGCCCTTTATATTTAACTAAAATAAGGCACCAATTCATTTCAGTAATTTTCCTCATCAAATGCAAATACATATTGAAATGTAGTTGCATTATTGACAATGTTGCCAGACAGTCACCAAAATAGTAGACAAAAGTGGTGACTCCAATACAATTGCCTCCCCTCCAGGTTTCCTTCAGGGTACTTTCGCTAAAATGCATTCAACTGTATTGAGTTACATTTGCGTTAAAGTTTTACTGTTTCGCAAGCAAAAAAAAAAACAATGTGTGAATGCTGAATAAAAAGATGATGTGAATTTTACTTGAAGCAAAAATGCTAATTGAGTTTAATTATGAACCCTTTTCCGTACACATTTCATCTCCATTATTCTTCCGTGCATATGAAAATAAGTAAATATTTACAACAACCTTAATTATAAATTACCAATTTATTGTATTTATTTCCCAACTACAACAAAAAGGTAAATTGTTTGCTGGCCAAATGACATACTTACAGACACACAGCCAGACCAGTAGAAACAAATATACGATATTTTTCTTCTTTCTGTACGGCTTTATTAAATGCTGGTTGTGTGTGATTGGTGTACACTTTCCATCAACAGCATTTCTGTCGTCATCAGCCATCCTCATCATCGTATTTTGTAGTCGTCGTTGTCGTCGTCATTATGAAAATATACCCTTTTCTCATGATTTGCCTGCGTATGGGTATTTGTGTTTGTATTGTAAAAATTATAAATTACGTCAACTTCCACAAAAAACACAGAAACCTGACCTACGTTAACCAAAAATGTGCTAATCAAGAACCTAAAAAAGCAACAATACGTAAAAAACAAACACAACCACAACAAATGAAAACAACAAAAACAAGAACAACAACAACAATGACACCAAGTCAAAACATGAATGAGCAACAGGAAATTTTTGTTACGTACTTTTACGCACGCAAACCCTACAGGAACACAACAACAACAGCTACAACAACAGCCACAACAACAGCCACATAGCCGAAAGCTCAAGGCAAAAGAGAAACTGATGCTTTTTAGCCTTTTTAAGAAATATATAAATTTTTATGCCACATTTATTTCTTTTGTTGGGGCTGAAGCTTCAATTTACATTCTGTTCTGTTGCTTGTATTCTGTTTTTTTTTTTAAGGAAAACCATTAAAAGTAACTGGCAATTCCTATTTATCAAAACTGAAGGGAAAATTGAAAAACAAAAGACTATTGAACAACAAAGTTTATTTACTGGCACAAATATAGGCAGCAAAAATTTTCAACAGCTTGTCAAATAAAACTTTGCACAAAACAGGCAATTAGAAACTTTCAAATCTATTGGTGCAGATTTAACTCTATTAAACAATAGGCTAATCATTTTATAGGGCTTTTGCTTTTTTGTTTTTGTTTTATCTTGGGCCAGCACTCAGGGTATGACCCCTATATATGCAATGCATTGCGCCGGAACTGAAAACGAGGGGATAGTATTGAGGGGACAGATTAGGAAAGATTTGCTACAGGGCCGACGAAGGTGGGTGGTGCTGTTACTCTAGGGTTGCCAGTCGGGCTTGTTTTGGCTGGATTGTCCAGCTTTTTAATGGCCTGTCCAGTTTCAAGCTAAAAAGAAATTTGTCCAGCTAAAAACAATTTTCCACAAAATGCTCTTAATATTTATTTGCTGCTTTAAAATAGTTTTTATAAATTTGCTATAATTTTTTTACTTCAAAGTACAAAATTATCTAGTAGCTTTTTTTGTTTTGTTTGCGTCTTTTTGGTATGATTTTTTGTTTTCGTTATTTAATTTTAATTCTTAAAAACATATCGCTCATATGCTGGAAAAAGTCATAAATAAAGTTTTCAATTTGCGAAGAAGTCAATGGGAAAACGAGAAATGATATTTCTTTCAAGAGCTGAATATGCAAGATTTTTACATAAATTGTTTACTTAAGATAAATATAGAAGCGATAATTAATTCTACATTAAAATACGAAACTAATTTTTTGAGTTGTGACGTTGTTGCAGCAAATGAAAGATATGTAGATATAATTAATAAAATTGTTTGTACAATAAACAATTAACTTTTGGTGAAAATTTTATTTCAAAATGTCCAGCTTTTTTTTTAATATCCAGCATTTTTAATTCACATGTCCAGCTTTTTAATAATCTGGATCTGGCAAGCCTATGTTACTCTGCTTTTAGTACATGATAGTGTCAGTCGCTGCCAATTATGTTCAGTGACCAGTGACTATGCCTTCATCATTGAAACAGGCTGACAACAACTAACACAACCATGCATTAATGCTGATGAGAAGAATTCAACAGAATATTTCATGACTCAGCGCGGGCTCGAACTCAGGACCCTCCGCTTCATAGTCTCGTGTTCTATTACTTCAGCCAACAGCACCCACAATCCGTTAATCGCTCGATTAATTAAACGAGGTTTTGCTTTAATCGGTTAACCGTTTAATGAAGTTTCTTTATACCCTCGAAAGAAGAATTGGAATTGTCATTCCGTGTGTAACGCAGCGAAATACCCATTTGAGACCCCATCAAGTATATATATTCTTGATCAGTGATTAAATCTAAGACGGTCTAACCATGTCCGTCCATCCGTCTGTGAAAAACACGATTCAGTCCGAAACAAAAGAGCCAGTCCCTTATATTTTGAAGGATAGTATAGGTCAAGCTCGTAAATGGGCTGAATCCGGTCAGAGTGAAAAAAGTTCCTCTAAGATCAACTAAACCAACCTCTAAAAAAACAACATAATTTTTAGTTCAATTTTCTAATTTTTTTAAGCAACTGATATACTTTTCTGTAAAAAAATCTAAAGTGTTGAACTTGGAGCCAGAAAATCAGAAAAATCAATTTTCATCGACCGGGTCGAACCTTAAATACCCTCCAAATATTTAGTAAATAAATACTCTATTTTGTAAAATATTCTAAATATTTAACAAATTGTATTCTTTAAGCCTACATTCCTTGAAAATTTCATTTATAAACTTTTACGACGAAGGTAAGATGTTCTCTGATCTTCTAGTGCCCTACCAGCTAACGTCTAAGTTTCGTCGTAAAAGTTAAAAAATGTAATTTTGGAGGAATGTGGTCTTCGGGAATATAATTTTTTAAATACTTACACCATTTGTGCATACAATATCTTACGTCAACGCTCACTAGAGGGGGCGGGGTCCAAAATTGATTTTTAAAAACGTTATATTCGGCCGGGTCGAATCTTAAATACCCTCCAAATATTTAGTAAGTAAATTTAAAATGTTTAACTTGGTGGCGCAGAGTTCCTTTAAGACATTTCTGTACACAATTTTAAATCTTTATTTTGACAGAGTAGTTCCGGGAAGGGCCGTGGGGGAGACATTTCACCTCTGCAAGATCAGAGAACATCTCAGCTTGTTATAGACTTAAGCAATAAAATTTTTTCAATATTTACACTATTTTTGAATATAATATCTTACGTCAACGCCCGCTAAAGGGGGCGGGTCCAAAAATAGACTATATCACGTTTTCCACAGACGAATGTATGGGCAGTGCAGGATCGTCTTAGGCTTCATCACTGATCAAGAATATATATACTTTCTGGGGTCCAATTCTCTTTCGAGGGTACAAAAACTGTATTTTGGCGGGGTCGCTCTGGCAAGGGCCGTGGGGCAGACATTTCATTTTTGTCATAAAACTGTTCTGCTGGTTTGATGATTATAAGGAATATTCTAAATATTCCACTCTGAATATAAATAAATAGAATTTCAACAAATTCATTTATTAAATAAAAATATAAAATGCAGTTTAGCAGATTTGAACTTAAGCCCGTTGAAAAATTAACATCCTGTACGCAAGAAAAAAGTTCGACTAATAGAATATAAATGCATAAATAATTGTCATAAAACTTTAAAAATTAATGTTCGGAATAACTATATGTAAAATTCATTTAATTTTTTTATAGGGTTAATTAGGGGGCAAAGGGGGAGGAGGGGTTAGGGCAGAGGAGTACCAGGTAATGTCTCAGCTTCGTCACTAAAGCTTAAAAGTGTTATTTTTAAGGAATGTAGGCTTAAGTAAAACAATTTGTTTAATTTTTACACTATTTTTGCATATAATAACGCCCAGTAAAAAGGGCGGGGTCCAAACATAACTTTTTTTTTATTTGATGGCTCCAAATTTTACGCGTTAGGACTTCTTTAAAATAAAAATATATCATTTGCTAAACAAAATTTAAAAAAAAAAAACTTTAAAAATTATGCTGTTTTTAGAGGTTGATTTAGTTGTTTTTTCCCTCTGGCCCGATTCAGCCCATTTATGAACTTGGCCTGTGCCATCCTTCAAGATATATTTATACCAAATTTTAAGAGTCTATCCTTTTTCGTTTGGACTGAATCGTGATTTCCACAGACGGGCGGACGGACGGACGGACATACTCATATCGTCTTAAGGCCCAACTATAATATGAATTCAGCAATTCAGTACGGAATGTGCGTTCAGTTTGGCTCTTTACTTAAACAAATGGCATTTGACGAAACTTGACGAAAAGTTTCTCTCAAGTTTCTCTTAAGTACATTATAGTTGCACACATACGTATTGTATGTAGTCGCACAGTTGCTTAAGTTTGCTTATTCATATTATAGTTGGGCCTTTAGATGTCATCACTGATCAAGAATATATATACTTTATGGGGTCTCAGACGGATATTTCGCTGCATTACAAACGGAATGACAAAGTGTTCTTTTTTGGAGGGTATAAAAAACGTTAAAAATTATGTTGTTTTTTAGAGGTTGATTTAGTTCTTTTTAGGTTAACTTTTTTCTACTCCTGGTTCGAATAAACCCATTTATGAACTAGACCTGTGCTATCCATTAGAATTTATCTATACAACATTTTAAGGGTCTTTCTCTTTTCATTCGGACTGTATCGTGATTTTCTCTTTGGAGGGTATAAAAGTACAATCGCATCAAATAGGCTGTACAGTGGGCCGCCTAATCTCAAAAGAGAAATATTGATAGTGAGTGTGTGCTGAAGGTGGGTCAAGTCTCTGGGAGGTCAAAACTGCAACTGAAACTAGTGTCACTCCCACTCAAGCTTTTGAACCTACTCAAGCACTCTATACCTTATAAACGAGTAAAGAACTACTTTGGCCCAACTTTTTATTATTTGAAATGTGAATCAAGTTTCAATTGGAAACTGTTTACTCACGATGATCTCGTGGACTGCCAAATTAGCTGGTGTTGAAAAATTTCAAAAACGTCTTGATTTCATGCACTAACTGAATGTAACATCTTCCAGGAAATCTTGTTGTTTACACTTAAAAATACACAGCGATGAACTTGACCTTGTTGTTAAAAGTAAGAAGCGCGTGTATAGCATATATTGATGTATGCGTCTATGTAGCATGTCTTATGTTGTGTAAATTAATATTTTATGTACAAATCTTATATATATACTATATTTATTAGATACATAAATGCACAAACGCATGTGTTTTTTTATACATAAAAGATTATAGGACACTGATTATATGTTTGAAATCCTCCCCCTTCGATTCACCCCATCCCATGCGACACATCAAATGCGAAAATTATTGTTAAATGCATAAGGGTTTCTGTAGAATATCAACATGTAGCCGAACGACCCTAACCTAAGACAAAAGCATTAGAATGCGTAAATAGTATACATATGAAATTGAAAGTGTGTGAGTGTGTGTGTGTGTGTGTGTGTTTGTTACGAAACAAGGGTAAAACCATAAAATTAACTTGCACAAACACTTGATGGTTAGAGAAGTTTTCGTTTTGCATGATTTGAGGGAGAAAAAAAAGGGAAAAATCCTTCAAAAGGGTAGCTGGAAGTAATCAACATAATTTAGCAGCGTTACATCATTGTGGCACACTTCCTTAAACGTTCCTCTCCCCTAACAACCAGGCGCAGCCCTTGTAAAGCAAATGATTCACTTGCGTAGCCCGTGATAAACAATTCACAAATCTTGGCAATTATTTTCTATGAAGACCCAAAATATTGTGTAATAAATTTTATTTCGCAGAAGCTTTTTATACTTTTCGTCGCCAACTTTTGTGTATAAGTGTCGTGGGGTGGGTTGAGTGTAAAATGTTTCCACATTCTGCCCTATTCTTTGGTATTAAGGGAAAATCTTTTATGTCTGCCCGCAATTGTTGAAAGTCTCAAAATATGAATGAAACTTTTCCAGCATCTCAATATCATCCTTTGTTATTTTTTTTTTTTTTGATGTCATATTGTTTAATACTTTCGTTTTTATTGCGGTATCCTGTTTTATTAACGTGTCACTGTTGCAGCACTTGTTGGCTCGTTTTTTGCATTCATCAGCAATAAAATTTCATGTTGCAAAGAGGTTTCGCTTAATTTCATCACTTAACCTTGACGATGTCGCTTATTGTTCATTAAAATAAAAGGGGAATTCAAGGTCTCTAATTGTTGTGCAGCCAAAACTGACCTTAGACAACAAGTATTTGCTGCCATATTATTTAGAGCGATTTTTGAATCGCCCTTCCAGCAGCCTCTAAAAAATCAAGTCACCATGCAAATGCTTTTGTTTTTGAGGAAAAAGAAAATTATTGCAATCAAAAACAGATTGTGTGTGTATATGTAATGGGTCACTTTTTTAAGAGCTTTCGGATTTGTTTAAAAACCAACACGTAAAATTTTGGAATGAAATCTTTTTTTGAGTCGATAGTCGATTTATATGCTGGCCCCAATTTTGGCATACCATCTCTAACTTATCGGCCGGTATCTCACGATCAAATTCTTCCGTACTAACTTCCAGTGTGGCGGTTGGTGCGGTCTGGTCCCTATATAAATCAGCCTTAACATATTCCCGTTCAAAAGAGAATAAAGGCACGATCTAGGCAGCCAATTGACTGACCCCAAACGTGAGACTCTCAATTAGGGCAGTGTCTCGCGTGCCGTATGGCATGTGGCACCGTCTTTCAAAACACATGTCAGCCAAGTCCAGGGGCCAGATTACCGCATTCGATATCAATCGAAATTTCAATACAATTTAAATGGAAATTTCGATCGATATCGAATACCGTAATTTGCAACCCCCAGCTCTTTCATTTTGGGCAAAAGAAGAAAAAACAAAGAAATAAAAAAATTGTAATCTTCGCAGGGTAGCGCTTACCGTTTAAAGTAGCGTTCCTGCCTTCATTGTTTTTGAAAAAAATGTGGTCCAATGATGCCAACGCATTCTTCGGGATGTATTGACTGTTCTTTGCAAAGCTTACGGTTGCTCATCACACCATACGCAAATTTTGCTTGTTCACGTAACCCTTCAACCGGAAATGAGCACTAGGCATTTTCTTAACCGAGCATGAATTTTGATAATAAAATTCAATATTCCGCAAGCGTTGTTGTTTGTTTGTACGTCGTTTCTTGGTTAAATTGTAGACCAAACTGAACATGTTTAACAGTAACATGTTCAACGACAACAGCTGAGCTAACAAAAACAGTGTTGCCAAAACGAAAGTTGCCAGAACGAAAGTTGCCAAAACGAAAGTTGCCAAAACGAAAGTTGCCAAAACGAAAGTTGCCAAAACGAAAGTTTTCAAAACGAAAGTTGCCAAAACGAAAGTTGCCAAAACGAAAGTTTTCAAAACGAAAGTTGCCAAAAAGAAAGTTGCCAAAACAAAAGTTGCCAAAACGAAAGTTGCCACAACGAAAGTTTTCAAAACGAAAGTTGCCAAAACGAAAGTTGCCACAACGAAAGTTGCCAAAACGAAAGTTGCCAAAACGAAAGTTGCCAAAACAAAAGTTGTCACAAAATTGCCCACATAAACGTTTATGTAGACAGAAATAATTTGTGTTAATTTGAGAAAAATATATACAGATCACTCTTGATAATTTGAAACTGAAGGGACCAGAGAAAAAGTTCAAATAATCGAGTTTTCATTTTAACGAAAAAATATCGAAAGAGGGACAGAAAAAATTCAAATTAACAAGAGTTTTCATAAAAAAAAGCAAAACCATTTGCACGCACTAAATTCCGCAAAAGCAAAGCAAAGAAATTTAATTTTTTATGTTAGCAACGGTCGATGTAGTGGTGTATACTAAAATCATGGCACAGAAACTAATGCAAACGATTTAAATTTCTTTCAAAAACAGAAACAAAATCACATTAGGAGTTCAAGTTAAAGAGTGTAGAATAACCGAACTTCAAGTTATAGAACGTTGGCGAGCAAGATGTCATTTTTGTAGCACATCGCAAAGAACTAAAATAAATGGTTGTTTTATTTATTTTATATTTTGCATAAAACACAACAATTAAAATAATTCAAATTATAGAGCGTAGAGCCAAAAAATTCAAATTATAGCGAGTCGGCGATCAAAATGACATTCAAATAATTTCAAATTATTGAGGGGACCAAATTACATAGATATTTTTCAATTTATTGAGTGTTTTTCAAGGGTCTTGAAAAACAGTTCAAATTACCGCGAGATTCAAATTAAGGAGTTTCAAATTATCAACAGTCGACTTTATATATATATTCGGGCCGAATCATTTTTAAAAATGAGAAATTTTTAAAGCCAAATAAACGTCTATTCGGTTTTGCGCAAATCATTCTTATTTTGTGTTACTGGAAATAAAGTTCGCGCTTTGAACGCCAGTCCCAAATAGATGGCTGTTGAAAATCGGCAAAATCCAAAATAGGTTTCCAGAACTGGAAAATTTAAACTTATTTTTGGTCGATAAAATGAATTTTATTCGCCCATATTATGAATGACGACATTGACGCCGTATCAAGACGACAGCAAAAAATTGTCGCTTGTCCACTCTTTTTCGATAGAAACTGACTACTATTGACATGTCCTATCAATATTATGTGCCCTAGAGAATGCTAAGAAATTGACAAGAGTAATTAATTGTTATTGACAACTTGCAGACAAGTGATAACTTTTTACTGTCGAGTTGATGTGACGTCGACGTCGCCATTCATAATAGGGGGGATTATTTGTTTTGTTTTAGTTAATTAAGATTATTTTATACTTCAGGGAGAATTAAATTTGTATTGAAAATTAAATAAAATCAAGAAAAAGAAGAACAGGGTTGAACAATTGAAACTTTGCTTTTTTTTTTACTTTGGTATGTAAAAATTTTCAACAAAAAATATTTTTTTTATATATATTTCTCTGGCGAGTTTGCTGCCATAACGACGAATGACAGCTAAACACTAACGCCTTGATTGAAATAGTTCCATCCCATATTCATTATTGAGAGCAGGTAATCGAACTTATGGCTTTCAGCTTCATAGTCAACTGCTTTAGCCAATAGCATCCTTAGAATCCATTGATGCTTAACTCATAAATAATGAGATGGCTTCTTTGATTTTTGATCGCTTTACTAAAATATGTAGGTGCTTTTTAGCAAGACTTTAACACTAATTAAAAAAAATAAATTAAAGTTCAGAAAAAATGGGAAATGAAGAAAAAAGCAAACGACAACACTGGGACTTAATATGACAAAAAAGTTAATATTTTTAATATGACAAAAAAGTTCATATTTTCCGGCTCTGCTATTTCTCGCGATAATATCAAATACATTTAAGGCGTAATTCATAAAAATAATATTTCACAGCCTTCTTATTTGTCAATTTTTATGTAGAAATATGTCAAATAAAAATGTGATATGCTATAAACACAACTGGGACGAGTGACGAATTTGTCGTTACGAATATTCGTTGTTGGAAATAAAACATATTTAAGAAAATGAAAATACAATTCACAAAAATTTATTATTGTGACGACTTTTTATTAATTTGAAACACATTTTATAATACAGTATTTTATCCTATTTCCTATTTCTTCATATGGTCACCCCATCAGCTGTTAAATGAAAAGAATAATTTATTTACAGAAAAACAATTTTTTTAGAAAATAATTACAAAAAGCAATTTGTTCTGGTTAAAAATGAACCTCACCGGGGTAATTATTGAGTGTTTAAACAATGATTTAAATAAAAATTTCAATTTTGTTTGCTTATTATTTTAATTTATTCGTCGTTATTGTGTTTCATACGACGAATTTATAGAGCGAATTTTTACCAATGAATTCGTCGTACTGAACGAAATTCATCGTTTGTAACAGTTGTGTTCCTACCCAATAAGCATGAAATATTTTTTGTGAATTAGGACTTTAATATTGAAAGAAAAAACACTATGTTTAGTTATACAAAAAAAAAAAATCTTTAAATGTCCAGACCCAAAATCGTATTTCCGATTTTGTTTGAATTTCAATATAAATTTAAAAATGGTGTTATTTTTATGTACCAGTTCTGGAATCGTTAGGACAACTTTCAATACATCGATTCAAGACCGAACTCTCTAGCCTTTCTGTTGGTTTCAAAAACCCTGAGACAGACAGACAGACAGACGACATCGCTCGTTCAACTTTGCTATTCATAAGAACCCGTAATATTTATAGTTTATGGCATCATATGGTGGAAATTTATTACGGAATGACAAATCTGTTACAGTCAAAGATCGGTATAACGAATGATATGTGAAACTAATTCATTACAGTGAAAAATTCAATATACAGCGAAGTTTTTTCGTAAGCATAATTTAGTTAATTTTAGTTTATATCTTATTAACAAAAACATCTGCGGCATAATGTCATGAGGTTTTAAACTGATTTAATAATATTTTTATTAGAACGAAAAACAAAAACAAAAAATGTAAAAAAGTTATATTCCACCGGGTCGAATCTTAAATACTCTCCAAATATTTCGTAAATAAAAACTCTATTTTTATTCTTATTAAATTTAAATTTTTAGGTTATTTAGCTTAAGTTAACAAGAAAAAAAATTATTTAAATACGGCCGCCCCCACACACGTATGAATTCAATTGTCAATTGACTCTTTCAATAGAATTGATTCTTGGCCACACACTTCATACACTGAATTGCAAGATTCTAAAAATTTATATTTTTATATTAAATTCTTCTGGTTTCTTCACCTCTTTTTAATTATTATTATATTCTGATATTTTTAAGCTTAAGGTCTCTTTATTTTAATTTTATTCTTAATTTCAATATTTCGTCACTCCTTTGTGTGACTTCTTCAGGAAATTAATGTAATTAATTTAATTAATGTAATTAATTTAATTAATGTAATTAATTTCCTGAAGAAGTCACACAAAGGAGTGACGAAATATTGATATTAAGAATAAAATTAAAATAAAGAGACCTTATGCTAGGAACACAACTGGGACGAACGACGAATTTCGCTTAGTACGACGAATTCGTTGGTAAAAAATCGTTCTATAAATTCGTCGTATGAAACACAATAACGACGAATAAATTAAAATAATAAGCAAACAAAATTTTAATATTTGTTTTTTTAAATCAATGTAATCCTCTGATGCCAGCCAGATTGTTTAGACACTCAATAATTATCCCGGTGTTGTCCATTTTTTTCAGAAAAAATTCCTTTTTGCAATTATATTCTGGAAAATTTTTTGTCTGTAAATAAATTATTATTTTCATTTAACAGCTGATGGGGTGACCATATGAAAAAGTGAGAAATAGAAAGAAAAACTATATTATAAAAAGTGTTCAAAATTAATAAAAAGTCCGTCCGAATGATACATTTTTGTGAATTAGTGAATGCATTTTTAGTATGTACTGAAAATTTTAGTGCTACATGCAACAATACAGTAGTGAACTATGTTTTTCCACAAGAAACCAGTTTGAGTATATGAAACCTGGTCACTTTATATTGATTTGTTCGTCATTCGTTGACGGAACAATTAGAAATAAATGTATTTCAACTTTCGCTGAGTATGACGAACTCCGACCAACGCCACGATTGTGTGCATTTTCATATACATCAATGTGTTTTATTTTTGCCGACGAATATTCGCGACCAAAAATTCGTCGTTCGTCGCAGTTATGTTCCTAGCATTAAGCTTAAAAATATCAGAATATAATAATTATTTTTACATTAAATTTAAAAATTAAAAACTTATATTGCAATGGAAATTCTTAGCTTCATAATAAAATTAATACGCTAGAATAATAAAATTTACATTCATGACAAAATAATAATAATAATAATAAATCGCCGTCTTACAAAATAAGAGGTCAGTTCAAAATAGTCGAATAAGTCGAATTTTAAAATTTCTCGTGTGTACACTCGTCTCGACTACGTTTCATTCCCTTCTTTCTCTTCTGTGTGGCACAAAATTAAACTTCTGCGAATTTGGCGCCAGTTTTCTCGTCTCGTTGCTGCACTAACAATATATTCCTCCGAAACCTGCAATAATAAATATTCCAAGAGGCGTTTTTTTTCTATTCTTGTTTGTTTCCCACACCCACAAGCTCCATTTCTAGCGATTTGTTGTTGTTTTTGTTACTTTTACTTATTGTATTTACTAGGACAATGTCAATGTCCTTATTTGATTTCTCACACACATATAAATGGATCCATACACGAGCGCCCATATTAATTTAGCAGCACACACAGCTGCATACAAATGGACTCGTGTATCCGACTCACTTCGTATATGTTTCAGCTTCTGGGTACAAGTTTACTGGCACATGCATGCTAATGTCTGTCACACACACACACACATACATGTGCATATGCATGTCCGTAGTATGTACATGGAAACATGTTCCTACACAGAGCCTCTTTGTGTATCCTTATTTTCTATTCATTCATGTTTTCGTTGACTGTTTTTTGTTTTTGTTTTTTGTTGTTTTCCGCTTTTACTGCCTTTTGCCTGTTGTCTGTGTAGAAATTGTTTAAACTATGCGAATGTTTGTTTGTTCGTGTTGTCTAGATGGTACTGCGTTTGTATTGGTGGTCCTGTTTTATTTTATTTGATTTAATATAATTTTTATATATATATTTTTTTCATTTCTTTTTGGGAAAGTAGGTTCCGTGTTTGTGTTTGTTGTGTAGGCGTTTGTTTCTATGATGTCTTTATGATAATTAAGTTGTGTTTGTTGATGATGACTTTGAACTTGATATTAAGTTGGAGGCCAAATGAAAGATATCAAAATACCAGCCACAATAAACGGCAGACAGCAGACAACACACAATGGAACACAATACAAACTCATGTAAATAACAAATAATTGTGTACGTGAGTAAATTTGAGAAAAATATCTTAAGACATCATAATCACATTCTTAAATAACAATTTTGGATTGTTCGTTATTAAATCAGAAGCGAGTTCGTTATTTAAATGTTTCCAATCGAATACAGTACAAGCAAATTGTTATTAAGCACAAAGTTAGAGAATGCTGTTTACGAAGGTCGCCACACAAAATATTCAGCCTGATTACGGTTGGTGTTTTACGCCTTCACATTCAGTCATTTATAATTAAAGATAAAAGGCCTGTATTTTTCTTTAAAATGTATTACAAATTGTTCAATTTGAAGACGCAAAAACGCCCACCTTAATCACACTGATTATACACGTAGAGCCCCAACTGAAAGGTTAACAGCAGTATTCACAAAAAATAAAGCAGACTTGATCAACACTTTAAAATAAATTTTCTATGAAATTTTTACTTTAAAGCACACTTGAAGTACACATTAATTTTTGTGAATACAGCAGTAAGAAAGACTCTAACGCTGTTGTTAAAATTCTAAACTGTTTTGTTAAAACATATTGCCTTGACTTTTTATATGTGGGGTGGGCCATTTAAAAGTTTTAGTTTAAAAATTTAATAAAACTAAAACGGTTTGAAATTTTTTTGCTGTGAAGTACAATTATTCCGGTTAGAGATGGTTGATCATGCGGCTTCAACTCCTGAACCAATTGCACCTTAAAAGGCACCCTACCGAGATCTTTACGCAAAATTCTACATAAACTGGTGCGTGGAATGTTTAATTCTTAGCGAAGGATGACGAGTTGATGTTGACGGATTCTCTCGCACACTCTCAGCCACTGCTTCGATCGATATTTTCAGGTGTACGCACTGTACGAGCACGCACACATCTTGGCGCCTCAACAATAGCACCAGTTTTATGAACTTTAGTAATAAAGTTGCATATCCCGGGCACTGTTGGTCCTTCTCGTTAAAATTTAAATCGATAGATGGCCCACTAATATAAGATTTTCCCTCAACACCCAAAAACCACATATTATGAGAAAAGTAAAAACTCCGTTATTATACACTCCAAAAAAGAATATCGAGGGTATATTCACTTTGTCATTCCATTTTTAACGCAGCTAAATATCCATCTGAGACCCCATAAAGTATATATATTCTTGATCAGTAATGAAGTAAATCTAAGACGATCTGAGCTTGTCCGTCCATCCGTCTGTGGACATCACGATTCAGTCCAAACAAAAAGAGATAGACTCTTAAAATTTGGTATAAATATATCTTGAAGGATAGCACAGGTTACGTTCGGTGATGGGCTAAATCGGGCAAGAGGGGAAAAAGTTCCCCTGAGAAGAACTAAACCAACCTCTAAAAAACAACAGTTTTCTTGTAATTTTCTTAAGCAAATGATATATTTTTATATTAAAGAAGGTGTAACGCGTTAAACTTGGAGCCGTAAAATAAAAAATAATAAAAATTTGGACCCCGCCCCCTTCATTGGGCGTTATTATATGCAAAAATAGTGTGAAAATTTAACAAATTGTATTATTTAAGCCTGCATTCCTTAAAAAAAAACATTTTTAAGCTTTAATGACGAAGCTGAGACGTAACCTGGTACTACTCTGCCCAGCACCCTCCTCCCCCTTTGCCCCTTAATGACCATATAAAAAAAAATTTAATTTTGTATTTAATTATCCCAAACATTTACTTTTAGAGTTTTATTAAAATTCTTATTTTTGTTATTCTTCAGGCTCTAGGTCTAATTAGACCTAGAACCTGAATAATAAGAAAAATAACAATTTTAGTCAAAAATAAGGACGAATAAAATACACATAATTAATTGTATATAGTTTTATGACAAAGGTGAAATGTCTCCCCACTGCCCTTGCCGGGGCGACTCCGCTAAATACAGTTTTAATACCTCCCAAAGAGAATTGGACCCCATAAAGTATATATATATATATATATATATATATATATATATATATATATATATTTTTTTTTTTTTTTTTTTTTTGATCTAGAAATGCCCATACGTTCATCTCTGGAAAACATGATATAGTCCATTTTGGGACCCCGACCCTTTTAGTGGGCGTTGACGTACAATATTATATGCAAAAATAGTGTAAATATTGTACAATTTTTATTCCTTAAGGCTATAAGAAACTGAGATGTTCTCTGATCTTGCAGAGGTAAAACGTCTCCCCCACGGCCCTTCCTGTACTGACTCTGTCAAAATAGAGATTTAAAATTGGGTACAGAGATAGATGCCTTAAAGGAACTCTGTCCCACCTAGTTAAACATTTTAAATTTACTTACTAAATATTTGGAGGATATTTAAAATTCGCCCGGTCGAATAACGTTTTTACTAGTTTTTTTTTCACAGACCTCGTGTATGTACAGTTTCTGTATTTTTATTTATTAATATTCAATAATTGCCCCTTTATGTAAATGTTCTTTCGTTATTCTCTTGCTACTTTAAATTTAAATAAAATAAAGTGTCTGAGATATCATGGACATTTTCTATTCCTTTTAAAGACCTATTGATGCGGTTTATGTGTGGAATATAATATCGTTCAAATGTCTACCATGGCATCTCTGAGTGAAGCCCATTCGAGGTGGCTAACTTTGCATGACTCTTAAGAAAACCTCAACAGAAAATTTCACATGATCACGGTGGCCACGTGGCTTGGCCATGGTCTTAAATCGCCGTGCAAATACGTTGCAGCCACGTGACCCAAAAAAAAGGTGGCCATCATCGATCTATACCGCCCGCTGTTGACAGGCCTGTTCTCAAACAAATATGGACCGATGACGCCGTCAGCCAAAAATCCTCACCAATGGTTGAATGGGCGTCCAATGATGCCTTTGGTTCTCATATGCATTGGCATCGTTTCAAAATTCAAAATTTTCGTTTGTTAACAGAACCCATTCGACCAGAAATGGGACGCATCGCTCAAAAAATTAGGAACTGCTCCAGAGCCCATTCAACCTACACACGTTGCTGTCTATGGCCGTTTACCAGCTGTTCCTGAGTCAGTGGAATTTTGTACTCCACAAAACTTGCCGTTGTGGTCTGCGCAAGCTCAAGTATTTTCTCCCGCATACTTTCACGGACAGCAGTGTTTCATCGTTATACGAATGCTGGTTGATGTCGTCATAACGACTGTACAGTTGGCGAAGAGTGCGCTACGTTGATCCGACAGAACATCCATTTCGACAAAATAACTGTAGTATTTGCACGTGTTGATGGAATACTTCAAAGAAAGCAAATTGAATAACTGACAACTAATTTGATAAGCGCCCCATACACTTTTCAAACCAATTGGCAACTGAGTCGGTTGTTGTCCAAATCAAGCCGTGTATGGATTTTTACACCATCCAAAAAAGCATTGGAGGATATATTCACTTTGTCATTCCGTAACGCAGCGAAATATCCCTCTAACACCCTATAAAGTATATATATTCTTGATCTGTGAAGAAATCTGAGACGATATAGCCAAGTCCGTCCGTTCGTTCGTCTGTGGAAATCACGTTGCAGTTCAAACGAAAAGAAATTTAAATTTGTTATAAATATATTTTGAAGGATAGCACAGGTTAAGTTCGTAAATGGGCTGAATCTTGGACCAGCACTCAGGGGATGACCCCTATATTTGCAATGCACTACGCCGGAACTGAAAATGAGGGGATAGTATTGAGGAGGAAAGATGAGAAGATAGACAGTTGTTTTTGTAGCTATTTCAACCTTTTACTTCGCCGGCTAATTTTTGCTACAGGACTATGGCACAACTGTGGCATTACCTAATGGTACTCTGCCCTACCCACCCCTACTCCCAGTAAATGACTATCAAAAAAACAAATTTTTTTTCTACACTTAATTACCCCAACAATTTAGTTTTTAGGCTGTTACGACAAAGCATGGGGCAGACCATGGCCCTTCCCGAAATGACCCTATATAGAGTTTTAAAATTGGGTACAAAAATTTCTTAAAGGAACTCTCACCCAATATGTTATCTCAGCCCCTTTTTGTGCGCATCGATATAAATTGTTAATACGGAAATTGGTTTCATGCTGATGGAAAGGTGTCTCAGTCATGCTCCTCCCAAAACGACCGAAATAAAATATATATATTTTTATACCCTCCAAAAAAGAATTTGGAGGGTATATTCACTTTGTCATTCCGTTTGTAACGCATCGAAATATCCATCTCAGACCCCATAAAGTATATATTTTCTTGATCAGTGATGAAATCTAAGACGAACTGAGCATGTCCGTCCATCTGTGGAAATCACGATTCAGTCCAAACGAAAAGAGCTAGACTCTTGAAATTTGGCACAAATATATTTTTAAACTTAGAGCAGGTTAAGTTCGAAGATGGGCTAAATCGGGCAAGAGGGAAAAAAGTTCCCCTAAGAAGAACTAAACCAACCCAGAAAAAACAACATAATTTTTAAAGTTTTTTGGTTATTTTGTTAAGCAAATGATATATTTTTATGTCAAATACGGTCCAACGCCTTAAACTTGGAGCCATTAAATAAAATAAAAATATTTTTTGACCCCGACCACTTCAGTGGGCGTTATTATAGGCAAAAATAGCATAAGAATTTAACAAATTGTTTTACTTAAGCCTACATTCCTTAAAAATAACACTTTTAAGCTTTAATGGCGAAGCTGAGACGAAACCTGGTACTACTCTGCCCTACCCCCTCCTTCCCCTTCGCCCCCTAAATGACCCTACCAAAAAAAAAAAAATTTTAAATTTTGTATATAATCATCCCAAGCATTTATCTTTAGAGTTTTATGACTGCCGATTTCTGCCCTACCCCCTCTTCCCCTTTGCCCTCTAAATGACCCTATCAAAAAAAAGAAATTTTAATTTTGTATATAATTATCCCAAGCATTTATTTTTAGAGTTTTATGACAAAGGTGAAATGTTTTCTCCACAGCCCTTGCCAGAGCGACCCCGCCAAATTACAGTTTTTATACCCTCCAAAGAGAATTGTGATGAAGTCTAAGACGGTCTAGCAATGCCTATACGTTCGTCTGTGGAAAACATGATATTGTCTATTTTTAAACCCGCCCCCTTCAGAAGGCGTTGACGTACGATATTATATAAAGGAACTCTGGGCCACCAAGTTAAACATTTTAAATTCACTTACTAAATATTTGGAGGGTATTTAAGATTCGACCAGGTCGAATATAACGTTTTTACTTGTTTTCAAATAAATTTTGATAAGAATAAAAATAGTGTGTTAATTTACTGAATATTTGCAGGATATTTAAGATTCCGGGTCGAATGTAACGTTCTTACTTGTTGTCATTTGATTAGTTTGGCAGTTGCCGTTTATTGGTTGAAGAGAAACTAAAAGATTTAGATCTTTTCAAGTTGACTAATAAGTCTTTCAATTCGATTGTGTTGTCAAAATTTATGTTTGCATTTATTCTTTTGAGCAAATTCTTCGTCGCTTTGCAATATAAGTTTTTAATTTTTAAATTTAATATAAAAAAATATAAATTTTAAAATCTTGCAATTCAGTTTATGAAGTGTTTGGCCAAGAAACAATTCTATTGAAAGAGTCAATTGACAATTAAGTTGATAAGTGTATGGGGTGTTATAGATGTAGCTTCAACAATATGTCAGTTATCAATTGTTAAATTTCGGAAGTACGTTCCATCAAAATTAAATTTTTAAATTAAAAATTTGCATTGATATTGACCATAATATTTTGCATTCAAAAATTTTGTAAAAAAATTAAAACATTTTCATGATTCATATTAATTCCAAATATAATAAAAACAAGTAAAAACGTTATATTCGACAGGGTCGAATCTGAAATACCCGCCAAATATTTAGTAAGTAAAATTAAAATTTTTATCTGGTTGGGACAGAGTTCCTTTATATAATAGCGTACGTCAACGCCTACTAAAGGGGGCGGGGTTCAAACATATACAATATCATGTTTTCCACAGACGAACGTATGGCCATTGCTAGATCGTCTTAGACGACCATCACTGACCAAGAATGTATATACTTTAAGGGATCTAATTCTTTTTGGAGTGCATTAAATCTGTATTTTTGGGAGTCTCTCTGGTAAGGGCCGCTGGGGAGACATTTCACCTTTGCCATAAGACTCTAAAAATAAATATTTGGGATAATTAAATATAAGATTTATTGTGTGAGTGAAGATAAATATGCCAAGTTAAACATGTTTTGACGTAAGCAGTTACGAAACAACGTATTTAGCTGTAAAGTTAAATATGTTATGACGTAACGTTTTTTCTATGAAAGTCCATATATAATAAATTTTTTTTAACATTTTGTGAAAATATTTATAGGTCATGAAAGATTAACGCACAGGCCATGAGAGTGTGTGTGATCTTGAGTTGGAATGCATTGCCAGTATAGACAAAATGATGTACAGGATAGAAGACACTCCCGTAATCATTTTGTATATAAAAACGGATTTTCATACAACTCTGATTGCCATTTCGTTACGTCGTAACTTCACTTCGTAACTGCTTACTTCAAAACATATGTATATAAATCGGCATATATATGTATCTTCACACACATAAATTAATTTTTAATTTTTTTTATTTAATATTTTTTTTTGAAAGGGTCATTTAGGAGGCGAAGGAGAGGAGTGCCAGGTTACGTCTCAGCTTCGTCATTAAAGCTTAAAAATGTTATTTTTAAGGAATGTAGGCTTAAGTAAAAGAATTTGTTAAATTTTTACACTATTTTTGCATATAATAACGCCCCCTGAAAGAGGCGGGGTCCAAAGGTTATATATTTTTTATTTTATGGCTCCAAGTTTAAGGCGGTGGACCTTCTTTGAGATCAAAAAAAAATATATCATTTGCTTAACAAAATTACAAAAAAAAACTTTAAAAATTATGTTGTTTTTTAGAGGTTGGTTTAGTTTAGCAAGAGGGAACTTTTTCCCTCTTGCCCGATTTAGCCCATCTCCGAACTGAACCTGTACTATCCTTCAATATATATGTATACCAAATTTCAAGAGTCTAGTTCTTTTCGTTTGGACTGAATCGTAATTTCCACAGACGGACGGACGGATGTGCTCAGAACGTCTTAGATTTCATCACTGATCAAGAATATATATACTTTATGGGGTCTCAGTTGGATATTTCGCTACGTTACAAACGGAATGACAAAGTGAATATACCCTCCAATTCCTTTTTGCAGGGTATAATAAGTGCTGGAGAAAAGTTTCCTGGCATTTAAGAAATACTCTTCGCCGTATTGTAATATTTCATACAACTAGAGAACATTTTGGTTGCAGTAATAAATCTTTTTAATTCCATTGCATGGAAAATCACTCAGGGATAGAGCCAGAGTAATTAATTTATTTGTAGTAGTTGATCGGAAGGGCAGCAATTTAAATAACTAAAAATTATTATAGACTTTTATCCTGCACAGGAATTGCCTTTGATAGCATTGAACGAACTGAAGCATAAAAATGTCATCGTTGGAATTAAATTCAAAGATTCAGTTCGATGACCTTGTAAATTTCACAGACACAAAAACACATGCACACACATTCACAGCTGTGAATTAGAAAATATTGTTGTGCTTCTTGAAAATTCAAATAAATATTAGATATCATAATTAAATAAAGAAATAAAGAACACAATATTCAAGTACCAACTTCCTGGAGAACACAACTAAGTAATATATCTGCCAAACAATGTTACACACATTCAAATAGAAACAAATACACACACACACACTCATGTGCGTACATAATGCACAGACAGAAATCATCGAATGTTTGGCAATTAGATATTTTTGTATCACATTGAAACTAGAGATGGGATAGTGAGTAACTAATAATCAAGTAAAGCAAGTTGATCATGCGTGATCATTCACAATAGACGACTTGTGGCGAATTCAATCATTCGCTGCTTTAACATAAAAACCTTCTTCTTTAAAATAAAAGAAATTTAAGTTACATTTGATTTGTTTAAAAGATTTCGTCTAAAACCGGCTACTAAATGACTTTGACGAGAAATCAAATTCATAATTTTATTTGTATACCTGAAGTCTGTATAATTATTGCACATTAAAATTTATTTAATTATTAAATAAATTTTAGCACAAATTAATAATATAAAACGGATATTTGTAAAATGTTTAATATATTATTAAGAAAAATAAAACTTAATATTTAGATTTATAATTTATTTAACATTCTTTGTTCTGGCTGAAGTTCAAATCTGCGAATCGCCAAATTATTTACATATATTTTTTTTTATGTTAAGAATTTTTAATTAATTCAAATAATAAAATTACGAGTAGAATATTAAAATTTTTATTAGGAGTGGAATATTTAGAATATTTTTTTATTTCGAGGCCGCCACACCATCTTATCATCGTTCTTTGTACCAGTCAATAGGATTAACTACTATTTAACCAATTTTTTTATATGAAATTGATTATAAGAACTTTTTATATCCATTTTTAAATGAACTCACTTTTGATTAGTACACAACTCCCCAACCCTGATAGCTAATATTCAATTTTTGTCTTTGAATTTTTCACAGTAATCCGCTGCTGAGATCTAAATCTTTTTTATTATTGTCACTTTAGCATTAATTTAATTATAAAGCTAAAAATGTTTATTCCGTCTTAGGTTCAAATCTGCAGGATATTTGATATTGATCCGTTCTGCTAGTTTCATGATTATATAAAATTTTCTAAATAATTCACTTCTAAAAATTTTATTTAATAACAAATTCTTAAAATAAAATAAAATAATAATTGTCAGATTCGCAGATTTGAACCTAAAGCGGAATAACAATTCTTAGCTTAATAATTAAATTAATTACAAAGTGAGAATAATAAAAAATACTTCATATTAATAATTTATTTTTTAATAAAACACCCAGTGGTACTATTTCAAGTATGTATGTATACGAGGTCTGTTCAAAAATATGGTAAATTTTATAATAATTTTTTTTTTAATAAACATCCAAAAGTACCATCTCATTTATGCATGTATACGAGGTCTGTTCAAAAATATGGTAAATTTTATAATAATTTCATCTCATATATGCATGTATACGAGGTCTGTTCAAAAAGATGGTAATTTTAATAATATAATTTTTCAATTAAACTTCTTGAAGTACAATTTCAAATATACATATATGTATACGAGGTCTGTTCGAAAATATGGTAAATTTTATAATAAAATCTTTTAACTAAACATCCACAAGTACAATCTCATATATGCATGTATACGAGGTCTGTTCAAAAAGATGGAACATGTTATAACATTTTTTAATTAAACATCTTCAAGTACAATTTTAAATATGTATGTATACGAGGCCCGTTCAAATGGAAGGTAAATTTTATAATTTATTTTTGCAATTAATCTTCCACAAGTACAACCTCAAATATCCATGTCTACGAGGTCTGTTCAAAAAAAGTTAAACATTTTATACCATAATTTTTCAATTAAGCACCCATAAGTACAATTTTAAATATGCATGCATACGAGGTCTGTTCAAAAAAATTTTACATTCTGTATATAACTTATCAATTCATTTTAAATACGTATGTATAGGAGGTCCGTTCAAATGAAAGGTATATTTTATAATATATTTTTTCCATTAAACTTCCACAAGTACGATCTCAAATATGTGTGTACACGAGGTCTGTTCAAAAAAATTGTAACATTATAAATTTTTCGATTAAACTCCCATAAGTGCATTTGTAAATATGCATGTATACGAGGTCTGTTCACAAGGAGAGCATTTTACGATGAAATTTTTAAATTATATATCCACAAGTGCAGTCTCAAATATGTATTCATACGATGTCTGTTCAAAAAGTTGGTAAATTTTATAATAAAATTTTTCAATTAAACATCTTCATTTACAATTTCAAATATGCATGTATACGAGGTCCGTTCAAATAGAAGGTAAATTTTATAATAAATATTTTCAATTAAATTTTATAACGTATTTTTATATAAAACATTCACAAGTATAATTTGAGATATGTGCGTATGCGAGGTGTGTTCCAAAAGAAGGTAAATTTTAATTTTTAAAAACTTTTTACTTATTAATAAATTTTTATTTTGGTCCCTTTAAAGTAGTCCTCCTCAAATATAATACTTGTGCGCCTGCTAGTGCTTTTTCCAATCCTTAAAGCAGTTCTGATATGCACTTTTGGGTGTTCTCCATTTTTATGTCTTTGAAACATCCGCAGCAACATCTCTAATAGAGATGCGACAATTCTCCGTAACCAATTTTCCAGACTTTCTCAATACCATCATCGATTGTGGATGGTGTGATCCTTCCAGGACGATTGTCTTCTTCTCGCACTTTTTTGAAAAGATGCTACCACTTGAAAATATTTTTCTGAGTTGAGAGTACAATCACTGTATGCCGGACTGTCAACATTTTCAAGTGCTTTTGAGCACTTCGTTGCATTGACAAATTTAGCCAATTTTTTGAACAGCCTTCGTATACATGTGTTATTGTGTGTTTTCTTAGGCTCTATCACTTTTACAGTGACGTGTTTCTTTTAAGTAACTCTTTATAATTCGACTTTAAGCAACAATTTATTTTGGTGGCCCTCCAGGTGTCCAGTTTTCAAGCACGATTCCATTCCTATGCCGGGAATGGAAATGTCCTTTTATAATGACCACTCCAACTCCAAGCAGCACAATGGCGTTTTGCCTCACTCTAATGCTTTTCTAGTTTAAAGTCGAATTTCGCTTTATTCTAAAAACTTACTCACGTTCAACAGCAATCACGCGTATGTCACTCCAACCATCTCTACTTAAAACTAAAAACGTACTCAAGAAATACTTAAGCCCATCTATACGAGTACGAGTAGTTGTCGCTGACAAAAGGGAACAAGATTTCCAGCGGCATTTGAAATTCGAAACTGTAAGGAAATCGTTGTTGTTATAAATCCAAATGGAAGATGACAATACAGTCGCAGTCGCCGAAAATGTAAGACATTTCCAAAGTTAAGAGACAAAAATGTGTAAATTGAAAACAGTTGCGTGGCGGTGAGCAAATGACATTTCATAGTTTGGAAACATAAAAACGAAAAGATGATGCTGGTGAAACGGCACATGTGTTGGGTACGATTGTACGATAAATTAAAATCTGCTTTTGAAATAAAGCAAACATTTTCATGTGAACTTAAGTTCAGCTTGTTGCTTGGCTCCATGTTTTCGTTTAATTTCATATACACACGCACACACACATACTCGCACATGAGTTACAAATATCCTTCCGTTACTTCGTTGGAGTTCTTAAAATGTGTTTTATTTATTTAATTTTTTTTGTTTGTTCATGTTCGTGTACGAGTGTATTTTAAAATAAATATTATTTCTATAATTCTTTTTCTCTGCTTTACAGCTGCAGCCTCAGCAGCCATCGGGCTTAAACACTTTCCCCCCACCCATTTTAACAAAAATGTCACTTTTGCCTACAAAACTCGAGATATTTTTCATTTTTCTACGCTATTCATGTGTTTTAAATTCATGTGCATTTGCTTTAGTGCATTTATGTGTCTCGGGGTATTATGCGTGATAGCATCCCCACATTTACGCCTGTTATGGATGACATGTGCTTGCACAATTAAAATGACAGCCATATTTTTAAACACAAACCCCAAGAAGTGAGGCTGTTTTGCAAAAAGAAAATGAAAATAAAATGGGAAACAAAAACGAAAAAAGATTGTGACACGCGTGCGCTGTTTGAACGCCACACATGTGTCGAGATGTAAATTCTAGTATTTAAAATTAAACAGACTCACTAGCAATTTGTTAGTTTTTGTGGCGAGCAACTCCGCCTCGAAATGCTTCACAGTTTATTTTAAGAACAATATCAGCATAAAAATATGATGAGGCACGCCATGTTTTCCAGCCGATCTAAATAAAACTCAACAAAAAATATCCCCCTTTTCAATTTGAAAGAGATTAAAAGATGGCTGAGTTTTATATGTAAATGGAAATGAAATAATTTACCTTGATCTTGTATCCTCGTTTATTTCAAAATTGTTTAGTTTAAATTAACACAAAATTTCTTGCATATCAAACGTTGGAATTAATTTAAATTCTTGATTTTGTGGAAAAATTCTTTTTGGAGCAGATATTTTAGTTTTTATTTCATTTTATATTATTTTGTTTTTGTAAATTAAAAGAGAAATATATTTATTAGCCTGAAATTTATTCCAAAATTATATGATATATCGCTTTACTCGGATATTGAGTTGCTAATTAATAATGAAAAATATATCAGTTTTTTAAACTGCTTAATAGGCAAATTTTGCCTAAAAATTTGCCAAAAATATTTTTATAAACATAAATTATATTTTATGATTTTGCAATTAAATATGCACAGCCTAATTTATAAAAAAAAAAATTTTATAAAATAAATTTTGTTATGAAAATTTGTTTTATTAGAAAAGTAAATTTTGTTTGTCGAATTTATTAATAAGATAAGATGAGAGGTGGCATGAAATAACTCCCCACGAAAAAAGTCCCCAAACGGATATGAGAGGCAACAACAACGTTTTCTGGGGATTTATTTCATTATTATTTTTTTTTTTTTGGTGACTTATCTTATTTTTTATATTGGGGAGTTATTTCATATGAAATAACTTCCCAAAAATTCTGAACTGAAATAAGTCCCTAAGAATATTCGCGCGAATTTTCAATAATAGTTTTATTTTATGAAAAAGTTTTTTTAAACTTTATATATCATTTCTGCCAAGTTATTAGGAGAAATATGTGCAAACGAAAGACTCTACTTCAGTATATACGTTCCCGAAAATTGGGGAGTTATTTCATTTGGATTTGGGTACTTCTTTCGTTCCGTTAGGGTTTTATTTCATTTAAAAATTGGTCATATAAAATAAGACCCCAAAAATGGGGAAATTATTTCATATTCGTTTTGGGGACTTATTTCGTGGGGAGTTATTTCATGCCCTTATTGGACTCAAGTTCAAATCTGCATATTACTTTTTGATGAATTTTTATTAAATTCAAGTTATTTTTATTAAGAATAGAATATTAGATTATTTTATAATATAGGATATTTGGAATAATAATTGTCAAGGTTGGGGAATTTTGTGCTAACCAAAAGTGATTTAATATAAAAATTAATATAAGAAGTTCTCGTATTCTATTTCGTTAAAAAACAAGTGGATAAAGTTGAACAAAGAACGCTGATGAGGTGGTGTAGCGGCCTCGAAATCAGTACTGATCCGTTCTACTATTCCAATGATTACAAAATATTCAATATTCCACTCTTAATAAAAATAACGGGAATTAAATAAAAATTCATTAGAAAATAATTTGCAGAGTTTAACTTGAGTCCAATAAAGGAATTCTTATAAAAAAAAATCAATGAGTGTTCGAACTCACGGGCGATGTGTTAACACCTTTTTGTTTATTTATTTTATATTAAACCCACAAAAAACAAAGAGAATGCAAAGCAACAGACAAATGTACATACATACATTGTTATGTATGTATATTTTTATATATGTACGTATAACCACGTCACTATTCTCTTTGCTATGCATAAGACAAAACCGAAGATCAACATAAAACACTTTTTTAATATTACTCCAAATTAATACTCCGAATTAAAACACTTAAATCTTCGCTCGCCGATATCGGATCGTCTTAATTTTTGCCCTAAACTTTTCGTCGAAACCCGCACTAGCGTTTTAATCCAAAAATTAATAAAATCGGCTATGAATTTCCGGAGAAAATCGCGTGGGAAAATTATATGAAAATCGCCCAATAATCACGTTCAATACCGACTGCCAAGCAACAACAACAAACAAACAAACTCTTACATTTACACTTGCGTATGTATTGAAACTGATAGTTTACTGCCCTAGAGGCGCGCGTATAGATCATCAAAAAAAATTTTTAAATTAGGCCTACAAAATTAAAAATTTGTACAGACCGCTAAACATCTTTCCGAGTCATAAAATTGTGTGTTGAATTCTTCTGATCAGCATTAGTGCGTGGTTGTGTTAGTTGTTGCCAAACTGTTTCAGTGATGAAGGCATGGCACTGGTCACTGAAAATAATTGGCAGCGATCGTCACTTTTCACGTACTAAAGAGCAGAGGAATAGCAGCCTCCTTCGTCGTACTGTGGGGTGAAAGCCCTCACAAGTGGCGATTAATTCAAAAGATTAACTTTAACTTGCACAACCGTATTTGGTACCATATGAAAGTAGATAAAACTCTACATCACTAACTGCAAAAATAAAAGTTCTTGGTAGTTTACTTTATTTGCAGTGTGTGTTCAAAATTCAATCATTTTTGTTATTTTTGCGCGTATTGATTAAAAGAGAAAATTTTGATATTTCAATTGATTATAGTTTTTGTTAAGACTTCTATAAGTAAAAGTTTTATAATGGAACCGTCAACTTCAGGTATATGAGCATTTACAAAATTATTTTGTGTTTAGATAAATGTTTTAGAAATATTTAAAAAAAAATTATATGTGGTATTTTTGATATATACACTGAGCAAGGCGAATTCATACCAGGTGGCCTTAGTTCAAAAATTGGTGATCAGCTGTTACCAAGGCAAAATTATTGAACGGTCAAAGTGTTCTTCTGGTTCTTCGTTTTTGTGTGCGGCCATTGTTTTTTCCAAAGCATTTCATTTGACAGTTCAATAAATTTTACACAGAGTTGCATAAGTGAGTCCCCACCTTGTAGGAATTCGCCTTGACACTGAGTTTCAACAACTTTGCGGATGAGTGCAGGAAAAAATGCTGTTACGCTCTTAAAATATAAATTTTTAGCTAACAAATCCCAGAATATCTATTTGCGCATTTGTGCGATTTTTGAGTTATGAAGGTTTTTGTGAGAGAATTGCGGCTGCTAAAAATCAATGTGAAAAAAACTAAACAAAAAAAGAAGTTGTTTTTATTATATTTTTTTATTATTTTTTCTAAAGGCACATAAAGTATGCTCTAATTTACAATTTAATTTACAAATTTATCGTGTTTCATTCCCAAGTTACCGCAAAAATAGCCAAATAAGACCATTTTCTCCAAAATACAAAAAAGCCCATAAAAGATTAAGAATTTTTTTTTCAACAATTTTCTTTATATACTGGTTTTTTATGTATTTATTAATACTCATCAATAAAAAATAACAAAATTTTAAAATTACGAGTTCTATGAATTAATCGCCACTTTCTATACCATTCACGCCACTGTGCGTCGGTCCTGTAGCAAAAATTAGCCGGCGAAGTAAAAAGGTTGACATAGCTTCAAAAAAATTCTCTATCTCCTCATCTGTCTTCTCAATACTATCTCCCCTCCTTTCTAGTTTATCCCCTGAGAGCTGGTCCAAGATAAAAACAAATCACGTCACGTCAAAACGTAATTTTTTTAAATAACGTCTTATATTCACAATATTTCGATATTTTGGAATTTTCTTCAGGATAACAATTAAAATTGAAAAAATTGTCAGATTTAATCAGTCATGTCAAAGCATTCCGAAAACGAATTCCGAAAAAAGAAAATTTCTTCTTCTTCTTTCGTAATGAAACCACTTTAAATATTCGAAGTGGAATTGCTGTTTGTAATGATTCAAAAAATATGGCAAGCGCTTGACCCTAAATGCCATCCGTGCAACTTCACTCTAATTTTAACCACATCGAAAAGTGGAGCTACGAAGAGATATTTATTTTTTCTAAATCGATTCTTCCGAATTTCTTCGTTCACGATATCTCACGAACGCAATGGCCCGGTAAGTGGTGATGGGCGTGGTTTTTGAATGTCAAGAACTGGTTAGTTTGTTATATAAAAGTTATTAAAAAAAGTTGATCTCAGAAAAAATTTCTTACACACACACACAGGCACAGTGACATCCTCTCAGGAGTAGTCAGAAAAGCTTCTAAGTAACTCAAAATGCTATGAAACCAGTAATTTCCCAATTTTTTTTAAATAAGCAGTTTTTTCAGTGGCAATTTAAAAAACACCAAAAAAATATTAAGTCGAAATGAAAAAATAAATAGAATATTTAATTATTACATTGATTTGGTAAGCATTTATCCACAAACATATATTTTTAATTGTTCAGACAAACAAAACAAACTGCTATTGTTTTCAACAGACATTATTTCAAAAGCGTTTTGAAATCTCTTTTGCGTATTTTTCATATAGATTTTCAATTTCATTTCGTTTGATTTAAAATATTTTCTCTCGTTTTGCTTTTTTCACGTTTTATTCATTAACCATGTTTTTTTGTGGCTACAAATCTGACGCTTTGGACAACAGAATATCACTTAAGAGATATGTAATTCTTAATGAAACTTAATTCTTACGCGTCCAGATCGACTGTAGGAGAAAAACCATGTATATATTTGATCAAAAATTTAAAATGTGCCTAAAATTAGTGTCCCGTAGTCTAAGTATATTTAAGTATTTATATATAAAACCATAACAGCATGAAAAAGCATGTATGTGAATATATAAATCAGGTGTGTAAATTGAACGCATCAAATTTATAATAGCATCAATTGCAGGACTCTGAAATTACATTAATCACATAATCTTTAAATTTGGCATCACTATTAAGATAAATTCACCTCACTGTTACTGAGTAGAACTATACACCACGGTTGTGAACATTGCTAAACTGTTAGCAAATACACGTTTAAATAGGGGTATTTTAGGTATGCATCAAATACACCAGACTAGAATAAAATATACCATCAAATGGGTAATTTTTATATTGTAACCAAGTAAATGGTGTTACCAATAACAGCATATAAATATAAGTACGGCTTCCTCCAACAAGAGTGTAGGAAAACTCATGTATATAAATTTTTGTTATTGTAGACATAAACCACAGAGTATATAATAAATAAAAACATTTCTTTCTGTTGCAGGTTGTGTATGGTCCTGATGGTACTCCTGTGCGTGCTGAATCACGACGAGGTCGTGGAAAAGCTAAAAATCCAACCGGAAATGGAACACCAACAACTGGGGTAAGTTACAGAAACGTTGATATACCTAAACATTCATACATAATTGCTTGGATACACACACATGTAGAATGTTTAACCAAGGGAAAATAAATAAAATGAATTCACCTTGGTGAAACTTGATAGGAAATAAATGTTAATTGTGTTAAGAACTTGGATTTGTCCAGCTTTTGTACTAAAAATAAGTGAAAATCATCAGAAGAATATTAAAAAGGAAAAATAATATGTGGCTGGATTGAAACAATATAACAAAATCTAATTTTATATGAGTTGTAGCATCAACCGCATTAGTCGCCCTTGATGAAGACGTTTCAATGCAATGAAATTTTTCTTTTTCTTCTGTAAAGCATAGGGAATAATATTTGCAACGCATCCAAGAAAAATGTTAAAGTTGTCGTTAAAGTAGGAATGAATTTAAAATAACTGAACAAAATTACACTACTCAGCAGCAAAATCTTCCTTTAAATAAAACTATGTGGACAAAATGGATTTTGATGCGCTGAACTCAAATCCGTTTTCGCTTTTTTCCATCAGGTCGGGATTTTTTATATAGGCGTGGCGAATTTTTTCCCCTAAATTAGTTAGGTACGGGGACATATTTCACCCTAACTTGAAAACGAGTTAATCCGATTTGTTTAAAGTGAAACACCAAAAGATGCGTAACAAAATTGAATTTATTTTAGTCGAACATAATTCTTCTCTAGCTCTTATCGTTTTGGAATTCTTCAGAAATTAATGGAGAAACAAATTTTTTTTGTGCAAAATTCGTAATTTCTTTTTTTTCAGTTTAAAAAATTTTAAATTTTAAAAGTGGCAGATTTCGCTCATTGAATAATCAATACTAAAGCAATAAGGATGTCAAAAGAATGGCAATTGGTTTGTTTAGTTACAACAATAACAATTCTGATTGCAATGAACCGTATTCAGTTACAATAAGTCAATTGAAGGGATTGATAACAACTGAACTTCACTGTTTTGGCAGCTAATAGCTGCTGATTTCACTTGCTAAATAGAGTATTAATTATTTACTGCTTTTTTGCAGTTGCCGTTTAAAAAAAAAGAATGAATATTTGAAGCAACATTTTTTAATTTGTTTATTTAATTTCATTTAATTTAGTCCAACGTTTCTCCAACTTTTTATGCCTTCCGAAAAATATATCTAATTTGTCGAGGTCATTAAAATAGGCATTTGTTTGTGAGATGACTTCGTTGTTGGGCCTCAAATCTCTTTCCGCCGAGCCAAGAAATAATCACTCGGCACTAAATATGGGTAATAGGGTGGATGGGGGAGCAATTCGTAGTGTAATTCATGGATTTTTGCCATGGAAACTGCACTTGTATTCACCCTTGGATTAGGAGTAAACGTGGCATCCAACTTGCGGAAAGTTTTTCTCATACGCAAGTGATGATTCAAAATTGAAACCACCAGGCCATGTGAGCTGCCCATGGCTTCCGCAGCCCTTCTCACTGTCAATATTCGTGATTGAAGTGAGAAGGATGCGTTATCGTGAATTGTTCAATAGTTTCGGATGTAGAGACCTCAACTATCATCTTCTGTGCTTGTACGGCAAACTCATAATATTTCTCAAGCATAGACTTGGTTTGAGTTTTTACCGCAAAAAATAATGTTTAATGAGCACACGGAATTCACTTTTTTCCAATTTCTTCTCTCAAAACCCGTGGTAGTCTGCTTCCAACGGCTGCCAAACACAAACTAAATGACGCAGTCTGTTCAAATTTTGACAGGAGTCAACTAACAGCTGCCTGTCTAGCAACTGAGTGTTGCCATTTAAATTAAGAGGTGGAAAATTCTAAAAGTCAATGATTTATTGGCCCACCCTCTTGTATAAAATAAAAACCTAAAAATTAAGAATTTCAGTTAAAAACCTAAAGTTCAAAAAATAGTTTAATGATATAAAAAGTTGGAAATCCAATTATAAACGGTTCTCATTTATGTTGACTTCATAATCATAGAAATTACTACGAAACAGCAATTTTCACTTCTGGTCTAACATATGGAATCCAATCAAAGTATCGGTCATTGTGGGTGCTTAATTTTTTTTAACTGAAACTGGCATTTAGGTCATGGTACCTACTCATGCTGTGGGTTGTGCCGCGACTAGGAAAAGAAGGATAAGAAGAGAGGAAATTTATTGTTGACATTTTTATATTTATATCAGTGGTGAAAAATTGTGATGTAATGCGCTCTTTTAGTACATGATAGTGTCAGTCGCTGTGCTAAAACGAGCTATATGTGATGCGTTAGGGACTGCGTTGCCATCACTGTACGAGTATGAATTGTCAAGCACTTTATGAATATTTGAAAAAATGTGATAGACATGTCGCACTTGTTCAACAATACTGTATTAACTGAAAAACTTCAAAGTGTTCAGGAGAGACAAAAAACTGTTTTCTTAACGCTTAAGGAAGTTTTCATTAACAAAAGTTCGGCAATATATAGAAAACCCATCAATTATTGTATTGCGCTGCATAACCTTTTTATTTGTTCAATGTCTGCAGATAGAGAAGTGATTTTTTTAGTTATTTTCATTTTCTTGAGTTATTTTTGTTTCTAAGAAGTAAATATTTTGAGTTGTGTTTTTTATATGAAATGTATTGCTGTATTTAATATATATAAACACGAAATGAAAAAAGACTAAAGTAAACAAAGTTTTTAATGCTAAATAAATGCTAACACCCGCTAAAAAGTTTAAAATATATATTTTATTAAATTAAAAAAGTTTAAAATATATATTTAAAGTGTTATGCCTGAACTGAACTGAAGAAACTCTTATTATTAGAATAACAACTTAACTCAACATATTACTTTTTATAAGAAAAAACAATTATTTCTTAAAGCCAATCACTTCAAACAACTCAAAATAAGTTTGTTTTCTTGATTCACAGAAATAACCCATTTCAGCAGGAAAAAGGTCACAACATGTAATTTTATTAAGAAAGAGTAGTCGGAATTATGGGAATTTTTAACCATAAGTAGACATAAGTGTTATGTATTGTTTTTGCCAAAAAGATAAAATAACAAAAAATTCGAGTTAATACCTGCTGTATTGTTGAATGAGTGCGATGTATTGAAATGAATATAAATTTTTTCAATAAAAATAAGTCATTTTGTATATTTTATTAGGTTTTTTGATTTTTATACCCTCCAAAAAAGAATTTGGAGGATATATTCATTTTGTCATTCCGTTTGTAAGGCATCGAAATATCCATCTCAGACCCAATAAAGTATATATATTCTTGATCAGTGATGAAATCTAAGACGATCTGAGCATGTCCGTCCGTCCGTCTGCGGAAATCATGATTCAGTCCAAACGAAAAGAGCTAGACTCTTTGAAATTTGGTATAAATATATTTTAAAGCTTAGAGCAGGTTAAGTTCGGAGATGGGCTAAAGCGGGCTAGGGGGAAAAAAGTTCCGCTAAGAAGAACTAAACCAACCCAGAAAAAACAACATAATTTTTAAAGTTTTTTTGTTATTTTGTTAAGCAAATGATATATTTTTATGTCAAATACGGTCCAACCCCTTAAACTGGAGCCTTAAAATAAATAAAAAATTATTTGTGGACCCCGCCCACTTTATTGGGCGTTATTATATGCAAAAATAGCATAAAAATTTAACAAATTGTTTTACTTAAGCCTACAATCCTTAAAAATAAAATTTTTAAGCTTTAATGACGAAGCTGAGAGGTACTCCCCTGCCCTACCCTCTCCTCCACCTTTGCCCCCTAATGACCCTACCAAAAAATTTTTTTTTTAAATTTTGTATGTAATCATCCCAATCATTTATTTTTAGAGTTTTATGACTGCCTGTTTCTCCCTACCCCCTTCTCCCCCTTTGCCCGCTAAATGACCCTATTATAAATAAATAAAAATTTTTTTAAATTTTGTGTATAATCATCCCAATCATTTATTTTTTGAGTTTTATGATTGCCGATTTCTGCCCTACCCCCCCCCCCCCCCTCTTCCTTTGCCACCAAAATGACCCTACCAAAAAAAAAAAATTTTTTTTAATTTTGTATATAATCATCCCAAGCATTTATCTTTAGAGTTTTATGACTGCCGATTTCTGCCCTACCTACCCCCCTCTTCCTTTGCCCTCTAAATGACCCTATCAAAAAAAAAGAAATTTGAATTTTGTATATAATTATCCCAAGCATTTATTTTTAGAGTTTTATGACAAAGGTGAAATGTTTCCCCCACAGCCCTTGCCAGGGCGACACCGCCAAAATACAGTTTTTATACCCTCCAAAGAGAATTGGACCCCATAAAGTAAATATATTCTTGATCAGTGATGAAGTCTAAGACGGTCTACCCATGCCCATACGTTCGTCTGTGGAAAACATGATATTGTGTATTTTTGAACTCCGCTCCCTTTAGTGGGCGTTGACGTACGATATTATATAAAGGAACTCTGCATATTTTTTGTTAATTTTTTTTTTTTGGGCTTAAGTTCGAATCTGCATGACTGCAAATGAATTTTTATTATTTTTATTAATAAATGAATTTTGCTCAAATTCTATTTATTATTTTTTATATTAAGATTGGAATATTAAGAATATTTTCAATAATCATCAAACCAGCAGAACGGATCAGTACTGATTTCGAGGTTTTGTTCAATTTTTCCACTTTTGCAAGTGGTGCTAGTTAGTAGTAATATCAACTATTTAACCCACATTTTAACGAAAATTGAATATGAGACATATTTTTTTAATTTTTTGTTTTTTTAAATACAGTAAATTTATAGGGAATATTTTTAGATTAGTTATTAAAAATGATATCTCGCAAGTGGTGGCCATTTTCTGCATCGCACAAATGTGCTCTTTCCAACACATTTTCCATGACCTTTCGCAAAACTTCCGGTGTTCTGTTGTTAATTTCGTCTCGAATATTGGTTTTTAATTCCTCAATAGTCCTAGGCTTATTAACATAAACTTCCCCTTTTAAATAAACCCAAAGGAAACAGTCTGGAGCGGTTAAATCCGGGAAACGCGGAGGCCAATTAAAATTGCTTCTACTCAAAACGACGGTATACACGCTGAGTCAACACAATGGACCGTTGATTTGGAAAGTAAATTTCAACGATTTCGGCACGTTGTTCAGTTGTGTATTGCTCCATTATAAATTGTCCAAGTCTTCTTTACAAAATACTGAAAAGAAGAGAAAAAAAATTATAATAAAATAAATCAATGAGTGTTCGAATTCACGGGCGATGTGTTAACACCTTTTTGTTTATTTATTTTATATTAAACCCACAAAAAACAAAGAGAATGCAAAGCAACAGACAAATGTACATACATACATTGTAATGTTTGTACATAAGCTACATACGTTGCTGTCTTGCTATCTCATTTTTATATATTTATGTACGTATAACCACGTCACCATTCTCTTTGCTATGCATAAGACAAAACCGAAGATCAACTTAAAATACTTTTTTAATATTACTCCAAATTAATACTCCGAATTAAAACACTTAAATCTCCGCTCGCCGATATCGGATCGCCTTAATTCTTGGCCTAAACTCTTCGTCGAAACCCGCACTAGCGTTTTAATCCAAAAATTAATAAAATCGGCTTTGAATTTCCGGAGAAAATCGCGTGGGAAAATTATATGAAAATCGCCCAATAATCACTTTCAATACCGACTGCCAAGCAGCGAACAAACAACCTCTTACATCTTAAACCTTAGACTTGCGTATGTATTGAAACTGATAGTTTACTGCCCTAGAGGCGCGCGTATAGATGTTAGCACATCAAAAAGTTATAAGGAAATCACACCACTTCGGTCTTTCTGAGCCACCCTGTATTATATCGCATGACAATTATTTTGAATATAAGCAACCCATAGAATACATGATATAAATTAATCGTATAGAGCAACAAAATAATCGTTATTATTAGACGTTTGATTAATCGTTCCATCGTTAATCACATACATATTAATAAGCAGCATGTGTCCACCGAGGCCACTTGCTGCACTAATGCCGGCCTAATGTGTGCAGGAATGTGTGGGTAAATATTACACAGCATGTCGCGACATGTCGTATGTGTGTATGTTTCATTGCTACTTAACTATAAGTACATGCCTTTTTTTTTTTTTGTTTTTTTTGGTTGTCATCACTTGTTGCTCGTATAGATGACTTAATCATAAAGAACAGAAAGAAAAAAAAACAGCTACAATTCACAGCAGACCGACAAGCAAAAGACTCAATGGAAACTCGTGTCTACTAGCCGTGAAATCTTAAAGAGAACAAAAACTGCCACAAAATCATGTTCACGTATTGTACACTGTCAAACGACCACCAAAGTCACAATCAGTCTAAAAAAAAAGCTATTCAAATGTACGAGTCCAATAACACACGTCTGAAGGCAGCAAAAAGAAATAAGAGGAAAAAAAGGCTTTGAGCTCTTAAATTACCACAGACAGTGAGTGCCAAACAATTTGAAAAGAAATGAAAAAATCAAACACACACACACACGCACACACTGACATACATGCTACGCTTCTATACGGCAAAACTAATGCCGTGTAGACAAATATGAGAACTTGCTAGACGTGCAGGCGCCAATAATATAATTGATGATGATGATGATGATGACGATGCCGATGACGACATTATTGTTTGTTTGTTGCTCGTTTAGAATGTTGGCTGTTGTTTATCGGCCGCTGCGGTAGCCCCTGTGCGATGAAGAGTAATAGTTTTGTTATGGCATTTACACGAAATAACCCAAACCAAATAAAATAAAATACGTCAGCCAGTCAGTCATTGCCAAGCAAATCCTTAGCTAAACGGTGATTGTGTATGCGTTGGATCTTCCTTGAGTGTGCCTCTATGGCCGAGGTGCAGAAGAAGAAACGTTGCTTAGCAAAAGCGTATTCATCGTGCTCGTATAACGTCACCAGACTTGAGCAGAAGGAAGACATTCCCTAGCGGCAATAAAGTCAATGTGTTCGTTCGTTCGTTCGTGTTAATACAGCAGACCGACCATGCCAAAGACATTGTCTGTCGTCGTCGAAGTTGTCTAACCCAAAAAAATAAAAATGAAAAACAAATAGACAGCCAATGGGACAGCCGTACAATTAAATATACAGATGAAGAAGTAAGAACGCACGAAACGTAGCCAACCAACTGATGGACTCTTACTTTTGCCGGTGGTTTGATGTCTTGCGAGAAGGGGAGCCGGCGAACAAAAAAAAAAAATACACAGAAGAGTTAATGCTTAAGTAAGTGGTTTGTTCCCGTGATTATTGGCCTGCAAAGTAACAAGACAGTCAACGCCATCATGAGCATCATCATCATCATTATTGGCATGACCATTTTTAAGCAAATGCCAACGCCATCATCACCACCGTCTGTCAGTCAGTCAGTCAGTCAGCAAGTCAAGTAGAATTTCGTTTTCAACAAGTCCAAAGCGCCAGCTTTCATATTAAGCTAATCCATAATGCGCTGGCAGTTGTTTGCCGTTGCTGTTATTATTGTTTTTCATGCAACACCATGCGTTACGTCGGCACGTCTCTTTTTCAAAACTTGCAATCACGACCAGTCTCGTAGCAACAAACGGCAAACAGAGAGATTCAAAATCTTGGTCACACACCACAAACAGTTGGGGATTTTGTTTTGTCTTTGTAAACTTATGTTGTTGTTGTTGTCGTCGTCGTTAGCCTTTTCTTGCCCGCTACATGTGTGTACATGCCGGTGCACATGATTACGATTACGGCCAACAGAAGCAGCAATATTGTCAGTCAGCAGTGGCATTTAAGCAAAATGCCACCAACATCTAGACATCGAAACATAAACGCCACCAGCCAGACACATCACAGACAATCGTTGTGTCTGTTTGCTTTTTTTTTTTTTGTTTTTTTTTTTGTTTCTTTTGAGCTCTTCACGCAACGAAACCAACAACAATAGCGAGCGACAGCATTAAGGAAATAAAGTTGTTGTAAATAACTGTGGCCGGCTGCCACTAGAGCAAGTCGTTTAAGGTAGCAATTGCCTGGCTCACGTACAGAAACATCAAAGTGGCTGCAGCAGCCATTCAGTCAGTCATCTGTTGGTTCGTTTTTATTCCTTCGTCGTTGCTAATAAACGTTTAATAGACTGAATCTTGTGTAGTTTAAACTATTTTCAGTTGTTTTGTTTTGCTCTACTGCTGGCCATGATGACGTTCCTTGAAACACTTTAGAGCCGGAAGGGTCTTCTAACTGTGCTTTGTTGTAACGAGATTTCCTTCTTTAGTTTTTCACAAACTCTTTGTGGTTGTAACTTTTGTTGGGGAAAAAAAAGTTCATTTCACTTTAAGAGTCAAACAATTACTGCTTTTCCCTTTTAGACAGAAAAAAAAAAGTTGACGCAAGAAATGGAGTCTTAAAAGGCTCAATTTGTTAAAAGTCAAAGGGAGGTGAATTGAAAGATTGTACACTTTTTATACCCTCAAAAAAATAATTTGGAGGGTGTATTCACTTTGTCATTCCGTTTGTAACGCATCGAAATATCCATCTCAGACCCCATAAAGTATATATATTCTTGATCAGTGATGAAATCTAAGACGATCTGAGCATGTCCGTCCGTCCGTCTGTGGAAATCACGATTCAGTCCAAACGAAAAGAGCTAGACTCTTGAAATTTGTTATAAATATATTTTAAATCTTAGAGCAGGTTAAATTCGGAGATGGGCTAAATCGGGCAAGGGGGAAAAAAGTTCCCCTAAGAAGAACTAAACCAACCCAGAAAAAACAATATAATTTTTAAAGTTTTTTGGTTATTTTGTTGAGCAAATGATATATTTTTATGTCAAATACGGTCCAACGCCTTAAACTTGGAGCCATTAAATAAAATAAAAATATTTTTGACCCCGCCCACTTCAGTGGGCGTTATTATAGGCAAAAATAGCTTAAAAATTTAACAAATTGTTTTACTTAAGCCTACTTTCCTTAAAAATAACATTTTTAAGATTTAATGACGAAGCTGAGACGAAACCTGGTACTACTCCCCCTAAATGACCCTACCAAAAAAAATAAATTTTTTTTAAATTTTGTATATAATCATCCCAAGCATTTATCTTTAGAGTTTTATGACTGCCGATTTCTGCCCTACCCCCTCCACCCCCTTTGCCCGCTAAATGACCCTATTAAAAATAAATAAAAATTTTTTTTAATTTTGTGTATAATCATCCCAAGCATTTATTTTTAGAGTTTTATGTCTACCTGTTTCTGCCCTACCCCCTCTCCCCGTTTGCCCTCTAAATTACCCTATCAAAAAAAAGAAATTTTAATTTTGTATATAATTATCCCAAGCATTTATTTTTAGAGTTTTATGACAAAGGTGAAATGTTTCCCCCACAGCCCTTGCCAGAGCGACCCCGCCAAAATACAGTTTTTATACCCTCCAAAGAGAATTGTGATGAAGTCTAAGACGGTCTAGCAATGCCCATACGATCGTCTGTGGAAAACATGATATTGTATATTTTTGAACACCGCCCCCTTTAGTGGGCGTTGACGTACGATATTATATAAAGGAACTCTGTCCCACCAAGTTAAACATTTCAAATTAAGATTCGACCCGGTCGAATATAACGTTTTTACTTGTTTTTTTTTGCTTTGTCTACATTTTAGGTGCTAAGTCTCGACTAACTTTGATCAGTTAGTTGTGTTTTGCTTAACAAACACACTTTTTAGCAGTGCTGCATTTATAATTTTACTCAAGATTATAACAATTAAGTATTAATTAAACAATTAAAATTTTATCTGGTTAATTGTGCTCATTAAGGGCATTAATTGAGAAAAACTCAATTAAGCTGCATGTTTGGTTCACGCACGTAATTCGTTACCTTAATACAGCGTCAAGGAATAAGAAAAATATCTATTTTGGAGCACACAGCGAACCCTTAAAAAGCCAGACAAGCACTTCACTTGCTGTTTTTTCTTCTTCTTCTTCTACAATTGAAACCTAAAATCAACACACAAACAAATCAAGTGAAAAGAGTAACTTTGGAATATTCACTTCCAAAGAGTTCTTTATCATGATTGTGATGATGATGATGACGACTGCATTGCAGAGATTTGCCGGACTCAAATTCATTCTGCTTTATCCCAAACTTTTATCACTATCATTCACAGTCATTATTGTTCAGTCTGCTGGTGGGCTTTTTGTTTGCCGTTTCATGCTTTCAATAACCCATCGTTGACTTTGTCCTGTTATAGTACGCGTGTATGTGTGTGGGAGCGTGTGTAGCCGGGCTTTCACTTTTGACATTGGCCATGGCAGACTTGTTGTCGTAAATGCTCAACGTATTTTCGCTTGTTTTCTATACTTTTTATGCTGGAAGTTTTTACTATCGCTTTTGTTGTTTTGTCAAGGACGTTAATGTTTCTTTGGCAGCGTTTCTAAATACTTAAACGTTCACGTATACAGTCATAACGCAATGAAAAGTTGCTTCAAAATTAATATCTTTCTTTTATACGGCTCAACTTAAAATCATAATAAAGAAAGACATCATCACACAGTGAATGCTTGTGGATGCTTAGCAACTTTTGCTGATGCCGAGTCTATTTGTAATTGAAGTCATGTTGTGCGTAAGGCAACATGTGGTTCGGCAGGGAAACGTGTTATTGTGCTTCTTTATAAAACTTTTTAAAGTTATTGCTTTAGAATGTTAAATAGTTCTTTTACCCAAATTATTTAATGGGATAAAATTAGGCGTCATTTAATGTATGGTAACATAAATGGTATTTTTTAAGAGCATTCAGATTTTATTTAAAAAAAATTGAGAACAACTTTATGATTTCTAAGATCCGGCTGTAAATCTATTTCATACTTCAAGAAGATTGAAATTGGCATTAAAAATCAAACAGAAGACGATTCTAGCAATTGAGACTTTTTTTGGTATACAGAATTAAATAAGGCTGATTTAAGCTTTTTACAAAAACTTAAATCGCGTGCACTTAAACAAACAACGTTTTTTTTTTTTGGAAATGCAACTGTCTTTTTGGCACCACTGTAGCATGTTATTGCTAAACATGTTCAGTTTGGTCTATAATTTAATAATGAATTGCCTTACAAACGGACAATGCTGCCACATTATTGAATGTTATTATCAAAATTTATAATCGGTTAAACAAGCGGCTCGTTCGAGCTCATTTCTGGTTGAATGGTTACGTGAACAAGCAAAATTACAGTATTTAGTGCAGAGAGCATCTAGAAACATTGCCAGAATCCTTAAATTGTACTCTTTGGTGTGACTGATAGACGAGTGGCATCATCGGACTGTACTTTTTCAAAGACGACGGACGATAACACGAAAGTTGCTGTGGATAGAGAGCGCGAACGCGCGATAATAACAATTTGTTATCGTTTTTGCCCACAATGGAGGAGTAGCATTTGGCTGACATGTGATTTTAACAAGGCGTTGCCACATGCACGCCAATTAATAGTTCAAATTGAGAGGCGAGTTCGTTGAACAGTTTTTTTTTTTTTTTAGAGTAGGACCAGCACTCAGGGGATGACCCCTACATATGCAATGCATTGCGCCGGAATTGAAAACGAGGGGATAGTAGATAGAGTTTTTTTTGTAGCTATTTCAACCTTTTACTTCGCCGGCTAATTTTTGCTACAGTGCCGACGAAGGTGGGTGGTGCTGTTACTCTGCTTTTAGTACATGACAGTGTCAGTCGCTGCCAATTATGTTCAGTGACCAGTGACTATGCCTTCATCATTGAAAAAGGCTGGCAACAACTAACACAACCACGCACTAACGCTGATCAGAAGAATTCAACACAATATTTCATGACTCAGCGCGGGCTCGAACTCAGGACCTTCCGCTTCATAGTCTCGTGTTCTACTACTTCAGTCAACAGCACCCACATTTTCCGTTTATGGCCGGTCAATTGGCCGTCTTGATAGTGTGATTTAATGCCTTTAGACTAGTTTCTTTTTGGGGATTGGTTGACGTACTGGAAGCCAATACAAAAGAATTTATTCGTGAGATACCGGCCGATATGCTGAAGCGGTCAACATTGACATGAGCATTGAATTGTAAGATCGTTCTATCGCCTCAAATAAAGATTTCGTACAATTCTCTAACTTTTATGTTTCTCAAATTTTTTTTTTTAATGAAATATGTAAGCTTTTAAAAAAGCATTTATTATAAATTCTTCTTCTCTTTCATTTGGTCCAAGAATTATCATGTTGGTTGTGTTATTGTCTCCTAATAATAAGTAGTTTATATATTTTTTATATATTGTAATTAATTAATATATGAAAATTTTTTTGTAAATTGGTTAAGCGATTAAACCAAAACCGCGATTAATTAATCGATTAAAATAAATGGAATAGGAAATTTTCTCTTAATTTTAATTAAAATATTAAACGGAACCAAAATTCAGAAAATAGGCCATACAAAAAAGAATCAAACAGCACAGGAATTGAATGTGTATTACACTTCTCGTATACTATTTGACAGTCAATATGTTGGAGAGAGAGAGTATGCCCAAATTGAAAGCAGCGCATGATTCGTTGGAGGCTTAGCTGCGTTCAACATTTACATGAAATCATCTTTAACCCTGGAAAGTCATACTTATTTCACATACACTAACGTCATCCCTCGTAATTTTGACTACAGCATACTTCAAGAGACTATAAAACAATTCGTGAGCAGAAATGGATACCAAAATAGTTTTCTTATAAAATTAATAGACACTTTTTAATGAATATTTGAAGAAATGCATTTATATATTTTTTAATCTTTAATAAAAACTTAACATTTCATAGCCTTCCTTCAATCGGTTTTGCTTTGAAAATAAAATCTTCCTTGGACATTTTGACGAAGGATGACGTTCTAGGGTTAAACATTTAATTATACAGATCGTTTTATCGCCTTAAATAAAGTTTTCTTATATTTCTCTACATTTTATGTGTTTTTTTTTCAAATCAAATACGAACGCTTTAAAAAATCACACTTTAAGGCCGGATTTTTGGGATCTCAGTTAAACTAGGTTTAGTTAATCTGAAAACAGATTTTTGCCGTTATTATCAAGTTTTTATATAAAATTTTGACGGAACAGCTTAGTTTTGCTTAAAATGTGTGTCCTTAATGAAATAATAAAAAAAATCACAGTTTGCTGGAAAGATCATAGTTTCAGACTTCGTTAAACTAGGTTTAAACTTAAACCACCTCTCAAAAACCCGACCTAAGTTGTACAACTTCATATTAACATTCATAACAAGTGCACTCCTTTGCACGTTTATTCATGTCTGTGCATGCACGCAAATAGCAACAAGCCACAGTATTGAGCGCACGCATAAAAAATACAAAATATTTAAATTATAAACTTTGTAATTCTGAGAACAACAAAAGTTTACCCTGAAAGTTGCCCGTGCAACATGTGGCTATAGCAGCTTTATTAATTTTCTTAACTGGCCACACATCACAACAATTTATCCCATGGAGGCGGTGTGACATTTATTTGATTTAAGCGAAACAGTTGTTTCATTTTCCTGAACTAAGGAAATTCTGCCACGTTTACATCCAAATAAATGTCTCTGTACAGAGTTTTAAACAGAGAGTCTGGCAAAAGGATATAAAACGAACAGCAGCCACTAAAACCTGGATGTAGAGGATCTGTGACGGCAAATAGTACGAAAGAAAAAAGAAAAGTGTTAAACGTGTTCAAACAATTGCTGCTTGCTGATGATTTTGGAGTTAGTCCACGATAGTTATGGCAGTGATAATCATGAGGATGATGCGAGTATCTGACTCTATAAAAACAATTTCGTGTTAACGTGCCGGCACAGCAGATAAAATGCAGAACTCTCTAAACACCCAAAGGACTCGAACTATTCGTTAGAGCAGTGGCTGAAACTGTTGAACATTGTAAAGTTTTTCCATGCGCTTTTTTTTTTGACAGTTTTATTTTGTCTGTTGCAATTTTGAAATGATTGTAGTAACAACAACGACAACAATAACAACCTTCACTTGTCGTTTGTTTGCCTGTACTCGCAGAGTAGAATAAAGTTGGAGCAGCAGCGTATGGAATTGAAAAAAAAATAATAGCAAAAAAAAATAGTGTTGCATGGTGCAAGTTTTTGCAACTTTAGCATGACATTGAATGTCGCGTATTCAATGACTGCTATTTAGGTGGCTGGTTGGCTGCCTGACACACTTTACAAGTGAGTGTATTGGTGGCCGCGATTGTTCAGCTGCTCTAACAACTTTAAAGGAAAGTTGTTTTAGCCAGATCTACAAATAATACGGCATAACACCAACAGCAAAAAATGAAAAAAAAAAAAATAGTAGCAACACATTTTGGCACATGAACAACGAACGCTTTGGTTTTCACCCAGCATTGCTGAATTTTTTTAGCCTCGACACACTTCATACAGTGGCACAGAACCCTGGTCTGGTCTGATTTAATTCTTTCAATTTTTTTACTTTTTTTTTTGCAGGCTTCCTCTTCGATGCAGTTGTTTTCTTTCAGTTCTATCTATTTTTTGTGGGTTTGCTGCTCCAGTAATAGTTGCTGCAAAGAAAGCGAGATTTCCCTCATGGTCTAGTGTGTGTTGCATAGAAAGAAGTTAGTGCTCCTATTGGTATCAGTGTATCATTTTTTTAGTCTAACTGCCTTGCATTCAGTCGGTCGCCTCGTCATCATGTGCGGCCTGGTTATTGTGAAAGTGAAGTTTCCACTTGATCTACATTTTCATGGTAAACGATGCTGTTATTCTTTATTATTCGGTTCTGTTCTGCTTGTTTTTTTTTTGCTCCTATAGTTATTGTTGTTCCCTCTATATGTCTGGCTTTTTTTTCTGTCAGTCCGTCCGTCGTTTGCTGTGTCTAGTTGCCGTTTTATATGCGAATATATGCATGTTGGCAATTGCAAGTGTATTCATGTATGTATGTGTGTGTGAGTGTGTTGTGTGTTTGTGTTGTTATTGCAACAGACACTTTGACACAGTTTTTATTCATTGTTTGTTGGTATGCACAACTTCTCTAATGGTCTGAATTTGAATGTCATGCACTAACCCTTGTTGTGACTCTGGGAATTTTTGTTTCTTGTTTTTCGATTAAACTGAAGGTCAACAGTAGTAGTGTGAACGCGCTTTACAAAATTTTTAACCGTTTACCTGTTGCATAGACTTACAATATGGCACTCCTATATATATTTTTTTTTCAGCCAAAATATGATTTAATAACTTTTACTTGTAGCCGCAGACTAATAACTGCTTGCCGGCTGTTTATTTATATGTACGCAAACTAGATTATTTTTAAAAAATATTTATTTGATTTTGTATATTTTGGCCACCATTCATTTAGCTGCTTTAAAACTATGAAGTTTGCCTGCACTCAGTTTGATTTGTTTACCGATTCTGCAGGCGCTAAAAATTTTATCAATAATTTTGGTTTGAAAATAAAAACAAAATATTTTTATGCACTAAAAACATTCAAAACAGCAGGCTACCCACTACAACCTGTCAGAAATAAAATACATGTGTTTATATGAGAATAATTATTTTCAGCAGGTTGTTGTCCGTGCTACTTTTGTAGTTGTAGTCAAAATATACTAATTTCTATTTTCATAGGCGACAATAAATAAATTAGTGCTGCCAACTCAGTGAAACATCTTAAATAAATAAGCATTTAAAGATAAAAAAACGGCATAATTTTCAAAGTTTTCTTTTGGAATTTTTTTAGGACCGGCACTTAGGGGTTGACCCCTACCCATGTGATGGAACTAGAAAAAATGGTTGTGGGAAGGAGGGATACATTTTAATATATTTTTATGTCAAAGAAAGTCCAACGCCTTAAGCTTGGAGCCATAAAATAAAAAATCATTATTGGACCCCGCCCCCTTTAGTGGGCGTTATTATATGCAAAGTGTAATGTATATAGTGTAAAAATGTAACAAATTGTTTTACGTAAATAACATTTTTAAACTTTTATAACGTAGCTGAGAAGTAGCCTGATCCTCCACTGCCCGACCCTAACTCCTTCCCCTTTGCTCCCAAATAACCCTATAAAAAACAAAATTTTTTTTAGATTTAATTATCCCAAAAATTTATTTTTAGTGTCTTATGGCAAAGGTGAAATGTCTCCCCCACAGCCATTGCTAGAGCGACCCCGCCAAAATACAGTTTTAATACCCTCCAAAGAGAATTGGACCCCATAAATTATATATATTCTTGATTAGTGATGAAGTCTAAGACGATCTAGCAATGCCAATACGTTTGTCTGTGGAAAACACGATATAGTCTATTTTTGACTCTGTCCCCTTTAGTGGGCGTTGAAATCACATATTGACATTAAGCACATTCACGACAGCAGGCTACCCACTACAACCTGTCAGAAATAAAATACATGTGTTTATTTGAGAATAATTATTTTCACGGCTACACGGTAGGTTGTTGTCCGTGCTACTTTTGTAGTTGTAGTCAAAATAAATTAATTTCTATTTTCATAGGCGACAATAAATAAATTAGTGCTGCCAACTCAGTGAAACATCTTAAATAAATAAGCGTTTAAAGATATTTTCAAACTGGTCAAGTATATGAAAATTGCTAAAAATAAAATATGTAATAGCCCTTTCAAGAATAAAAACTATTTTGCAATTTGTATTTATTCTTTTTTTTGGCGATCTCTCCCGGCTTTTATATTTTATTGATTTTTGTTGTTGTTATAACTCCTAGAATATGGCTTTTATTTTTTTACACGAAAGTGGCACCACTAAAATGCGATGTTGACGTTGTAGCTGCCGCGTTCAAAATAATTAAGTAGCTGACTATACGACGGCAAGCGTTGCTGGCGGCACATGTAGCCGTGTAGTCGGCAGCCTGCTGTCGTGAATGTGTTTAAAGCATTAAATTAATACACACTGTAATTTACGAGGTCTCTTAAAAAAATAGGATGAATCAACCATTTAGCAAGTTTGTGGTTTTTTATTATTGAGAGTCCTAAAAATGTGAAGTGATTGGCAATCGTCTACTGTCTACGTGAAATATGAATGAAAGAGTTTGCATTAAAGTTTGCCTAAAAAATGGAATCAAAAACTCTTGAATTATTGACAGGGGGAACAGGGATGACACTCTAATTTTAAAATTTGTAAAATTTTACAATTGACACAAGCTTTTCAAATAAATTCGAAAAGATGTGAATAACGACGGTCGTTCCGGACATCACAGAACGAACACCAACAATCGCATAAAAATAGTCGTTCCAAAATTGATGAATTCTGAACAAAAAAATTAAATTTTTTTAATCAAAAACTAAATCGCTGAGAAAGTCCGAAAGGTATAGCAAAGTGGACATATCAGGATTGAAAAAAATAAAATAAAACAACAGGGAACGTAAAGGTTATAACTTTTGTTTTAAAAAATTTGATTTTAAATATTATTTAAAGTTATTTTTATAAATTCCAAAAAAGAATTAGAGGATTTGTAACGCAACCAAATATCCCTCTAAGAACCCATAAAGTATATATATTCTTGATCAGTGATGAAATCTAATGGCGATTTCTTTTCTGGAAAATATGTAACATTTTGTCACTTTTTATTCTAAAAAACCACAATTAGGAGCAATTTTAAAAGAAAACACATCTATCCATGTCCGTCCGTCTGTCACGATTCAATCCAAACGAAAAGAGCCAGATCCTTGAAATTGAAGGATAGCACAATTCAAGTTCGCAAACGGGCTGAATCGGGCCAGAGGGAAAAAGTTCCCCTAACAAAAACTAAACCAACCTCTAAAAAACAACATAGTTTTTAAAGTCTTAAAGTTTTTTTTTTGTAATTTTGTTAAGCAAATGATATATTTTTATGTCAAAGACCACGTCAAACTTGCAGTCATAAAATAAAGAAAAATTATTGTTGAACCCTGCCCTCTTTAGTGGGCGTTATTATATGCAAAAATAGTGTAAACATTTATGAAATTGTATTACTTAAGCCTACTTTCCTTAAAAATAACATTTTTAAGCTTTTATGACAAAGCTGAGACGTAACCTGATCCTCCTCTGAAAATCACAATTATTTCAATGGATAGTGGACTAAATTGAAGTCGAGGGCAATTTTTCTAAAAACGTCATCTCCTATAAAGCGCATTTCAATCTGAATGGCTTCATGACTACACAAAATTCTGGAATTTGAGGCTAAAAAAATATTAAGAAATTTCGCATGCAACTTCTGAGCTCTAATACGAGATGCAACGCGTCATGGCTGAGATACAGTCACGTCTCTGAGGAAAAGTCATGTCAATTTATGAAAAAAGAATAATGGCCTGTTATCTGAACCGTGCGGGCCATTTGACAGATATTTTATTTCATATTTAAAAAAAAAAAAAACTTACCTTCTTTATTATCCCAGAAAAAAATGCGTGTTCTTATATTAAAATGAAGAAGTGCATTTTTACTGCGACTCCCTTTATTTTCAAAGGCTAATTTATCTTTTTATTAACTCACTGTCTTGTATGTCTGTCCGTGTGTAATTTTGGAATGGATTTGCAAACAATTTGCCCGATAAGCTAATGCCTTGAAATTTACACCGCAGCTGAGAAAAGCATGACAGTGCATGAAAATTTTAGAAAAGAACACGAAAAAATCTTAAAAGAGGGGAGAAAGATAACAATTGCAAACAAATGTGGTACATTAAAAATGTTTTCCCTTAACATGTGCTCTTTCCTTATTATGTAAAATAAAAACTATAACTACGAGGTCTGTTCAAAAATAAGGTGAATTGCAATAATTTATTTCTCAAAAAATATCTATTTAACTATTCATTTCTATTTTGCCCGATAAGCTAATGCCTTGAAATTTACACCGCAGCTGAGAAAAGCATGACAGTGCATGAAAATTTTAGAAAAGAACACGAAAAAATCTAAAAAGAGGGGAGAAAGGTAACAATTGCAAACAAATGTGGTACATTAACAATGTTTGCCCTTAACATATAATCTTTCCTTATTCTGTAAAATAAAAACTATAAATACGAGGTCTGTTCAAAAATAAGGTGAATTGCAATAATTTATTTCTCAAAAAATATCTATTTAACTATTCATTTCTATTTTGCCCGATAAGCTAATGCCTTGAAATTTACACCGCAGCTGAGAAAAGCATGACAGTGCATGAAAATTTTAGAAAAGAGCACGAAAAAATCTAAAAAGAGGGGAGAAAGATAACAATTGCAAACAAATGTGGTACATTAAAAATGTTTTCCCTTAACATATGCTCTTTCCTTATTCTGTCAAAAGTTATGAATACGAGGTCTGTTCAAAAATATGGTGAATTTCAATAATTTTTAATATTTATTTAAATAATAATTTCTATTTTGCCCTCTTCCAAAAACTCTGTCTCACATATAATACAATTTTGCCAGCGTTTTTTCCATCCTTGAAATACTTTTGATATGCACTTTTTCGTATCCCTTTGAGCTTTCTCAAAAATATAGAAAAAATAAAAAATCCCGACATCCTCAGCAACTTCTCTAATAGTGATTCAACGATTCTCCATAACAATTTTCTATACTTTTTTATCATTTTCATCGGCAGTTGATATGTGGGGCGTCCAGCTCGTGCATACAACAACTTTTCACATTTAAATTATTATCATTATTTAATTTTCGTTTAATACCTCAAGTAATAATATATAACACTTGGAAATTTCTCCACTGTGTAGCAACCTGTTTCGAATGAAAGGTCAAAGTGTTGTTCAAACAAGCCACACAATATTCAAAAATTACATCAAAAGGGTCAAATTGGTTTCCTGAAAGGCAATCCCATAATACAAACAAAAAAATATCATGAAGAAGCAGCGCTGAAAATTTACATTTTTTTAAAGGAAAAAAACCAACATCTACAGACATTTTATAGACACAAATGGCATATCAGTTAAAAATAAAAAAGACGTCTTTCTTTTTATTAATAAAAATCAGCACGAAGTATGAGAAAGAGAAACATATTAAAAGTCAACAAGTTACAGATGCTGGAAGAAAAGAGGACAGATTTGCAAAGCAAAAACACGAGTTGCCAGAAAAAGAAAAACGAATTATACAACACAATGAAGTTTCCTACAATTTGTTAAACAACTAACAAAAGAAAAAAAAACACCAACAACCTGCTTTAAAAATAGATACAAATCGTTATTAAATGGCAGATGAACTTTCTTAAGATGGGAAAAAGACTAGAAAAAAATTGCCACAGAACACCATTTCCCATCACATGTTTCAGTGTTCGCTACATTTCAATTACATACAATACAGAAAGATATAAGAGGCTAGATATTTAATTTTGTTATTAATAGAAATATGTGAGTCTTCTCTTAACGACTGAAGCACGAACAGAATTGAGTTCCACTTAAAAATAAACAAGTGAGAACGTTATATTCGACCGAGTCGAATCTTAAATACCCTCCAAATATTTCGTAAATAAAAACTCTATTTTTATTCTTATTAAAATTTATATTTTTATGGTATTTGGCTTAAGTAAACAAGAAACAAATTTATTTTAATACGGTCGTTTCCAATGTTTTGGGTTGGCTGAGACACCTTTCCGTCAGCATAAAAACTTAATTATTAATATTTTATATTAACGTGAAAAAAATGGACTGAGATAAGTTAAAAATGTGTAACCTGCTGTGCCCAATTTTAAAACACTATACAGATTCACCACGGGAAAGGCCGCGAGGGGGACATTTCAGCTTTAAAAACTTAAAAAGCAAATTTTTGGGGTAATTAAGTGTAGAAAAATATTTTGTTTTGGTAGGGTCATTTAGGGGCCAAGGTGGGTGCTGGGTTAGGGCAAGGGATGATCAGCGGCCATCTTACGTTTGCCGTAAAAGCTTATCAATTGAATTTTTAAGAAATGAAGGCTTAAGGAATACAACTGGTTAAAAATTTACACAATTATTTTTTTTCTCACTTAATGCTTTAAACACATTCACGACAGCACATGGCTACATGTGCCGCCAGCTACACTTGTCGCCGTACAGTCAGCTGCTTAATTATTTTGAACGCGGCAGCAACAACGTCAACATCTCATTTTAGTGGTGCCACTTTCGTGTAAAAAAATAAAAGCGCTTATTCTAAATATATTTCGAGATCGAAACAAAATTAATAATAAAAACACTTTATTTGTTTATAGCTTTTTATTGTTTTTGCATTTCTAATAAATATATTTTGATGTCCTTTTTTGTTATGACACTATGAAAATGAGTTTATGAGTTAATGCATTTGTGATCTAACTCACGTCTTTTATCGATAAAGGCTATCAAATATATACAAAATCAGAGTTCAAATGTCGTTGCATAGAGCATTTTTCAAAATAATTAAATTTTTACTTGAAAAGTCAGCTACAAAATTTCAAAATTTAATTATTCTTGCAATAGGTGATTAAATGTGAAAAAAATGTCTTACAATAGAAAGACATTTTGGAGTACTTTGAAAAAATACCCATATTGTTTATATGTGTCTTATATTCTAGGAGTTATAACCAAAAAAAATAATAAATAAATAAAATTAAAAAATAAATGAAAAATAGAAGCCGAGAGATATCGCCAAAAAAAGAATAAATAAATATTACAAAATAATTTTTATTCCAGAAAAGGTTATGACATGTTTTATTTTTAACAATTTTCATATTCTTGACCAGTTTGAAAATATATTTAAACGCTTATTTATTTAAAATGTTTCACTGTGTTGGCAGCACTAATTTATTTATTGTCGCCTATGAAAATAGAAATTAGTTTATTTTGACTACAACTACAAAAGTAGCACGTACAACAACCTGCCGTAAAAATAATTATTCCCATATAAACACATGTGACATGTATTCTATTTCTGGCAGCTTGTAGTCGTTAGCCTGCTGTCGTGAATGTGCTTAATGTCAATATGTGATTTCAACGCCCACTAAAGGGGACAGAGTCCAAAAATAGTCTATATCGTGTTTGCCACAGACAAACGTATTGGCATTGCTAGATCGTCTTAGACTTCATCACATTCATTTATGGGGTCCAATTCTCTTTGGAGGGTATTAATACTGTATTTTTGGCGGGGTCGCTCTGGCAATGGCTGTGGGGGAGACATTTCACCTTTGCCATAAGAAACTAAATATAAATTTTTGGGATAATTAAATGTAAAAAAAAATTTTTCTTTTATTACGAGCAAAGGGGAAGGGGGTGGGGTAGGGCAGTAGAGGATCAGGCTACTTCTCAGCTACGTTATAAAAGTTTAAAAATGTTATTTACGTAAAACAATTTGTTACATTTTTACACTATATATGTACGTTACACTTTGCATATAATAACGCCCACTAAAGGGGGCGGGGTCCAATAATGATTTTTTATTTTATGGCTCCAAGTTTAAGGCGTTGGACTTTCTTTGACATAAAAATATATCAAAATGTATCCCTCCTTCCCACAACCATTTTTTCTAGTTCCAGCACATGGGTAGGGGCCAACCCCTAAGTGCCGGTCCTAAAAAAATTCTAAAAAAAAACTTTAAAAATTATGCCGTTTTTTTTAGAGGTTAGTTTAGTTCTTCTTAGGGGAACTTTTTCCCTCTCCCTCGATTCAGCCCATTCACGCACTTGACCTGTGCCATCCTTCAGAAAATTTCTGTACCAAAATTCAAAGGACGGGCATGGACATATCGTCTTAGATTTAATCACCGATCAAGAATGTATATACTTTGTGGGTCCGCTGCGTTACACACAAAATGACAAAAAGAATATAACCTCCAGTTCTTTTTTCGAGGGTATAATGATCGTAAATGTGCTTAAGTGATTGAAAAATAATTTACAGCCCCCCCCCCCCCCAAATGATTACATTTAAATAGAACCATAATGACCAACAAGCAGCGCATAAGTATGTGCGTGTGTATTTTATTAAATAATTTTTGTCTTGTTATTTTTTTTATCTACAACAGTGATGTTGTAAAACCTATGAGTAGTCGGCAGTCCAACAGGTCGAGGATGAATTTCGTCAAAAGTTTTCATCGGAGCACAAGAACGGCGGAAGCGCCACATAAAATATTTACAATGTCTTGAACAGCAATCTTCATGAGAATTACATTTTTCATCTATGGCTTTGCAATCGTTAGCAGCGGTTCTGTCGACGACCTCCTGTAAAAAGTCAAATTAACAATAAATCCATAAGCCCATATAGTTTTCCAGGACAATGTGCTTTTACCTCGTCGGCTGCACTAAATTGGATAAACAGCGTCATTACGACGGTGAGAACGAAAAGAATGTTAACAAATTTCATTTTTCACGTTTGTTACGATCAGAAGAAATGCCCGAATTAAAGACAACTAATTTTTGTCAACTTGGAAGCAGCTCATTTATAGTGACATAAAAAAGTTCTGCTCTTAGTAACGCGTCAATGAATAACATAATCAGGCGATAATTACGTCAGTTAGCTAAATCATTTTATTCTATTTTACTATTTAAATAGTTTTTCTTGGTTTTTTTAATTTTATGCTTTGGAATTATATTGTCACTCACTACTCGTCTTGTTTATCATTCCACTATTTGGTTTATTTGCTTTGCTATCTCATTAGTTCGTTTAATACGTGGAAATTTATAATAAAACAACAATAAAAAAGCTTAAGTAGTTGTTTTCTACTTCATATAAAAATTAAAACGATTATGTTTATTTCATTAACTGAGAGTGACAGTTACTGCTCATTTCTATTGCTTTTCGTAGAATTTGCTCTTCAAAAGTACTGGAGTATAGTACTCCATTGAATATTAAAGAATATCCATTTTGTGTTGTTTCATAGGAGGTTTTTTTATTTACGTAAAAGTTGGCAACACGATACTTTTAAACGAGTATATATTAATCTACACTCAGGACAGGGCATGACTTGATACTGTCAATCGCTGACTTTGTTATTGCAATAGGCCGGCAACAATTAATACGATCATGATCTAGAGACAACAATAGAGCGTCATATTTTGGAATCTTCGGCTAACCGCACTCTCACGATTTATTGGCAAATGTAAAGAAAATACCACAGAGTCTTTTCAACTTTAGAACGGGTAATTTTTTTTAGAAACCTTCGGATTTTTATTTCAGTCGATAGAACGATCTATATAATAGAATGTTGAAAAAGGATTTCATATTATTTGACGTTCACTCTCTAACATATCGGCCAGTATCTCATGGAAAATTTTTTCAATATTGACTGTCAACTAGTGTACGAGGAGTGTAAGACACATTATTTTTTCCATGTCCTATTTTATGAATTTTGATATTCGCTTTGTCATTCACTCTAAGACCCCCCATAAAGTATATATATTCCTGATCAGTGATAAAATCTAAGACGATCTGGTCACGTTCGTCCGCCGGTATATGGAAATCACGATTCTGTCTAAATGAAAAGAGCCAGAGCCTTGAAATTTGGTATAGCTATATTTTGAAGGATAGCACAGGTCAGTTCGTAAATGGGCTAAATCGGGCTAGAGGAAAAAAAAATTCCCCCAAGAAGAACTAAACCAGCCTCTAAAAAACAACCAGCCCTATCGTTAATAACAAGGGGAATTTTTGTTCACATGACATTTTTATTCCACTCGAAGGGAAAAATGGTATCGTGAATCTCCCGTGAGAAATTATTCGCGCTATCAGTTCTCAGTGAATGCAAAAAAAAAGAAAAGAAAAAGAAAACAACATGAAAAATCAAAGAATTTGTATTGAAAAATTTAAGTTTATGCAATAATTTAAAAAAACTACAGCTAAATATTTAGTAGTAAAATAATTTGGATACATTTTGGAAACCGAAAAAAAAACAAATTAAAAATATTCTTAATGTTTAGAATTGGAGCACCAAGTTTTACAAAGACGCAGGCAATTGATTTGTTGCTAAAAATATCAGTGGGCAAATTACGGCATTCGATATCGATCGAAATTCGTATTTAAAATGTATTGAAATGTCTATCGATATCGAGTGCGGTAATTTGGCCCCAGTTTGTGTCTCGTTAACGGATCTTGCCCCTAAAATAAAATTTGTCAACTCTAATATGCGAATTATAATAGAAAATACTTACATTTTCTACTCCATTCCCCACCAAAAACTAAGTGAATAAATTAAAGGAAAAAGTGAAAAAACTCCCGGAAAAAAGATCATTCACGATAAGGGGAATTTAATTTTAGCATGAATTCATTCACGGGGAATTTTTTCATGATTGCAATTTTAGGGAAAAGGGAAAAATTATTCATGAATATAATTTTTAAAGTGTTTTATTTTTTGTTGTAATTTTGTTAAGCAAATGAAGGGTCTGAGCGTTGAACTTGGAGTCATAAAAGAAGAAAAATCCATTGTTGGACCCCGCCTACTTTAGTGGGCGTTAAAGTAACATTACATGACAAAAATAGTGTAAATATTTAAAAAACAGTATAATTTAGTCTGCATTCTTCTCTGCCCTATCCTATCCCCCCACTTTTGCCTCTAAATGCCCCTATAAAAAAATGTATTACACTTAACCCCAAAAATTTACGTTTTAATGTTTTATGGCAAACGTGAGATGTCTCCTCCATAGCCCCTCCCGGTGGGACGCCTACAAAATAGAGTTCTTATTTACTAAATATTTGGAGGGTATTTAAAATCCGACCCGTTCGAATATAGCGTTCTTATTTGTTTTAATTAAAATTTGAAATAGTTCCCTACTTTATGCCATTTATTTTAATCGATTAATTAATCGAGGTCTTGGTTTACTCGATTAATCGATTAATAAAAATTTTCCATGAATTAATTAATTTCAATGCATAAAAATATTAACTACTCATTATTTGGAGATTTGTTTTTTGCAAAAAAAAAAAAAAACAAATAATAATACTTGAAAAATTAGCAAGACGAAAAATAAATTATTTTTAAGAGCTTTCGAATTTAATTTAAAAACCAAAAACACATAAAATTCAAAGAAATTTATTAAATTTTAATTTAGTGATCAAAGATGATTTCATAGTTCAAGCGTTGGCTCCAATTTTGGCATAGTCCCTCCAACATATCGGTCGGTGCCTTACGAAAAAATGCTTCAGTATTGGCTTCCAGGGCGTTTCCCTATAGAAGTGAGCCCTACAAAAATTTGTCTAAAGGCATTGAATGTTGGAGGCCAGTTGACCGGCCCCAAATGTGAAATAAACTGTTCACTGAACTCATCTCTCAATTGGGCCATTATTTCGGTTAATCGGTTAATTTCGAAAATAGAAAATGGTAGGATTTCCTGACCAAAGACGTCCTGATCCATTGAGAGTTACACCAAACCAGGGATTGGCATTATAATCAAATGCTACATGTCTTAAGAAAAGCTGAAATTAAAAATTTGACTTTTGAAAAATTTGTTTTTTTAAAAATCATCATTACCGACTGTCCGCACAGTGTGGCAAATGCAGTGCATTTCAGCATAAATTATTTCAAACAGTAATGCACCAATTCATTTGCTTGTAGTTTTTATTTTGCCCTTGAAATTTTTCTTGTACACAAATTCTGCTTTAACTTCCGGAAATTGATGCTGCGGAAGCCGCTTCAATAAAAAAAGGGTTAAAATGTATTAAAATGTTCGTACAAAAGAAAAAAAAAAAAGTAAACAACTATAGTAAACTTTTTTAACATAAAAGGGTCAAAAAGTTGTAATCAAAGAGAAGAAAAGAAGAGGAAAAAAGTATTAGGTAATGAAGTGAGCAACAAGCAGCAGTTTCCAAAGGGCCGCATAATTTATCTTAATATATTTGCAAGGAAATGTAGAAGGATTCTTAAGTTGTTGTATCCTTGACCCAAATAATTGTATATCTTTTTTTTTTCCCAAAAGAAAAAAAGGGTCTATTTATAATAAAGTGAACAAGTAGAAAAGCAGTGTAATAAGGGTTCAACTTTCAAGGTCGTAGACACAAACAAAAGTGACAAATAACAACAACAAGAAATTCTATGGAAAATGTACAAAAAAAATAAATGTTTAACAAGAATAATAAGGAAATATTGAAAGAAGTAATGACCTTAACCTAGAACTTGGAAACTTGTCAAAACAACCTTCAAAACGTACACCCATACAGCACGCACAACACACACACACACATTTTGAATAGTCGTCGTAGATAAGCCTTAAAGCAAAATAGGCCTCAAATTATTGTGTATTGCCAAGTGTAAGAAATGAGAAAAATATAAAAAAACATGTCAAGTTGTTTGCTACTTTTGTTGTCATTCACATGTGTGTGCATGTGCGTGTAAGCATGTGTGTGTTTGCTAGTTAGCAACCACTACTACTACCCGACAACCTTAAAATATTTTCTATAAAAAACCAAACAAGATGTTGGCATTTTCAATGTATCGTACACGCCGGCACATTTAGACTCGAGTTGTCAGGCTACACGAAGTTGGCTTAAGCTTTAATGCTACGAATCAAAAATGGCAGCAACTGTCAATGACAATTGATTGTTTCATTTGCTTTGTTTTTGTAAAGAGTGTTTTCTCTGCTGCCAGCGTCTCTCTCTCTGTGTCTTGCAAGGTAACTCCTACATAATTGTTGGGCCAGACAAAAAAGTATTTATTTTCATTATTAACTAGAATTTTGTTTAGGGTTTCTGAGGTTTCAGTTCAGTTTCATCATTTCAAGTGGGCTATATCTTTTTTTATACCCTCCCAAAATAATTGGAGGCTGTACTTATATACATACTTTGTCATTCCGTGTGATTGCGTTATCAAATATCCCTCTAAGACCCCATGACGTGTATATATATTTGATCAGCTGTGAAATCTAAGACGATCTGGCCATGTCCGTCCGTCTGTCTGTGGAAATCACGATTCAGTCCTAACGAAAAGAGTCAGACCCTTGAAACTGGGTATAAATATATATCTTGAAAGATAGCACAGGTCAAGTTAGTAAATGGGCTAAATCGGTACAGAGGGGAACAAGTTTCGCTAACAAGAACTAAACCCACCTCTAAAAATGAACATAATTTTTAACGTATTTTTATAATTCAAAGCAAGCAAATGATGTATTTTTATGTCGCAGAAGGTTCAACGCGTAAAATTTGGAGCCATAAATTCAAAAAAATAAATTTTTGGACCTCGCCCCCTTAGTGGGCGTTATTATATTTTTAAATAGTTTAAAAATTTAACAAATAGTTTTACTTAAGCCTACATTCCTTAAAAATAACATTTTCAAGATTTAATGATGAAGCTGAGATGCAACCTGATACCCCTTTGCCCTACCCTCTCCTCCCCCTTTGCCGCTTAAGTGACTTCGTAAAAATAAATTAAAAATAAATTTTACATTTAATTATGCCAAACATTTATTTTTAGAGTTTTATGGCAAAGGTGAAATGTTTCCCCCACGGCCCTCACCACATAGACCCCGAAAAACTACAGTTTTAATTAACAGAATTGGACCTCATAAATTATGGGGAGTGATAGCAGAATTCAATCGTCTTTTCTCGTCACTTATGTAGTTGCTCTTGTTTGTGTGTTAGTTATAAAGTGATTATAGAATAATTTGCCACCTCTGCGTAGAATCGGGTGTGCTGGTCGACTCCTAACTTCACGCAGTGCTACGAGCACCGTCAGTTGTGCTGCCCAGTATCGTGAATAACAGTCAGGGGAAACTATTTCCAGTTACTGCCTCGCCAAGGCAGAGATTTCCCTGGCATCACCCTTCCAGATGCCAGCCTTCACTGTTAAGTCCCACTCTTTCCTGACACCATCCTGTCAGATGCTACCCTTTCCTGGTATCGCCTTGCCAGGCCCAACCATTCCTAGTATCAGTCTCAGGCATCCTGCGTTCCACCCTTGCTTGGTATCGCCCTGTCAGGTTCCAGTCTTTCCTGGTATCGCCTTGTCAGGTCCCAGGGTTTCCTGGTATCAGTCCCTCAGTAACTAATCTTGCCTGGAAGTGAAGGTGTCTTTTTTGGTATCACCCTCTCAGGTATCAGCCCTTTTTGTAACGACCTGACCAGGTCCCACCTTTCCCCGGTATCGCCTTGACCAGCATCCAGTTTCCCTGCTATCCCATTGTTAGATCCTAACTTTTCTTGGTATCGTCTTGCTAGGTCTCAGTATTCGCTGGAATCGGCCTGCTAGGCCTTAGCCTTCCCTGGCATCAACGTCTCAAGTATCAGCACTCCCTGCCATCGCTTTTAAAGGTACCAAACTCTCCTGGTATCAGTCTATTAGGTACCGGCCTTCCCTGGTAGGCAGAGTCTCAGCCTTCCTGGGTATCGTCCTCACGGGTCCCAGTCTTCCCTGATATCGCCTTTCCATGTACCAGCCTTTCTTGGTATCAGTCTCTCAGGAACTAGTCTTCCCTGGAAGAGAGGGAGTCTTTCGTAGTATCACCCTCTCAGGTATCCGCCTTTTCAGGATCCATTTTCCCTGGTGGCGCATTGTTAGATGCCTACCTTCCCTAGTATCGTCTGTTTAGGTCTCAGTATTCGCTGGAATCAACTTAGCGGTTAGTGCCTTACCTAGCATCAACCTCTCAGATATCACCCATCCCTGGTATCAGTCTCTCAGACTTTCCTGGTAAGAAGGTCCTTGGCATCGTCCTCATGGGTCCCAGTCTTCAGTGATAGTGCATTTTCAGGGCCCAGGCTTTTTTATTATCAGTCTTTAAGGTGTAACCTTCCCTCGTAGGGAAGGTGTCTTTCATGGTTTTACTCTCCTTGGTAACGACTTCACGAGGTCCCAATTTTCCCCGGTATCTCCTTGTTACATCTCAGGCTCCCATGTAATCGTCTTGTTAGGTTCCAGTCTTTGCTGATATAACTTTGCCAGGTCCCAGTTTTCACAAATGACTTTTGCAATTGACCTCATACATTCCCATATGTTTCTATTGAATTCATTAGACATCAGTTAGACGTTTGCCTGTGTTCGATTGCATGCCTTAACAAATTTGTTCGCACACAAAGTGATTCAATGTGAATGTTGAGCGAGAAAAAAAGGTAGCAACATTAACAACAACAAACACAAGTCAGAAAGGGGCTCGGCTCGGCCATGTTCATCCATAACCGCAGCCAACACTCATGCAACGTTATTTGGTACATATATTTTGATTTCGATTTACGTAACTAAAATTGCATGTTTGTTGTTACGAGAGTACTTAAAGCTCCATATAGAGGGACCCAAAACATCAGCCAACGCCTCGGGAGTTGGACGATGACAGCCCGCAAATAAAACAGCTAAACAAATATTTTTCATTTAAACGTTAGCGCACACATGAAATCAACCAGCCGGCATGTTGTTCGCATGTATGTGTGCATGAACGTACGTAAATAAATTGAATTGTACAAAAAATTACGGCCTTCCCAAGAAAAAAAGAGAAAAATGCTTGAAACGTAATTTGTATTATTTAAGCCGCTAAAATTCATACTAAACAGAGAAAAAACAGTCTGCTTATTATTAAATCAAACATTTAGTGTCGGCCAAATGTCTGGCAGCCAACTTGAGCAAGTGAATTGGCCATGTTGGCATGCATTTGCCCTGTTTGCTTTTCGGATTGTTAGACAGCGACTGGCTTTTACATTTTACTGAAAACTTTAAGAGTGGCCTGCAAATGACTAATGCCACTATTAGTTTGTTGTTTGATTTTAAACGTTTCTTTCGTACGCATTTCATTTGTCTTGCTGTTTTTTTTTTTTGTTGTTTCAGATGCAGGTTGTACGTATGCATGTGTTTAGTGTGCGTGTAGCATTGCATTTTCAATAACACTAACGAGTAAACTGTTCAGCTGTCAATTAAATTGCAAGCACGTCATAAAGAAATTATTATTGGAAATACCAAACGAGCCCCCAATATTATTTTCTCATGGTTGTTAGTGTCTAATCCACAATAAGCTTCTGCGGGAAAAAATTTCAAGGCGATATTTTCTAATGAAAATATCGTGCTGTCAAAGTTTTGAAATTAGTAAGCTCTTCTGCTTGGCTATTGATTAAGGAGAAATTTCTATTAACTGACAGTAATGGTTCTTCATTATTATCTTCCATTAGTTGTTGGTGGAAAATAAATTCATCAGGCATGTGATCAACTGCAATTTTGATGCAGGGAAATGTATTTATTTTGTTGTTTTGAAATTAGATTTTTTTCGGGTTTAGGCTTCTTTTGCACGTTTGTGATTGATTGAAATCAGTTTCTAACCTATTGCACCATTTTTTGCTAGATATTGCTATTTTTTTGTTTCAAGATCAGATACTGGATCAACTATACACTGCACTGAGGAAATTCTCTAATTATATGATTTCATGGTATCACCCTCTCAGGTGTCCGTCTTTGCTGGTATCGCCTTAACCAGGAACCAGTTTTCCGTGGTGTCTTTCTAGGTTTCAGTAATCGCCCTGCGAGGTCTCAGCCTTCCCTAGCACCAACCTCTCAGGTATCAGCTTTCTCTGGCATCAACCTCTCAGATATCAGACTTCAATGGTATCGACTTGTCAAGGGCCCAGTTTTCCCTCGAATCCCATTGTTACACTCCTTCCATATAATCGTCCTGCTAGGTCGCAGTATTCGCAGGAATCGCCCTGCAAGGTCTCAGCCTTCCCTAGCATCAACCTCTCAGGTATCAGCTTTCTCTGGCATTAACCTCTCAGATATCAGCCTTCAATGGTATCGGCTTGACAAGGGCCCAGTTTTCCCTCGAATCATATTGTAACATTCCTTCCATATAATCGTCCTGCTAGGTCGCAGTATTCGCAGGAATCGCCCTGCAAGGTCTCAGCCTTCCCTAGCATCAACCTCTGAGGTATCAGCTTTCTCTGGCATCAACCTCTCAGATATCAGCCTTCAATGGTATCGACTTGGCAAGGGCCCAGTTTTCCCTCGAATTACATTGTAACATTCCTTCCATATAATCGTCCTGCTAGGTCGCAGTATTCGCAGGAATCGCCCTGCGAGGTCTCAGCCTTCCGTAGCACCAACCTCTCAGGTATCAGCTTTCTCTGGCATTAACCTCTCAGATATCAGCCTTCAATGGTATCGGCTTGACAAGGGCCCAGTTTTCCCTCGAATCATATTGTAACATTCCTTCCATATAATCGTCCTGCTAGGTCGCAGTATTCGCAGGAATCGCCCTGCAAGGTCTCAGCCTTCCCTAGCATCAACCTCTCAGGTATCAGCTTTCAATGGCATCTACCTCTCAGATATCAGCCTTCAATGGTATCGGCTTGACAAGGGCCTAGTTTTCCCTCGAATCCTATTGTCACATTCCTTCCATATAATCGTCCTGCTAGGTCGCAGGAATCGCCCTGCAAGGTCTCAGCCTTCCCTAGCATCAACCTCTCAGGTATCAGCTTGCAATGTCATCTACCTCTCAAATATCAGCCTTCAATGGTATCGACATGTCAAGGGCCCAGTTTTCCATCGAATCCTATTGTTACATTCCTTCCATATAATCGTCCTGCTAGGTCGCAGTATTCGGTGGATTTGCCCTGCCAGGTCCAGCCTTACCTGACAACAACCTCTCAAGTATCAGTCTTCCCCAGCATCGCTTTTCCAGGTACCTGACTCTCCTGTTATCAGAGTCTCAGGTACTAGCCTTCATTATTGGAAAACCAGACGAGCTCCCAATATTATTTTCTCATGGTTGTTAGTATTAAAGATTCGTATACCATCCAAATGGAATGGTATACACTGATGTATCAAGAATAAACTGTAGTATTGGCTCTTGAGCTAAAATCTCTTGGGCTAGAATGGTTCCTCCGTCTACCTTATAAAGTCGGCATGTTTTTTTTGATCTTGGTTGTAAGGTAGGCGGAAAATTTCTTATTGACAAAAAGATACAGGGCCAAGTAGGTATCCTCATCCACAGTCACGCAGCACTTCTGTCCCACATCCTCTCTAGCTGACTCATCTAGGTCCTAGCACACAATGGCTTCCCGAGGTAATGAGCAGTACTGATATCTTTCTTATTAATAATATTAAGCCATTCGTCTTCTGCTTTGGTTAATGAAAAATTAATGCTTTTTGTTTGTGATGTGGTCAAGTATGTCTATACGCCTGCATTTTATTTGTTATTATACCAAATCATTAGTAGACTTTAACCTAATTCAAAAATAACAAAACCTCTCAGCTTATACATAGACTCCCAAAAATGAATTGAAAATTACACAAGCAAAACCATAGGATTTGAAATTCAAGAAAACAAAGCAAACAAATTTTATTCGATATAAATCTTTTTTGTTTTTCCACCTTCATATAATTAATCTACATTTGGCAAACAATAAAAGTATGTATATAAAAAAGACAGAATGAAAAACAAAATCAACATAAAACTTTTAAAAATCTATTGATAACCGATTAATCCAAAACTAATCGATTAATAACCGATTAATACAAAATTAATCGATTAAAACGTTAATTAAAAATTGTTAACTTGATTATGTTACTGTTTTTTTAGTACCAAAATATCGAGATTAATATTTTTAAATTAGTTAATGAAATTAATTTTTTTTTATTCCGTTAACCGATTAATCCAAAATTAGTCGATTAATAGCCGATTAATCCAAAATTAATTGTTTATTAACGGATTAATCGAAAATTGCTCCATTAATAACCGATTAATCCAAAATTAATCGATTAATAACCGAATAATCCAAACTTAATCGATTAATAACCGATTAATCCAAAATTAATCGATTAAAAATTTCGAGCGATTGACCTATTAAAGTAAGATCCCATTTCCTTCAATACACTAAATAAAATACCAATTAATTGAATATGTACTCTAATTCATAAATTTCGATTTAACTACATTCGAATCTAGATACCTAAAAGCGAACTGAAATGTCTTCCGTGCTGGCCTCGGATAAGAGGATATCGATTTTTTTCTAGCCTCAATTATAGGAAATTTTTTGCAGCTTCAGTTATGGTCAAATTTAATCGATTAATAACCAATTAGAGCAAATTTTTTATTAACTAAACGAGCGATTGATCGATTAAAATAACATTCAATTTAACTACGCTTATGCATAAACTTCGATTTTATTACATTCGAATCTAGATCCCTAAAAGCGGACTGAAATGTCTATGGTGCTGATCTCTGATATGAGAGTATCGACTCTATTTGCTTAATGACATAAGTCTAGTACTCGGGAGGTTATGATTCTCAGAGAATATTCCCGATTCCATGGCAATGTTCATGCCAGAACCATTTTTAGAAATTGAAATTGTGTTGATTACAATTATAAAATTTCCCTTATTGTCTTGTTAGGTAGAGGTGGATGGCACTATCTATATATTATATATAATATCGGTATTACATTTTTATGACTATCGATAATTTTATTTATTTAATATTTAAAAACGATCGATATTTTTTAATCACTGTCGATAGTAAGAGGTAAATAATGCAGTCCATAAATGAGCCTACAAAACCGTTAAATTTACTTAAAAATATTCAGCAAGACTGAAGAAATAATTGTGACAGGCGATATCGGTAAAAGTTTCAATGCAATTCAGATACAAATTTCTATCGATACCGAATGATGTGCCCTTCTTTTTGTTTTGTTGAAAAATATTTTATTTTGCAATTCAAGTAGGTACTTTTCACGGCATTATCGTCAATATATCTATAGTTTTTCTAAATTTTAATGGTTTAAAATCGATATATCGATATTTTTTTCAAACTATCGAACTATTTCGATAGTAGCACTACCGATAGTTTTTCATCTCTACTGTTAGGGACTTTGAGTGGGTTTAAGGAATTTTTCAAAACTTGTGACAGGATTTGTGCAGTCAGATTGTCTCCTATATTTCGTGGAATGGTATCGGGTTTAATACGGCCATTTCTTTAATCGCCAAACTAAAGGAGTCTTAGGACAGACCTCGCATATATGCATTTGATTTATGTAGACACCAACGCGAGTTAAACAACATTGTCTCAATATTGACCTGAAAAGTTGATTTTATTGTCCAGTATTAGCAAAGCACGGCATTTATTGTACTTTGCATGGCGTAAAGAGGCATGCGATAGCTCTAGTCCACTGCTCTCCATCAGTCAAAATATCCGTATGATTGTCCTACTCAATGCTTTTATTTTTTTAAATACTTTTTATAGTTTTTAATATTTTTCTATCAGTTTTTGTCTTGCACCTTGAACCCGTTCGAAACTAATTAGCATTTTTCATTGTGATTTATTAGTTTCAAACAAAAGTTGCAAAACCTTAATGAAGTATATTTTTCTCATATCATGAAATATAATAAGGATTTATAGTTCTTTTGTTTTAATTAAGATTTTTTAATTAACAAAATTTAATGTCTGTTCTTGCACAAAAGAAAAAATTACACAAAATGGTAAAAAGTTAAAACTAATTTATAAAATTCAATTTTAAAGCTTAAATTCCTTAAAACAAATGAATGTCATTAATCAAAGTTCTACACCAAAACTTAAAGCCATGGATATGAAACAACAAGAACCAAAACTGACAACAACAACAACAACAAGAGAAACAGCAACATTAACAGCAAAAAAGGATGAATAATGAAAAGATAGATGAGTCTCTCATATGGCCAAGTATTATTCATAAATAATTGCTTGTACTTGACATGTTCGTCATTCGTGCATACACACACACACACACATCCACATACACCCATTCATACTTATGGATGCAAGTATGAAACAACAGCCACATTAGAAACGACCACTCAGACGAAAATAGTAATAATTTAGCATTCTTTTGCATATGGCTACGAAATCTGAAAGTTTCTCCTGGAAAATGCTACAAAAACTAAAACACAAAATGCCAAAAATAACAACAACAACAAAATAATAAAAAAATTCTTTTATATATTTTATAATCTGCTAGCAGAACGGGTTCCTTCATCCACCCCTCTTTTATTAATTAATTGCTCTTTGCCAAAATTCTGTATATTGGCAGGGCAACCCAAAATTGACGCTGAAAAATCATTTATGGCCATCTGCAGTTTTTCTAAATTACAACAAGTAAAAACTTTATGTTCGACCGGGTCGAATCTTAAATACCCTCCAAATATTCAGTAATGCCTGTATTATAGTTTACAACTCACTCTACTTGAGTAGTAATTTTTCTATTTTCTGTTATCGATTACAACTTATCCTGTAAAAAATGTTTCAGTAGTTTTGATTTCAACTTTTAGGAGACAGAAAAATTGGTAGAATTTTTTTAATTGTCTTAAAACTATTTATTAATTACAACATTTGGAATAAAATAATTTGGAAACTAGTTGAATCGGTAAAGGATCAACACCAAACTGGGCGATAAAAATTAATTTATTTTGTATGCTTGGATATAAATTCCCAATAGCCGATTAATATTTTTGCGGTGTTCCCAGACAGGAAGAGCTATTAGATCCTTAGCAGGAAAGTTTAACTTTATTTTTGTACAAAAAAGGAGTAAGTAGTGCCTGCGAGGATTTTATCCACGGTTGAGAATATAACATTAGCAAATGGATTAGAAAAAGAAATAGAAATAGGACACTCCAGTTGCGGGGGTACCACATTTGGAAAACTTTGACTTCGCCAGCATCACATCCTTTTATTTAAAAAAATAATAATTCACACGTACAGAAATATTAAAAAGCCATCAAACTATCCCCCAAACCTTCTCTTACTAACTAACTAATGAAAATTGATCAATTTTACTATTTAATATTAGAGAAACACAATTTAAAATATTTTTTGCTTAAATTTATTGTTTTAATTTTTATCACAATTACATCAGCTGTTTAAAAATCTGTCAAATATTTCTTTTTTTTATGTTGGCAACACTCAAACAATTTCAATTACAAACAGTTGTAATTCCTAATACCAAAAAAGAGTTGAGTTGTTTTAAAGTTGAGTTGTCTCGATTTCAACTCAACTGAGTTGAGTTGTAAACCGTAATCGGGGCATAAGTAAATGTAAAATGTTTAACTTCAAAAAAAAAAAAAAATCATTTATGGCCATCTACAGTTTTTCTAAATTACAAAAAAAAGTAAAAACTTCATATTCGACAGGGTCGAATCTTAAATACCCTCCAAATATTTAATAAGTAAATTAAAAATGTTTATCTGGGTGGGACAGAGTTCCTTTATATAATGTCGTACGTTAACGCCCACTAAACGGGGCGGGGTTCAAAAATAGACAATAACATGTTTTCCACAGACGAACGTATGGGCATTGCTAGATCGTCTTAGACTATATCACTGATCAAGAATATATATACTTTATGGGGTCCAATTCTCTTTGGAGGGTATCAAAACTGTATTTTGGCAAGGGCCGTGGGGGAGACATTTCAACCTTGTCATAAAACTCTAAAAATAAATGTTTGGGATAATTAAATACAAAAATCAACTTTTTTTTATAGGGTCATTTAAGGGGCAAAGGGGAAGGAGGTGGTAGGGCAGAGTAGTGCCAGGTTGCGTCTCAGCTTCGTTATGAAAAAAATTTTATTTTTAAGAAAAGTAAGCTAAAGTAAAACAATTTGATTTTTACACTATTTTTGCATATAATAGCGCCCACTAAAGAGGGCGGTGTCCAAAAATTATTTTTATACCCTCCAAAAAAGAATATGGAGGATATATTCCACTTTGTCATTCCGTATGTAACGCAGCGAAATTTCCATCTGTAACCCCATAAAGTATACATATTCTTGATCAGTGATGAAATCTAAGACGATCTGAGCATGTCCGTCCGTCCGTCTGTGGAAATCACGACTCAGTCCAAACGAAAAGAGACAGACTCTTGAAATTTGGTATATATATATATATATATATATATATATATATATATATCTCGAATCATAGCACAGGCTAAGTTCGGAAATGCTACAATTTGTTACATTTGTATACTATTTTTTCATATAATAACGCCCACTAAACGGGGCGGTGTCCAAAATTTTTTTTTATATTATGGCTTCAAGTTTAACGGGTTGAACCTTCTTTGACATACAAATATATCATTTTCTTAACAAAATTACAAGAAAACTGTTGTTTTTTAGAGGTTGGTTTAACTATTCTTAGGGGAACTTTTTTCCCTCTTGCCCGATTTAGCCCATTTCTGAACTTAACCTGTGCTATCCTTCAAGATATATTTATACCAAATTTCAAAATTTTCGAATTAAGATTCTATAGGCTAATTATTCGAAATTTTAATTTAAATCTCAGAAAGACATGATAAATATTCCAAGGCACAAAGGAAAGTGAACATCAGTTTTATTCAACTTACACAGCAGAGCAGAACAGCTGTTTTCGAGAGACGCAACCCTTTCATCATCAGTGCTCATGTGTCTTGTGTTTGTCACCACTTATTAGGTGGCTTAGTTGAATGTGAAACAGTTCCTGTTTACACAAATTTTATTTTGAAAAAGGATACGAGAACTGTATCAAGCAGATGTTTACATGTTATTGTTATAATACCCGTGTTACCGTTTGATTATTTTTCTTCATGCCCCATTTTTCTGAATTTTTTGTTCCATCATACCTAAGTCAAACTTTTTTGGTTTGCATTTTATACTTAAGTACATGTGAACGTTTTTCCAATTTTTATTATTGGTAGCTCAAGCCATAGCTTAAATTTGAATCGTTTTGACTGAATCGTGATTTCCACAGACGGACGGACGGACATGGTCAGATCGTCTTAGATTTCATCATTGATCAAGAATATATATGCTTTACAGGGTCATTTCGCTGCGTTACAAAAGGAATTACTAAGTGGATTCTACACCTTCATATAAAATAAAATAGATCCATATCGAATATAATTTGTTTGTTGGTTTAGTTTTGTATGAGTTTCAAGGCCTACTATGCTTATTCTGATGTGATTTTTGAAAATAGTTTGTAATTTACAAATTGAGAATTCTCAGATGGTTTTCAGAAGTATATGCATAAGATAAGAGGTTTTTAACTTTTCAAAACTATGGTTGAAGTCCACTGATGATTTGGTAAAGCACCAATGAAATGCATATAGACATTGCTTAGCCACCAACAAATAAATTTCATTTATATATAATAGTATTGTGACAACAATGTGCCACATAAAAATTTCATAAAAATTTAATTAAAATACATTTCAAACTCATTTTAAATTTTATGATGATGATGCGTGTAAAATTGGTAGGAAACTTTATTTGAAACTGTCAACTGAATTTTATTTTATGAATATGAATTATTAGCGCACCACTAAATAAAATTTCATTTTATAAAATATTTCTACCTCCTCTATTCACTTAAAAATAGTCCAGCTGATTTTACTCCCGTCTTAGCAGCCTCCTTAATTAGACAATAAATTTTTAAGAAACGGTTATTTTTAAAATTCTTTCTTATTTTCCTACATTTCTACTGCTTATTGGAAAATTCAAGTCGATAGTCGGCAGCCTCTTTAAACTTGAAGAAACTTTAGTGTCTACGTGTTGCAGGTGCTGCTAATTTGAATTTTACTTTATTAAAACCTTACAACCTGCATACCAATATAAATGTTATTCTTTTGTAACATCAGTTCGTTTAAAACCTTCGAGCTCTTAAATTTTAATTTAAACTAAAAAAAAACAACTTATAAAAATCGGCAATATATATTCTTAATACACAAGTGGCTGAAATCCTCCAAGGTTTTTGTTCGCTGTTAGTCATACGGGTAGAGGTGGGCGAGTATATGCACAAGCATGTTTATTTTTAATTTCAGGAAATATATTTAAGTTGTGCCAACACACACACACAAGCACACACGGATACTTTTGAGTGTTTACACAATGATTGTGTGTGTGTGTGCAGCACTTAAAAAGCTTTTATATATATTTTGTACCCCACAGACCAACCAATAAAAACTCCACCCACTTACATTTTGCTGACAGAAAAATAAATAATATAAAATAAATTATTTACCGAAACTTAAACACATTTTTAAACACGAATAAAACTTACAAAAAGAAGAACTCAAAGGACTCTTTCCAAATTAAAGTTATTTTTAATAAAAATAATCCGCTGGCAAAAGCATTTTCAATGTTTTTGTGTCCAAAATATGTCGTTGGTTTTGATCACAAGTATATTCTACAAGACGTATTTTTTTCAGCGAAACAAACGCATTATGCAAACTTTATTAAAAATCTATTCAATATTCCAAAATATATTTGCAATTTAATTGCTACCAATATAAAGATCTGTGTACCCACGTTTCATATTTAGTTGGAAATAAAATGAGATTAATTTTCGATCTTTGAAATGAGTTACTAATTTGCGCCTTCAGTAATTTCAAAGCACAAGGCACCCTCTCATTTAGGGATAAAAATAGAAACATCATATTTCTTGAATTCTTTTAAATTTAAATTTAATCTTTAAAATTTTCAAATATGTAGTATCTCTACTAAATCATTTTTGTTTAAATACGGTAAATAGTATGCCGGTAAATAGTATGTCTGTTCAAAAAATTGGGTGAATATCCTTTCTTCGAAATAAAAAAAAGTTTTTTTACTCTTTTTAGAAAAAAAAATTGGGAAAAAATATTTTCCCTAACTCACTTTTTCAGTAAAAAAAATGTTAAGAAAATGGTTTTTTTAGAAAATATTAAAAAAAAAATTTTTTAATTGAAAGAATTTATTTTTTTAAACAAAAACGATTTTAGATTTTTGAGAAAAAATTTTAACTTAGAAAAAAATTGTAAGCAAAAAATTTTTTTTAAATTAAAACAAAGAAACTGTTTTGATCAAAAAAAATTTTTTCTTAAAATTTTTTTAGAAAAAGAAATTGTTTTTAAAAAATATTTCTTTTTTAGAAAAAAAATGTTAAAAAATATTTTATTTTTAGAAAAAATGATTTTTAGAAAAAAATTATTTTTAGAATGACTGAGAAAAAAATTATTTTTAGAAAAAAAACAGCTGCTTTAGAAAGAAAAACTGCTTTATTATAAAAGAAAAACCGTTAAAAAACCCAATACCAGATAAATCTGAAGATATGACAACGATGCTGCCATGGCAACACTAATGGCTAATTCTTTTCTCGAAGATATGTAACATTTTGTCACTTTTTATTCTAAAACAAGTAAAAACGTTATATTCGACCGTGTGGAATCTTAAATACCCTCCAAATATTTAGTAAGTGAATTTAAGATGTTTAACTTGGTGGGACAGAGTTCCGTACGTCAACGCCCACTAAAGGGGGCGGGGTTCAAAAATAGTCAATATCATGTTTTCCACAGAGGAACGTATGGGCATTTCTAGACCGTCTTAGACTTCATCACTAATCAAGAATATATATACTTTATGGGGTCCAAATCTTTTTTGGGGGTATTAAAACTGTGTTTTGGCGGGGTCGCTCTGGCAAGATCTGTGGGGGACTCATTTCACCTTTGTCATAAAACTCTAAAAATAAATGCTTGGGATAATTATACACAAAATAAAATTTTTAATTTATTTTTTGATAGGGCAGAAACAGGCAATCATAAAATTCTAAATATAAATGCGTGGGATAATTATATACAAAATTAATATTTTTTTTTATAGGGTCATTTAGAGGGCAAAGGGGGAGAAGGGGGAGAAGGGGGTAGGGCAGAAACAGGCGGTCGTAAAACTCTAAAAATAAATGCTTGGGATAATTGTATACAAAATAAAAATTTTTTTTTTGGTAAGGTAAATAGGGGGTGAAGGGGGAGGAGGGGGTAGGCAGAAATCGGATGTCATAAAACTCTAAAAATAAATACTTGTGATAATTGTATACAAAATTAAATTTTATTTTTTTTTTGTTAGGGTCATTTAGGGGGTGAAGGGGGAGGAGGGGATAGGGCAGAGTAGTACCAGGTTTCGTCTCAGCTTCGTCATTAAAGCTTAAAAATGCTATTTTTAAGGAATGTAGGCTTAAGTAAAACAATTTGCTATTTTTGCATATAATAACGCCCACTAAAGTGGGCGGGGTCCAAAAATGATTTCTTTTTATTTTATGGGTCCAATTTTAAGGCGTTGGACCGTATTTGACATACAAATATATCATTTGCTTAACAAAATGACCAAAAAACTTTAAAAATTATGTTGTTTTTTCTGAGTTGGTTTAGTTCTTCTTAGGGGAACTTTCTTTCCTCTTGACCGATTTAGCTTCAAAATATATTTGTAACAAATTTTAAGAATCTAGTTCTTTTCGTTTGGACTGAGGGAATAAAAACACAGTTAAAATAAAACACATCTTCATAAGAGATGGTAGATCAATTTCCAATAAATTTATTATTTTCAAATGCCATAATGTTACCATTTTCCATTGAAAAGTGCAAAAAAATGTAGCATTCTTTTTAGAAAAGAAAACAACATAAGAGAGTGCATCGCTCTGAATATTTTGAGCATAGAAATAACTGTTGCGTTCCACATTTTATATCATTAATGATTTGTCTCACACTTCGTATTCAGTGAATGCCACCTTACAAGGTGTCTTCTACCTGCTTACAAAGTAAGCGACATTGTCTTAGAGATGCCTGCAGTCACCTTAGTGAGAGTAACGAAAATAATTTTGCTGCTGTAGCGAAATGATGACAGGCCCGCAATTCGTTCTCTTCCTATTCACTGGACTCCTCTGTTTAACTTTTAAGTGCTCATGTTAAGTCACTGGTTTATGTCATTGACGCCATACGGCCAGAGTTATTTCGAAAATGTAGTAAAAAAATGGTCAGAGCAAATGGAGCATCTAACTTGTAACCGCAACAAACGTTTCAGTACAAACGAAAAAGATCCTGACTCTTGACACTTGGTATAAATACGAGTATATCCTTAAATATAGCACAAGTCAAGTTCGTAAATGGGCTGAAACGGGTCAGAGGGAAACATGTTTCCGTAAGAAGAACTAAACCAACCTCCAAAGAACAACATAATTTTTAAAGATTTTTTTTGTAATTTCGTTAAGCAAATGATATATTTTTATGTCAAAGATGAACCAACGCGTTGAATTTAGAACCATAAAATAAAAAAAACTTAATTTGTGGAACCCGCCTACTCTAATGGGCGCTATTATATGCAAAAATAGTGTAAAAATGTAACAAGTTGTATTACTTAGGCCCACCCACATTTTTAAGCCTTTATGAAGAAGCTGAGAAGTAAGCTGATCCTCCTCTTAAGTGTAAAAATTTTTACACTTAATTATCCCAAAGATTTATTTTTAAGTGTTTTATGACAAAGGTGAAATGTCTCCCCCACGGCCCTTGCCAGCGAGACCTCGACAAAATACAGTTTTAACACCCTCCAAAAAGAATTTGACCCCATAAATTATACAGGGTGGCTCAGAAAGACCGAAGTGGTGTGAATTCCTTATAACTTTTTGTTTAAGACATATTTTTTTAATTTTTTGTTTTTTTTAAATACAGTAAATTTATAGGGAATATTGTTAGATTAGTTATTAAAAATGATATCCCGCAAGTGGTGGCCATTTTCTGCTTCGCACAAATGTGCTCTTTCCAACACATTTTCCATGACCTTTCGCAAAACTTCCGGTGTTATGTTGTTAATTTCGTCTCGAATATTGGTTTTTAATTCCTCAATAGTCCTAGGCTTGTTAACATAAACTTTCCCTTTTAAATAAACCCAAAGGAAACAGTCTGGAGCGGTTAAATACGGGGAACGCGGAGGCCAAGTAAAATTGCTTCTACGCGAAATCTGTCGGTTTCTCTTGAGATACCAAGTTGTGTCGAACGTCTCCTGGTTGATGTCTCTGAATCCTCCCGAATACTCTCCTGTACCACTTGAATATTGTCAAACGTGTGGACAGTTCGTAGTCTGCCGGAACCAGGAAGGTTCCTTACTGCTCCTTGTTGTCGAAAATTTGCAACCAGACGGTTTATTGCTGACTGAGAGGGTGCAACCCGCACATTAAATTGACGACGGTATGCACACTGAGTCAACACAATGGACCGTTGATTTGAAAAGTAAATTTCAACGATTTGGGCACATTGTTCAGTTGTTTATTGCTCCATTATGAATTGTCCAAGTCTTCTTTACAAAATACTGAAAAGAAAAGAAAAAAATTATAATAAAAAAGTTATAAGGAATTCACACCACTTCGGTCTTTCTGAGCCACCCTGTATATATTCTTGATCAGTGATGATCAAGACGATCTAGCAATGGCCATACTTCCGTCTGTGGAAAACACGATACCGTACTTTTCGCTTATAGTCCACAACTGTAGTTGCCCAACTTTTGTGGAATTTAGACTATAACCGATTTTCTTTATAAGCCACTTAATGGATTATAAGTGAATCCTGATTTAACCCACATTTTGGACTATATAACATTATTTTCTTCAACTTTTTTAAAACAAAAGAAGAGTTTATTAAAAACAACCAAATATTGATTTAATGTAAATCAATAGTTAAAACAAAAACATTTATTATTATGCACTCCAAAAAAGAATATGGGGGGTATATTCACTTTGTCATTCCATTTGTAACGCAGCGAAATATCCATATGAGACCCCATAAAGTACATATATATATATATATATATATATATATATATATATATATATATATATTCTTGATCAGTGATGAAATTTAAGACGATTTGACCATGTCCGTCTGTGGAAATGACGATTCAGTCCAATCGAAAAGCGCCAGACTCTTGAAATTTTGTATAAATATATCCTGAAGAATAGCACAGGTTAGGTTCGGAAATGGGCTAAATCGGGCAAGAGGGAAAAAATTTCCCTTAAGAAAAACTAAACCAACCTCTGAAAAACAACATAATTTTTAAAGTTATTTTTTCGTAATTTTGTTAGGCAAATTATATATTTTTAAGTCAAAGTAGGTCCAACGCTTGCAGCCATAAAACATAAAAATTAACAGAGTGGACTATGCGCGAGTTTTTTCCATACAATATTAATTACGCATGCCAACAAAACGTGGACTTCAAGCGAAAATGGACTACCAGCGAAGTGGACTTTACAACAAATAATTTTTTTTTATCTTGGACCAGCACTCAGGTCCATTGCGCCGGAACTGAAAACGAGGAGATAGTATTGAGGGACAGATTAGGAAAGATGAGAAGATAGATAATTGTAGGGACAGATTAGGAAAGATGAGAAGATAGATAATTGTTTTTGTAGCTATTTCAACCTTTTTTACTTCGTCGGCTAATTTTTGCTACAGGGCCGACGAAGGTGGGTGCTGTTACTCTGCTTTTAGTACATGATAGTGTCAGTCGCTGCCAATTATGTTCAGTGACCAGTGACTATGCCTTCATCATTGAATTAGGCTGACAACAACTAACACAACCACGCGCTAATGCTGTTCAGATGAATTCAACACAATATTTCATGACTCAGCGCGGGCTCGAACTCACGACCCTCCGCTTCATAGTCTCGTGTTCTACTACTTCAGCCAACAGCACCCACAATTTGTATGAAATTAAAAGAAACCTGCAAATGAATACGAACGTTTTGGCTTATATAAATTTTTGGCCTTTAAGCAGAATTGACTATAAGCGAAAAGTACTGTATAGTCTATTTTTGGACTCCGCCCCTTTAGTGGGCGTTGCTGTTACATATTATATGAAACAATTATGGTAATATTTAACAAATTGTATTCCTTAAGCTCACATTAATTAAACATTTACCCCCTTATTCATAAAAATTATAAGAGTGTAATAAAGGAAATTTCATATGAAATTTTGTTTTATTACGCCGTTATTAGGCTCTCATAATTTTTATGAATAAGGGGTTTAATTAATAAACTTTTACGACGAAGGTAATATGTTATCTGATCTTCTCCTGCCCTACCAACCTTTGCCCCCTAAATAACCTTATCAAAAGAAACTTTTTTTCTACATTTAACTACCCCGAAAATATAGTTTTTAAGTTTTTACGATTTAGGTGAGATGTCTCCCCTACGGCATTTCTCGGAGTGACCCTGTATAGAGTTTTAAAATTGTGGACACAGAAATGTCTTAAAGGAACTGTGACCCAGCAGGTCAAACCTTTTTAACTTATATCAGTCCCTTTTTTGCACGTTGATTTAAAATGGGGATGTAACGATACGCCGTTTTGCCGATCCAATACCGATACTCAAAAAGAAATATCGCCGATACCGATTCCGATACCGATACGCATATTGAAATTGAACTCAAGTTAAAATTAACAAAACTCAAGTAGAGTAATTCGTTAATTATACAAAATTACAGTGTAAGAGATTCTTAATATTTAAAATTTAAATTTGAATTCATTTTGAAATTAACAAAAAACAAATTATTTTTTTAACAAAAAATAAGGCGCGTGCCGACAGCTCAATCGTATGATTGCGCGTGCATGCTGTTGTTGTGTATTGGCTGCTTTAGTTGTTATGCAAAAAAAAAGCGTTTTAAATTGAATTGTTTGTTCAAACCAGCTCTAAAAAATTTAATAAGTATCGTCGTATCGATATCGATATATCGGCAACTCAGCAGTATCGCCGATATATCGTTATCGGTTACATCCCTAATTTAAAATATTAATACCTGTATTTTTATGCTAACGGAAAGGTGTCTCAGGCATGCTCCCCCCAAAACATTGGAAAGTTCCACCGCATTAAAATAAATGTTTTTCTTTGTTTATTTAAGCCAAATACCATAGAAATTTAAATTTTAATAAGAATAAAAATAGAGTTTTCATTTACTATATATTTGGAGGGTATTTAAGATTAGATCCGGACGAATAAACGTTTTTAACTGTTCTATATATTGCGATGCGATAATGAAAGCTCGGGCAGCCTTGAGGTGTTCATGGTTTTAAATTTCTTAATTTTGGCTGGGTCTAATGTGTGCATGTATGCATGTATGTGTGTGCATATATATTTCTGGTAAAATGTTTTTAAATGACATGTTTCCAAAGTTTTCTTTTTTGTACTTTGCTCGTAAATTTATGTTCGTTTTAAATTGAATTTCAAATTTATTGCTGTTGTAATTTGTGGCTGTGTATATGAACGAAAGTGTGTGTGTGTGTGGCATTTAAAGGAAACGGAAATGTTGTTATTCGTTTCAGTTTCTTTTTTGCTTCGTTTTTTGTTTTAATCTTGATATACGACTAGAAGTAAGATTAAATAAAGCGTTAAAGGTAATTTAAATTAATTTAATAGGATATTTTCCAAAGACGTTAAAAATAAATTAAAATACTGTAAAAAAAAATTTGTTTACAAAAGAAGAGAAAGTCTTTTAGTTTTTTATAAAAAAATTAAATATTTCTTCATATTTTACTGCCGTCTTCATAATAATTAATTTGTACTTTAATTGTGCTTTAAAACATAATTTTTATATAAAATTTATTTAACATATTTTTTCTTTCTCTTCATTGAAATTATTTGTTATAAATACTTTTTTGCACAATTTTAGCGTTGCTATGATGTAGTCAAAATAATTTTTCTTTAATTTTTTAGAAAAATTTAAAACAAAACTTTAATTTTGGAACATGGACATGGTTTGTTTATTCGACTTTCTTGTTCATAAGTATCCATAAGATAAATAAAATAAATAAATAAATAAATAAATAATGGTGGGTGCCTGTTGGCTGAAGTAGTAGAACACGAGACTATGAAGCGGAGGGTCGTGAGTTCGAGCCCGAGCTGAGTCATGAAATATTGTGTTGAATTCTTCTGAACAGCATTAGTGCGTGGTTGTGTTAGTTGTTGTCAGCCTGTTTCAATGATGAAGGCATGGCACTGATCACTGAACATAATTGGCAGCGACTGACTCGATCACGTACTAAAAGCAGAGTAACAGCACCCACCTTCGTCGGCCCTGTAGCAAAAATTAGCCGACGAAGTAAAAAAGGTTTAAATAGCTACAAAAACCACTGTCTATCTTCTCATCGTTCCTAATCTGTCCCCTCAATACCATCCCCTCGTTTTCAGTTCCGGCGCAATGCATTGCATATATAGGGGTCATCCCCTGAGTGCTGGTCCAAGATAAAAAAATAAATAAAATAAAATATCGATGGCTACAAGTAGAAAGACCTTAACTCGTATTTGTACAAAATGTAGTTTTTCAATACATTTCACACAAATACTCCTCGTTGCAAAAATTTAGTTCTATGCCCACAAAAATAACGACTTGTCAAGCAAATTCCTATTGTGATCAATTGAGTCACCGTTAAGTTTTTGCCTCCCCCTGTAAAATTAAAATTACAGTAAGTTTTGTTTTTACACAATTTTGAAATAACACGGTTCGTTAAGAAGAAATTTTAAATTTTTTACACGTTTTTTTTTATTTAGCACGAATTCCAAAAAAAAATGATTTTTACATGATTTTCTGCTAAATATCATCCAAATGGCAACTCTACTTAACGGCTTGCCTACTTAAAATACCCTTTTTATTTGTCATATCAGTTTGTGGATTACGCATGTTTACGGGGAATACCCAATTTTTATTATAACTTTTTTATTTAACTCGTTGTACTGCAACTTGAACACATCATTTTGTTGTTGATTGCGTTAAGTGTTCAGTTCGTAGGACGCTGTACTCTTATTGCCTAATTTTTTTGGTTTTTTACTTTGTACTTCTGAATTGAATTTAAACTGTAAACTAAATTTGTTTTCTTGTAATATATATATATATATATATATATATATATATATATATATATATATATATATATATATATATATATATATATGAATTGTTTTTTATTATTACTTAATGGAGCTTAATATCACTTTTTTGCACGGTTTTTAAAAAAAATTCATACTAATTCATACAATTAGTAGGAATTTTTTTCATTTTACACGAATTTTTGTGGAACAGATCCCCAAATTTACATATGAATCGTGTATTTTTTCACACGGTTTTGATATACACGGTTTTCTCAGGAACGTACCTACTGTGTAAAAAAAGATTTTACTGTATTTTGACTTCGGGTCTTTCTACTTGTGACCATCGTTGTATACTTTATGGGATCACATATCAATATTGTGGAAATTACACACAGAATGGCGAACCTTTCACCATTTGTATTGTAGGTAGGCTTGCCAGATCCAGATTATTAAAAAGCTGGACATGTGAATTAAAAATGCTGGATATTAAAAAAAAGCTGGACATTTTGAAATAAAATTTTCACGAAAAGTTACTTGTTTATTGTACAAACAATTTTATTAATTATATCGACATACCTCTCATTTGCTGCAACAACGTCACAACTCAAAAAAATAGTTTATTATTTTAATGTAGAATTAATTATCGCTCCTATATTTATCTTAAGTAAAAAATTTATGTAAAAATCTTGCATATTCAGCTCTTGAGAGAAATATCATGTTTCGTTTTCCCATTGACTTCTTTGCAAATTGAAAACTTTCGTTATGACTTTTTCCAGCATATGAGAGGTATGTATTTAAGAATTAAAATTAAATAACGAAAACAAAAAATCATACCAAAAAGACGCAAACAAAACAAAAAAAGCTACTAGATATTTTTGTACTTTGAAGTAAAAAAGTTATAGCAAATTTATAAAAACTATTTTAAAGCAGCAAATAAATATTAAGAGCATTTTGTGGAAAATTGTTTTTAGCTGGACAAATTTCTTTTTAGCTTGAAACTGGACAGGCCATTAAAAAGCTGGACAATCCATCCAAAACAAGCCCAACTGGCAACCCTAATTGTAGGGTATAAGAATTTTTGCGAGTTGTTGTGTAGGACCTTTAAAAAATTTTATTTTTCTCAAACATTTTCTTTAGATACAAGGGAAGGAGTATTTCTCCAATGTAAACGTAAATTTAAAATAATTTTACAAAAACTGTTTTTTTTTTCGAATACATTCTATTTATATTTTAGAATCTTTATGCAGTCGGTCAGTCAGCCTCTAATGATAATAAAACAAGTAAAAACGTTATATACGACCGGGTCGAATCTTAAATGCCCTCCAAGTATTTAGTAAGTAAATTTAAAATATTTAATTTGGTGGGAAAGAGCTCCTTTCGGTACCCAATTTTAAATCTCTATTTTGGCAGAGTCATTCCGGAAAGGGCCGTGGGGGAGACGTTTCATATCTGCAAGATCAGAGAACATATCAGCTTCTTGTAGGCTTAAGGAATACAAAATTGTTCAATATTTCCACTATTTTTGCATATAATATCGTACGTCACCGCCCTCTAAAGGGGGCGGGCTCCAAAAATAAACTATATCGTGTTTTCCACAGACGGACGTATGGGTAGTGCAGGATCGTCTTAGGATTCATCACTGATCAAGAATATACATATATACTTTATAGGGTCCAATTATCTTTTGAGGGTATTAAAACTGTATTTAGGCGGGCTCTCTCTGGCGAAAGCCCCAGGGGGGAGACATTTCACCTTTGGCATAAAACGCTAAAAATAAATGTTTGGGTTAGTTAAGTGTAAAATTAATTTAAATTTTTTTTTATTATAGAGTAATTTATGTGGCTAAGGGGGAGGAGGGGTTAGGACAGAGGAGTATCAGCTAACGTCTCAGCTTCGTTACTAAAGCTTAAACATTTTATTTTTAAATTATGTATGAATTTCTATCTTATTTTTAAGAAATTTTTACACTATTTTTGCATATAATAATGGCCACTAAAGGGGCGGGTCCAAAAATTATTATATTTTTTTTTTATTTTATGGCTGCAAAATTAATGCGTTGAACCTTCTTCAAAATAAAAATATATATTTTCTTAAAAAAAAATTACTAAAAGAAATTGTGTTGTTTTTTAGAGGTTGGTTTAGTTCTTCTTAGGAGAACTTTTTTCCCTCTTGCCCGATTCAACCCATTTACGAACTTGACCTGTGCTATCCTTCAAAATATATCTATATCAAATTTCAAGAGTCTGGCTCTTTTTCCACATGACGGACGGGCGGACAAGCTCAGATCGTCTTATGTCGGTTTCTTTTCTAAAAAAGAATACTACATTTTTTGCACTTTTCAATTGAAAATGGCAACATTATGGCATTTGAAAATAGTGAATTTATTGGAAATTGATCTACCATCTCAGCTTTTAAAATTGCTCCTAGTTGTGGTTTAAAAAAAAAATGACAAAATGTTACATATTTTCCAAAAAAGAAATTGCCATTAGATTTCATCACTGATCAAGAATATATATACTTCATGGGGTCTTAGAGGGATATTTTGCTGCGTTACACACGGAATGACCAAGTGAATACATCCTCCAATTCCCTTTTGGAGTGTATAAAAATTAAATTCTTAATATCAAAATTTATGAAAATTCTTCGAAATAGATTAACTTAAAGCTTGCAACAAATAAATGTGTAAATATATGAAACATTAATGCCTACCTAAGAAATTTATTAAATATTATATATATTTTATAAGGTTAATAACCTTTTTGCTGAATAGAAAAGCAAAGTGGTTTTATATTTTGAAAATAATTTCATTTATGAACTCAGCCACACTTGTGCTCATGCATACAACATTCTGTATTAGAATGCATACATACATTAATGAAAACTCATTACAACTTGAAAACAAACGCACACACACACTCTCTTGTGCGATTAAACAAGTGCGCTTTTGTCGAGGAAACAACAACAACACAAACACACAAAAAGCCAGCAACATGAAAAATTTAAAGCACTTAAAATTCAAATAATGTTTTTAATAAGAAAATTTAAAATTAATTGCCAGACACAAAAGCAAAAGCTATTATTTTTCACAAACACACATACAAATATACTTACATGTCCTTCTACAGATACATAAACATTTAAGCATTTTACTCTTATACATTTACAGAGCTATACGCTCAACAACACACGCACACACAAACATTTGCACATTCGTGTATACATACTTTAGTCGGTATTATGTGAAATTTTAAGCATATTATTTTATTTACAGTGGTGGCTAAAATAGTGTTTACATTTAAAAATTTCATGTAGCATTGGCCCCCCGGTGGAGAAAGTCAAAACTTGCATTTTTTCAAAATAGATTTTTTTAAAATTTAATTCCTCTACATTTTACACACACACACAACGCCCCCATGCAATAGTGGAAAAAATATTGGTTTTACCAAACACTCGGGTCTCGTTTTATGCGGATTCGAATTTATGCGATTTTTAAATGAACGAATTTAAGAGTTTTAACAAGTTTTGAAATTTTAGATGTTTTTAGGCTTTTTTGCCGTGTTTAAATTAATCCAAGTTTGCATCACTTATATAGTCGTTACAGTTTGTTTTATTACACCCTTCACAAAAAAGTGAACGGGTATATATAAGTCTGTCATTCCGTGCGTAATTTCTTCGATATGCACATGGGACCCCCTAATTTATATATTTATTGTGGATCCTTATGAATAGCGATGACGATTGAGCGATGTCCGGGTGTCTGTAGGTAAAATCGGTTTTCCCAAGCCCCCAGAAGATCTAGAGACTTCGTTCTTGGATCGTTGGATTGGAAATGAACTTAAATAGAGTGGTATTGAAATTTGAAGTACGGTTCCAGAGCTGGGAAGCTTACACCTATTTCTCGACGCTAAATTTATACTAAAAATCAATTATTTTTTGAATGTTTGTAAATTAAACCTATTTCTTGGGAAGCCTCAATGGTCTATTAAAAATAAAATAAAAACACAATTAGGCCATATAAACACAAAAAAAAAAAAAAAAAAAATTATAAAAAAATAAAATTTTTTTTTTCCAGGGATGGAAAATTGAAATTTTTTTTTTCGGCCCATTCCGTATTTTGTAGTACATGTAGTAACTAGAATTGTTAAAAATTTTAAGTTTTTCTTTTACAAAACCTCTTTATACCTCATCAAGATTTGATAAAAAAATTTTAAAATTTAAAATTTCGCTTCCAGGATTGGGAAATTGAAATTTTTTTATACATAAAAATAACCAAAAAGGCAATTGACGTTGTTTTTTTTTTGCTATCTAAAACTAATTTATATTTTAGGAAGAACAAAATTGGAATCAAAAATTTCCAAAAAAAAAATGAAAATTTCGAATCCAGGGATGGACAAGTGCAATATTTTATAGTTCATGAAGGTGACCAAAATGGTTGAAAATTGTTAAGTTTTCTTATATAATACTACTTTATACCTCACGTAGAGTTGCATTGGTTAAAAATAAAACAAACAAAATTAAAATTTCAATCCCAGGGTTGGGAAGTTTAAAGTTTTTTTGGTACATGCAATATATTGTAGTACATGAAAATGATCAATATGGTTGCAAATTTTAAGTTTTTGTAAAATAAAACGACTTTATACCTAATGAAGACTAGGGTTGGTAAAAAAAATTTTAATTTCGCTTCCAGAGATGGGAAATTTAAATTTTTTTTATACATAAAAGTAACCAAAAAGGCAACTAACGTCGGGTTTTTACTAAATAAAACTATTTTTTAGTTCAGGAAAAACATAATTGGTATCAAAAATTAAAAAAAAGTCAATATTTAGATTCCAGAGTTGGATAACTGCAATATTTTGTAGTACATGAAAGTGACCAAAATGGTTACAAATATTAAGCTTTTCTTAAATAAAACTATTTCATGCCTCATTAAGACTTGCATTGGTAAAAAAAATTTAAATTTCGTTTCCAGGGTTGAGAAATTGAAATATATAAAAGTAGACAAATAGGCAATTGACGTTGCTGTTTTTGCTAATTAAAACTATTTAATAATTCAGGAAGAACAAAATTAAAATCTTAAAAAATCAAAATTTCGACTCCAGGGTTGAACAAATAAAATATTTTATGGTACGTGAAAGTTTAAAAATTTAAAAATTTAAATTTTTTTGTCAAGTAAAACTATGTTAAATCTTTTAATTGAACCTACTTCCTGTTTTAGCAAGAAAGAAAGAAGAATTACATCTGTGAAGGGTATTTAAGATTCGGCACAGCCGAATATAGCACTTCTACTTGTTTTGTGTTTTTTTTCTATGCATAGACGATACGTATGTATGAGGTTGTGTGTGTGTTATTCTTGAAGGAACAAACTGGTGATTTCCTTTCTTATTAGCTGGTGGTTTTTTAATCACCCTGCAGTGTTTTTTCTGTGAAAATGATTTTCAAAAATCACTCCAGAATAAGCATAGTAGGCTATGAAACTCATATAAGCAAAATTCGACAAATAAATAATATTCGATATGAATCTATTTTATGATTTTTATACCCTCCAAAAAAGAATTTGGAGGGTATATTCACTTTGTCATTCCGTTTGTAACGCATCGAAATATCTATCTCAGACCCCATAAAGTATATATATTCTTGATCAGTGATGAAATCTAAGACGAACTGAGCATGTCCGTCCGTCTGTGGAAATCACGATTCAGTCCAAACGAAAAGAGCTAGACTCTTGAAATTTGGTATAAATATATTTTGAAGCTTAGAGCAGATTACGTTCGAAGATGGGCTAAATCGGGCAAGAGGGAAAAAAGTTCCCCTAAGAAGAACTAAACAACCCAGAAAAAACAACATAATTTTTAAAGCTTTTTGGTTATTTTGTTAAGCAAATGATATATTTTTATGTCAAATACGGTCCAACGCCTTAAACTTGGAGCCATAAAATAAAATAAAAATATTTTTTGACACCGCCCACTTTAGTGGGCGTTATTATAGGCAAAAATGGCATAAAAATTTAACAAATTGTTTTACTTAAGCCTACATTCCTTAAAAATAAAATTTTTAAGCTTTAATGACGAAGCTGAGACGAAACCTGGTACTACTCTGCCCTTCCCCTTAGCCCCCTAAATGACCCTACCAAAACAAAATTTTTTTTTTAAATTTTGCATATAATCATCCCAACCATTTATCTTTAGAGTTTTATGACTGCCGATTTCTGCCCTACCCGCTCCTCTTCCTTTGCCCCCCAAATGACCCTACCAAAAAAAAATTTTTTTTTTAAATTTTGTATATGGTCATCCCAAACATTTATCTTTAGAGTTTTATGACTGCCTGTTTCTGCCCTACCCCCTCTCCCTTTTTGCCCTCTAAATGACCCTATCAAAAAAAGAAATTTTAATTTTGTATATACCTATCCCAAGTATTTATTTTTAGAGTTTTATGACAAAGGTGAAATATTTCCCCCACAGCCCTTGCCAGACCGACCAAGCCAAAATACAGTTTTTATACCCTCCAAAGAGAATTGGACCCTATAAAGTAAATATGTATATTCTTGATTAGTAATGAAGTTTAAGACGGTCCAGCAATGCCCATACGTTCGTCTGTGGAAAACATGATATTGACTATTTTTAAACCCGCCCCCTTCAGAAGGCGTTGACGTACGATATTATATAAAGGAACTCTGGGCCACCAAGTTAAATATTTTAAATTCACTTACTAAATATTTGGAGGGTATTTAAGATTCGACCCGGTCGAATATAACGTTTTTACTTCTTGAAAATCATTTTCATTTGTGAGCTCTCAAATGGTTTTTAAAAGTCTTTACATAAAATAAGAGATTTGAAACTCTTTAAGACTGTGGTTGAAATCTACTGACGATTTGGTAAAGCACCAATGAATGAAATGCATATAGAAATTGCTTAACCGCCCAACAAATAAATTTCATTTTTTTTTTTTTTTTGTATGCGATTTTGTTTTGATTTTTTAACTAATATTTTAATTTATGCGATTTTTCAGAATTTTAGAACGAATCATTAGTGTTGATATGAAGCTAAAGTATAGTTTTATGCGAATTTGATTTATGCGATTTTTTTTTGGAACCGCATAAAACGAGACCTGAGTGTAATTGATTACAGGTTCTACGTTCTTGTATTCTACTGTAAAGTTACAATAGTATGAGTTTTGGTGTTTCCACCTGAGACTAACAATATGTATTGTTATTAAAAATAATATATCTTTAAAACTTTTGCAATAGAGCAGAAAAATCAATTAATACGATTTTTTTGTACAACGATTATATGGCTCTCATCTTTCGTACTCCTCATGGTTTACAAAAGTATCATCAATTAATTTCAAATTACAGTGTTACTATAATTTGTACCTTTGCTGTAGCTTGATATGAATATAAGTACAAATTTATACAGTGAGAAAATGCTGATAACATTTCAGGCAGAGGAAGTAACTACACGGCAGAAATTTATTTTTATTAAAAAAATTAAAAATAATAATACTAATAACATACAAATTTAAGCTGCGGCTTGAGCTAACAATAAAAATGAAAAACTTTTACATTGCTTACAGCCATACCTAAATACGGGCGGAAAGCGGAACGTTTTTTTCCGCTGAGCTTTAACACTGAAATGCCATACCTAAACAAAAGCGGCAACGTTATGTCAAACAACAATAAAAACAGGGTTATCAAACAAACAAATTAAACAACCCTGATTATTTTAACAGCTGGACGGACGACATTTGCGATTTTGTTATTGAAATTTTGTACAAATTACAAACATGCATACATACATATGTATGTATATAATCATATCGAAAATATTTTCTTATCTCCATTTTCTAATACGAAGTGCACAAATTTTTTCTTTTATTATTTATTTCACTTTTGTAAATTTTTGCTTTTTTTTCTCTGGTTACAATTGTTTTCTTTTGCAGCTAACTTCATTAGAAAACGCTCTGTCAAAATCGAATTTTCCACTAGCAAAGCGTTGCCGCCGCGTTATTTCGGTATGCTCCATACAAAATGTATGGACATGAGAACTTTTGACAGCTAAAAAACTCTTGCCGCCCGTATTTAGGGATGGCTGTTAGAGTGTAAAACTGCTAAGTTCACTTTTTGCAATATATGATATTATAATTTCGTGGGAAAGGGAAACAGACTGTTCGTTGCCCGGGAAAATATATAAAGGGTGTTGTTTTATAGACTGACACAAGTTTAAATCATAATAAAACAAGGAAATATAGTTTTAATATTAATAAAATGGGTTTTATTGGAATGAAAATTAATGCTTAAATATAATTTCTGCCAATGGGGCTGCCACGGCTAGCGCCTAGAAGGCGTAATCTGGAACACCAATTTTCAACAACAACAAAAAATCCTCAATAAAGTGAAAGGACACAACCCTAGTTGCTGAGAACGGCGACGAATTGATTGATCTTCAATGCTTTTCAGTTTTTTCACAGCGCACTGTTTGGCATGTCATGGGATGCACATTATCAGTAACAGTAAATGTGGTCCGAAAACGATATATTCTTCTAAAATTAGCCGCTCTGAAGGACGATTATGCACACCATAAAATGGAAGAAATGCACAATGAGTTTGACGAATAGAAAAATTATTTTGATAAAAAATGTCAAAAATTTGCACGGCTTTCTCTTGTGTAAGTCGATTTATAATGAAATTTTAAAGCGAAGTAAGCAAAAAGCAACAACCATCAGCTGTTAAATGGGTGGGGGTGCTCAAATAAAGCAGTGATGCCAACTCAAAGTTGTGACACTCTTAAAAAACCCCCGCTTTACTTTATTTTGAATCTCCAAATTTTATTCTTAATTTTATGAAAATGTGAAAGTCTTTTATTTTGTGTCAACTGGATTAGCAGCCTTTCACTCTAAGCCGAAGGTATTGTATGCCATTACTTTAGTTATTATTATTTTTTAATTGGAGTATTATTTAATTTTCTTGCATAAAAACACAAGGGGAGGCAGATTTTTTATTGCCAAAATTTCAGACGTTTTTTTTTTGTTGAAAATTGTTTTGTTGAAAATTGTAGATTATTTCTAAAATGAAATTAATTTTGCCACGTCTGCCCTAAAAATAGAATTTTCAAAAATCGCGAGCTACGTACGTTCGGTTAGTGTAGCATTTTTTATGTTGGCATAGTCGTCTCGAAAATATTTTTAAACAATTTTTCAACTAAAGCCGACAAAATGTGAATAATAATGTTTGTCCTGGACGCCCCAAGATATGAAAAGATTGGGCCGATGACGACAATTGTTTTGGAGAACAGTTGAATATCTACCTATATAAAAGACATCGCTGGATTGAAAAAAAAATTGGTTTGACAAATCTTGAGCATGAAGTATGTGAAACGTTATTTTATGGCCAAAACAATACGGTAATCATGTCTCAGCCAACGTATTCTGCAGATTTGGACTCCTGCTACTTTTGCCTCATTCCATGATTAACGAGACTCATAAAAGAACAGCGAATCACTGAGAGAGATCAAATACATATCAGAATTAATTCGAAGATTAGGAAACACGCTAGCACATGTGTTCCATATCCGAGAGGAGCAAGTCGTACTTTGAAGGGGACCAACTAAAGATTAATAAAAAAAAAATATATATAATTTGATGATATGAAAATTTACCTTAATTTTGAATAGGCCTCGTATGTCGGCAAATTTATCGCATCTCGCTTTTTTCAATATCAATATTGATTTCTTTGGCAAAAATAACACTTTGCAAAAATTTTGAGCTCGTAGTATTGACTTTTATGCGAGTATTTTGGCAAGGAAATTTCTTTCAGTGTATAACAATATATTGGTTATAATGGATGATGGAGTGCGGTGGGGTTTTAAACGAACTTTGTTAAACATATATTGAAAGGTAGTTATTTGCGATGGCAAATGTTGGAGTAGAATGTTTTCATACCACCACTACATCGAGTAGAAACTCACAATCGTTCGTAAAGGCTGTAGAAACTCACACATACACCTTCACATGCTCATAAATACAATATTGTGGTAAAATGAATATGGGCAGCCAAGTAAATGCAGAAAATTAAATTTAATAATTTATATATAAAATACATACACACACATTCACATGGCGGCATATATACTATAACTATAAATATTTGCAAGTAAATGTATTAATATATTGGCATATGCATGTATAAGTGTGTGTGTAGTATATCCAAGCTATAAACCCAACCACACTTGACAATGTACATGCGAATGAATGTAAAAGTTTTCGAGTATGACATGAAATAAGTTACTAGAAAATAAATTGTATAACAAAAGTTTTACAAAATTTACATCAAGCCGTAGATTCTTGATTAATTACATATATTTTTAAGTGTGCATGTGTGTGTGTGTACATCAAAAAATTAATTCATATGCAGCATACACGTTTATATAAATATTTTGAAAATAAAAATATTTTAATTAAGAAACTTGTGCACACTTACAAACACACGCTGCATTATTAGCAGTTTGATAGATGTGAACGTAGCTTTAAGCTCTAAATACTTAGACGGCAGTAGGGAATAAGGCTGCACGACCACAAACGCTAATACTGCCATGTAGCCAGCTGCTTAATTATCTTGAACACGGCAGCTGCATTGTAAGAAATGATTACAATGATGCCACTTTTATATATAATAAAATCGCCTCTTCTATATGCATATACACGGTGTCCGCTGGCAAACCATACGACCACAGTTGCCATAGTTGGTAACATTCTACCAAAATTGGTCATTTTTTTTTAGAGTTGGTAGCTTAGTAACTTTGTTTTTAAGGCTTGACAAGCTATCAAATTATAGCTTTCTTGTATCATTTTTCCGCATTACTCAACACTGAAAAAAAAATCATTAAAAACAACTGTGTGAATGTGCGCCAAATTGTTCAACGGCGTAATATGCAAATGTCATTATGTTTGGTCAGCAAAATATTATTTTAAATGACTGCAAAATTAAATAATTTATTTAAATTAAATACGGAATTCGTAGGTATAATGAATTGAAATATTTATTTATGTTCTAAAATGAATTAAAACGTTTTATGTTATGTTTTTTATTATTAAAAGTTGTTGTTTTTATTATTATAAAAATAGAGATTTTTGTTTTTATAAAAAAAAATTTTGGCAACTTTTTGGTAACATTTTCGGAAAATTTTGGTAGAAAATTTTTTTTACTCAGTGGCAACCGTGCATACTACTTTGTTTTGCCGCCATTTTGGTTAACATTAGCCTTGACAGTTCATATTTGGCAGTCGTGAAGTAGACACGTGGCAAATTTATTATGGAAAAAAATATTCGATAAACCAACGTGTTTTAATCGGATTACAATGGAATTACTGCGAGACCTCTTTCCACAACAAGTTATTTCAAGAAATGGTGATGTTGATTGGCCGCCAGGGTCGCCTGATTTGACTGGTCCGGACTTCTTTTTGTGGGGATATCTGAAAAGCAAGGTTTATGCAAAAAAAAAAAAAAAACCAGAAACGCTTGAGCAACTCAAACAAAATATTCGTGTTGAAATTATTGAAATATCGTGTGAAATGTGTGCGAATGTAATGAAAAATTTGCTCAAAAGGGTTCGCATTTGTGAGGCTAACAGATGCGTATGTTTATCTGATATTTGGGGTATTAACACTGTGTGCTATTTAGTCATAAAGTCATAATATTTTAGAGCAGTTTAAAAAACTTGTTGTTGTGCTGCATACAAAATAGTCATAAAATAATAGTACTCTTTCAGGTATGTTTTTGTTTTGTCATAAAATAGCTCTAGAGATCTGAGTCGGACGGCTGAAAATCTTTAGGCGGGACGTCAAATTATTTAATATATAAAGAAAAAGAAAAAGTTTTTTTTAGTTGGTTAATTTTATATGGCAAATAAAATTTAAATTGTCCAACCCTGAAGTAGTCTTTTTTTTTTGTTTTTAAGAGTAGGACCTGCACTCAGGGGATGACCCCTATATATGCAATGCATTGCGCCGGAACTGAAAACGAGGGGATAATATTGAGGGGACAGATTAGGAAAGATGAGAAGATAGACAGTTGTTTTTGTGGCTATTTCAACCTTTTACTTCGCCGGCATATTTTTGCTGTTACTCTGCCTTTTAGTACATGATAGTGTCAGTCGCTGCCAATTATGTTCAGTGATCAGTGACTGTGTCATAAAATAGCTCTACAAATCTGAGTCGAAAGGTTGAACATCTTTAGGCGAGACGGCGATAGTATATGTTTGCCGCCGTTACTTATATATGATACACGACTAAAAAACGGCTAAAAAATTATTTATGCCTATATGTCTGTACATTAAATTACATTTTTATAAAATAAAAAAAAATTAAAAGAAAACTAAATATACACAAGTGAAAAATTTTTCTAGTTTAACTTGAGTAGCTGGCAGCCAACGAACGCTTTTCCGTGTGCCGCCGCAAAAAAAATGTATTCAGCTCATATCAGGGCAGCAGCTGTTTTAGTTTATACATACAAATTCATTTATATATGTATTCTTGTGCTCCAGAAGATAAATTTCATAATTTTAAATAGAAATGGATTTTTTCTCATTTTCAAACAACTTTATTACAATTGCCTTAATTTTCTTTTGCTTTGATAACAGCTAATTAGAAATGTGTTGTTATCTTATCAGCTGATCGATGTTTGAAATAGGATACTAAGTTATGACGGGTATGACCTTATGACTATAGTGTGAATACCCCAAATATATTCCATAGATAATAATGTCGGCATTAAATAAAACATTTATCAATATAAGATCCATTCTCTTTCATTTAATGAAAAATTATAAACAAACAAAATAGTATACCATCCCGGCGGACACCATGTATTCATTAAGTTTAAAAGTTTAAATTTAAAATTGCAATAAAATAAAAGTGGGTTGAAATTTTGAACTACAATTGATGGAATATTATTTCATTCATATGACTGCCGCGGCTGGCCTCACAGTACGCCATTTAATCTAACCAATTTTAGAGCACTTTTTCAAGTGTATGAGATTGTGTCTCGGCAATGATATCACGAATGTTGGCCTTCAAATGCTCAATTATTGCTGGTTTGTCGGCTCACGACAGAATATCGACCAACGGCGCCAAATCTCAGTTTCTTGGCTGTTAAAAATCTATGTACCATTTGAATGCCATTTTAGATACCCATATCGTCTACATTTGTTCCATATTCTAGGTGTTATAATAAATAAAAAATAAAAGTTTTGAAGAGCGCCAGTTCGCAGAAAGGAAAAAAATTACACAATCATTTTTATTCTTGAAATGGCTGTTTTGCATTTCTTATTTTCAGCAATTTTTATATATTTGGCCAGTCCAAAAAAAATTTTTGGGCGCTGCTTACTTATTTAAAATATTTCATTGTATTGGCAGCACTAATCTGTTTAGAAATTAGTTTAATTTGACTACAACCAGAAAAGTAGCACCGACAAAAGCCTGCCGTGTAGCCGTGAAAATAATCATTCCCATATAAACACATGTGTCCAATCATGATCAGACACTAAACAACAACATAAGTTATTTATATTCTAATTTATTTATATTCAAACTCTCAGTCAGGGTTCCAACCAATGAATTTTATATATTGAATTAATTTATACCTATACTTGGCAACTCTAAAATTTAGAACAAAATGTAATTCGTCGAATCGGTTTGAAAAATCAACAGACATTTTTAATATATACCTTGCCATCGTACTTACCTTTTCATTATTGAATTTTTACTTACCAATCAACCTTCAAGGAACTCACTTCGGTGATACAACCTTCGGAATTTATACTTACTCTAAGCCCTGGAATTTGTCCTTACTCTAAGCCCAAATTTGTGCTTATTCTAAAATGCTGCATTTATACATTTTATAATACTTCCTAAAGGTTGAATATATTATAAATAAAAGAAAACAAGAAAAAACATACTGGTTAACCCTGAAAGTAAAGGTAAGCATCCAAATTAATTGGTTTCTTTTCATCCCCATTTAACCCAATAATTGTAATTGCATTCTGAGCAATTATAAATTATTAATCTCTTTTGTAGAATGACGGTTGTTCCATAATCCGCTCAATATTGTCATCTCTATAGAAGAGATTTCTTTTTAATAACACAGATTATTTCAACATGTATTCTATTCCTGACAGGCTACCGACTACATGGCTACATGTGCCGTTGGCCGTATAGTCAGCTGCTTAATTATTTTGAAAGCGGCAGCCACAACGTCAACATCTTATTTTAGTGGTGCCACTTTCATATATAAAAATAAAAGCGCTTATTCTTAATCTATTTATAGATCGAAAAAAAATTTATTAATAAAAACACTTTATTTGTTTATAGCTTTTTATTGTTTTAGCATTTATAATAAATACATTTTGATGTCCGTTTTTTGTTATGGCACTATGAAAATGAGCTCATGAGTTAAGTCATTTGTGACCTAACTCAAGTCTTTTATCGATAACGGCTATCAAATATATACAAAATTAGAGTTCAAATGTCATTGCATCGGGCTTTTTTCACAATAATTGAATTTTTACTTAAAAAGTCAGATACAAAATTTCAAAATTTAATAATACTTGCAATAGGTGATTAAATTTGAAAAATATGTCTAACAATAGAAAGTCATTTGGGAGTACTTTAAAATGGTACCCATATCGTTTATATGCGTCCTATATACTAGGAAATATAAAAAATAAATAAATAAATAAAATAAAAATATAAAAAAAATAAAAACCGAGAGAGATTGCCAAAAAAATTAAATAAATAAATAATTACATATTACAAAATAATTTTTATTCTTCAAAGGGCTATTGCATTTTTATTTTTAACAATTTTCATATTTTTGACCAGTTTTTTAAACGCTTATTTATTTAAGATGTTTCAGTGTGTTGGCAGCACTAATTTATTTATTGTAGCCTATGAAAATAGAAATGAGTTTATTTTGACTACAACTACAAAAGTAGCACGGACAACAACCTGCCGTGTAGTCGTGAAAATAATCATTCCCATATAAACACATGTGTGACCTGCTCCACGAAAAGTGACCTCTACGCCGAATTTTTTTTTTTACTTTTTGAGTGATTCTTATAGGAAAAAAACGCTCTTTCAAATGCCGCAAACCGCAAGTTTTTATGTCTTTTAGTTTTTTTACAAATCACCTGTAAAGATGAACATAATTAATGAACAAATTTAAAAATGTGATATAAACAGATAAATTAAATAATAATAAATAATAGATTCAATCTATCGGCTTAAATCCAAAACGTTGAAATAATTTTCATAGAGGCAACACTGCATAGTGAACATCGTACAAAGTACCAGAGAGTCGAAATACATCGCCAGATGATCAGGTTGAAGGAAGAGTTGCATAACCACGCGCAAAACACGGAAAAACGAAGCGCTTTTTTTAAACGCATTTTTTTCTCAATAACTTCTTTTCGGCGCAGAGGTCCCTTTTCGTGGAGCAGGTCACATGTATTCTATTTCTGACAGGTTGTAGTCGGTAGCCTGCTGTCGCCTAAGTGCTTAGAGCATTAGTATTGAACATATTTCCTAATTCAAATTTCAATATATGATTTTTTTTTAACATTATATACAATATTACTTCATCAACAATAAGAAGTTAAAGTCAAAAGTGCGTCTCATAGAACTACGAAGGAACTTTTGAACCTGAAGGAGTTAGCAAACAAATAATCAAACCTAAAAATATTGTAATACGTGTGTTTATGCTAATGAGGACCTTTATAAATAAAATTACAAAAAAAAATGTGCATAATATTAATTAAATGTTTTTTTTTTTTGTTTGCCTTCCAATAATAACTTCATGAGATTTTTCATATTAAACTTGGCCATAACTTTGTTTTATTTTAGTTTTTATGCTCATATACAAGCATTTTTATTAGTGTGTATGCATGTAAACTTTTTTTAAAATGACTATTTTTACTACCATAATAAACCAGCCTATAAGAAAACTTCAATTTCAAACAAAAAAACAACAACAGCAACAAGGAAAAAAACTGAATCATAAAATGAAATTTTTCTTAAAGGAGTAGTAAAAGAGCAGAAACAATATATTGACTGAAACCTACAGCCACACACATACACATATACACACATGCATGTACTGCACGTTGCAACGAGTCTCTCGTGCAGCAAACAGCCAGGCAACGAACATCGAAACTTTAATTGCATAATTATGTGCAGTTTGCAATTTATCATTTCACATTATTATTTATGGGTTTTTATGTTTATCCTGTCGAAGTCGATATTTTTTTCTCTTTTATTTATATATTTTATTTTTTTCCGTTTCGTTTGCTGTTACGTGTTTGCATCCCCATGCGCCTCCCCCTGCTTTCGTAAAACTGGTGAATGTTTTAGCGTTTCTAAATTTGTTCGTAATATATTTCTTCTGCTAATGTTATACACCAATACCTCATTTTGCGTCGTTACGTTCCAAAAAAAAAAGTGTGCTACAAAAATACTACTTAAAAAAACAAATATAATATAAAATGTTATTACATACCGATGGCTTAATATAAAAAAGGCCTAACTCGATTTTTTTTATCAAGGACCAGCACTCAGGGGATGACCCCTACATATGCAATGCATTGCGCCGGGACTGAAAACCAGGGGATAGTATTGAGGGGACAGATTAGGAAAGATGAGAAGATAGACAGTTGTTTTTGTAGCTATTTCAACCTTTTACTTCGCCGGCTAATTTTTGCTACAGGGCCGACGAAGGTGGGTGCTGTTATTCTGCTTTTAGTACATGATAATGTCAGCCGCTTCCAATTATGTTCAGTGATCAGTGACTATGCCTTCATGATTGAAACAGGCTGGCAACAACTAACACAACCACGAACTAATGCTGTTCAAAAGAATTCAAACACACAATATTTCATGACTCAGTGCGGGCTCGAACTCACGACCCTCCGCTTCACAGTCTCGTGTTCTACTACTTCAGCAAACAGCACCCACAAACTCGATTTGTGTTACTTTACAGGAGAAGGATATATAAAAAAACCAACTAAAACAAAATTCAATTAAAACAAAATAAAATATACAATTAATTTATAAAAAAAAAATTAAAGTTAATCACTGTCTGATGAGTCCATAGTGTAAAACAACAATATAATGGTAGGAACACAACTGGAACGAACGACGACGAATTTCGTTCGGTATGACGAATTCGTTGGTAAAAATTCAACTCCTTAAATTCGTCGTATGAAACACAATAACGAGGAATAAATTAAAATAATGAACAAAAAAATTTTATTTTTTTTTAAATCTTTGTAATCCTGTGATGCCAGAATGAATGACATTAAATAATTTCCCTGGTGGTGTCTAGTTTTTCCAAAACAAATTCCTTTTTGTAATTATTTTCTGAAAACTTTTATTTCTGTAGATAAATTATTTTTTTCATTTAACAGCTGATGAGGTGACCATGTGAAAAAGTAGGAAATAGGAAGAAATACTCACCCTTATTCTGTTTGGCGTTTCACAACTTCAAATTCGACAAATTGTAATAGCTTAAGGACAAAAAGCAAAAATGTTTTTTGATCTATTACAAAATGTCGAATTTGAAGGCGAAAAACGCCAAACGCAATAAGTCTGACAATATTATAAAAAGTATTTAAAATTAATAAAAAGTCGTGCGGATGATAAATGTTTGTGAATTGATGAATGCATTTTTAGTATGCACTGAAAACTTTCGTACTACATGCAACAATGCAGTAGTGAGTATATGAAACCTGGGGGTCGATTCTGGTTCTGTGAAAACGTGAAATGAAAAGTTTTTTCAGCTTTTCATAGTAATTCTGATTCGCGTACTATGAAAAAACGTAAGGAGAATAATGTGTTTTCATAATGTAAAAAACAGGCGGAATGAAACGAAATTTTTTCATATTTGCACAACAATGGTGATTCTGGTTCAATGCAACTGTGTAAACAACTGTCAAAAAGTTTTCATATGAAAAAAAAATTTTCACTTAATTTATTATCGTGATAACAATGGAGAAGATGAAAACGCGCAACAGTTTATGGAAATACTTTTAAAAAAGTGAATTCAACTATTAATACTTTTCATTCAACTTTTAATATTTTTCATTTAACTTTTAATGCTTTTCATTAACTTTTCTATTCTTTTATATGTATGTATATGCATTATATATATATATATATATATATATATATATATATACATATATATATATATATATATATATATATATATATACATATATATGTATATATATATACATCTATATACATATATATATATATATATATATATATATATATATATACATTTATATATAAATATATATATATATATATATATATATACATATATATATATATATATATATATATATATATAAATATATATACATATATATATATATATATATATATATATATATATATATACATAAATACACACACATATATGTATATATATACATATATATGGATATATATATATATATATATATATATATATATGTATATGTATATATATATATACATATATATATATATACGAATGTGTATATGTATATAAATTACCATTAACTTTTTATTTATAATCTTTATTATTATTTTTTGTACAATTGTTCTGAAAGAAGTGGATATAATTTTTTTATTTTTATTCATTAATGCATGCGAATTTGTTTTTATTTTTTTCATTTGACAATTACTCAGAACCCGAAGTAGAGGTTAAGTTAGCATCGGCGGTTACTAACAATTATTTAGCGGCAGCTTACCTAAACTAATTGCCGTACAAACACATATATATATATATATATATATATATATATATATATATATATATATATATATGTATATATATATATATATATATATATATATATATATATATATATACATGTATATAGATATATATATATATATATATATATATATATACATGTATATAGATATATATATATATATATATATATATATATATATATATATTTATTTATGTATGTATGTGTGTGAACATGAGTGTATGTGCACATGTATATATATATATATATATATGCACATATATTTATATATATATATATATATATATATATATATATACATATATATATATATATATATATATATAGATATATATATATATATATATATATATAATATATGTATATATATATATATATATATATATATATATACATATATATATATATATATATATATATATATATATATATATGTATGTATATATACCTATATATATATATATATATATATATATATATATATATTTACATGTACGCGCGATTGTAACAATGGTTACATATGTTTTATTGTTAAATATGTGTATGAAAATAGCTTCCCTTTGCAATGTATTAATACTAGATAGTTGCAATTATACTTAGTGTTTTATATTATTGTGCTAATATTTGTTTAATAATAACTAAGTTAGACACAAAATGCTTAACATATTCAAAAACTCAACCAACAGTAGATGAACATTAAGGCGGCGGCTCAAGGAATTACAAAATTGTGTATGCGGCCTAACGCCGCACTCGAAACTTTTAAACTTCGCCCTCTGTAAGTGACATTGAAAGTTATATAGCATGGTTACAGTATTTTCATGGATACAACTGGAATGAAACAGTTTTTCATAACATGAACGGGAATCGCATTTTGTGTAAATGTGAAAAGTGTTATGAAAAGTTGTTATGAAAACGAAAATGAAAAGTTTTTTTTCATTTCACGTTTTCACAGAACCAGAATTGACCCCCTGGGCACCTTATATTGATTTGTTCGTCGTTCGTCTGCTTAAGAAATAGAAATAAGTCTATGGCACAGTTCGTTGTGCACGACGTATTTCGTCCAACGTACATATTGTGTGTATTTTCATTTACTAAAATGTGTTTTATTTCCAACGACAAATATTCGTAACGAAAAATTCGTTATTCGTGCCAATTGTGTTTATAGAATAACTCTGCCAACAAATAAATTGGAAAAATATTTACCTTTTTTGTAATCAGAAACAAGCCGTTCTTATTCTTTAACAAAAAAAAGCACAACACTCTAATTGAAACTGAACTCTAAAATTAGCAGAACAAAGTGAGAATAAAACTGTTTTAAAGATGCGTTAATTTTCAGAAATGGAATCCCTGAGTTTTGATTGCATGGCGCAATTATGCAGAAACAAAAATCAATAACATCTTTTAGAGAAAAAGGCAATTAAAAAAAAAATAAAATAAAGACTCGAACCCAAAACAACGCATCTTCGAAAATCTAATGACACACAGTGAAAATTAGTACTAATTCAGCAGCGACGCTAGTGCGAAAAAACGCCAGACGAAACCACGCAAAGCGAGGTATTGGGGTATTGGTCTTTATATGTATATTAAAGTGCTTATTAACCCTGTTAGCTCCTTCTTGTAATTTTATAACAAAAAATTTTGAAAATTAAAACGTACAAAATTATTCTGCTGTTGATTAAATAGTTCATAGAAATTTGTCTTTAAGCAAATAATAGTAATGAGTTGAGGCGACAAACAAAAGTATTTAATTAAGGTTTCTAGATGTCAGTAGTGGCCGACCGAATAGACTTTTGCAGACCGAACACGAACTTCGGCCAGTTTTGAAAAGTTCGGCCGAACCTGGAAAAATTTCAAGATTTAAATTGGCTATATTGAAAAAAAAAACGGCTACTGAACGTTTTTCCTTTTGCAGCCGCCAAAAATATTTATTCAGCTCATATCACCCAGCAGGAGCAGTTTCTTTTTAAGCCTACAAATTTATTACGAGAATCTTGCACTGCTAAAGGCAAATTTTATAGTTTTAAATAAAAATGACATATTCTAAAGGTTATACAAATGTGTCACTTTCTTTTGCCTTTGATAGGAAATCAAATTACAATTGCGTTATTTTCTTAGCAGCTGCCTGAATTTTTAAATAGAATACTTTCACTTGTTCACAACAGAATTATATATTGGGGATATTATTTTATGACTATGAATTTATGACTACAGTTTGAATACATCAAATATATGTATATAACTCGATTTTTTCTGATCTGAAACTCTTTAAGGGTTAAGGCAGCAGATTTATGCAATAAACACATTCACGACAGCGGGCTACCGACTACAACCTGTCAGAAATAGAATACAAGTGTTTATATGGGAATGATTATTTTCACGGCTACATGGCAGGTTGTTGTCCGTGCTAATTTCATAGTTGTAGTCAAATTAAATTAATTTCTATTTTCATAGGCGACAATAAATAAATTACTGCTGCCAATACAGTAAAACATCCTAATAAATAAGCGTTTAAAAATATTTTCAAACTGGTCAAATATATAAAAAAAATTTAAAAATAAAAAATTTAATAGCCCTTTCAAGAATAAAAACTATTTTGTAATTTTTATTTCTTTGGCGATCTCTCTCGGCTTTTATTTTTTATATAAGTATATATACTTTTATTTATTTCATTTTATATATTTTTGGTCATAACTCCTAGAATATAGAGCGCATATAAACGATATGGGTATCATTTCAAAGTTTCCAAAATTTCTTTCTGTTGTTAGATATATATTTCAAATTTTTTCACCTATTGCGAGTATTATTGAATTTTGAAATTTTATAGCTGACTTTTCAAGTAAAAATTCAATTATTGTAAATTCTTTAATTTAGTATATAATTGATAGCCGTTATCGATAAAAGACGTGGGTTAGGTCACAAATGAATTAACTCCTTAACTCATTTTCATAGTGCCATAACAAAAAAGGACATCAAAATGAGTTTTTTACAAATGCAAAAACAATTAAGAGCTAGAAACAAATAAAGTGTTTTTATTATTAATTTTGTTTCGATCTATAAATAGATTAAGAATAAGCGCTTTTATTTTTTTACACGAGAGTAGCATCACTAAAATGAGATGTTGACGTTGTAGCTGCCGCGTTCAAAATAATTAAGTAGCTGACTATGCGACGACAAGTGTTGCTAGCGGCACATGTAGCCACGTAGTCGGTAGCCTGCAGTCGTGAATGTGCTTAAATCATAATGCAACCTGTAGTTAGTGTTGCCAATTTAATAAAACGACTGAAATTTTAAAACTTTTGGCGATCATACAAATTGAATACGTTTCTATTAGTCATTTAGACTTTCATTTTGAGAGGACAACCAATTACCAATTTCAGTTTTTTAACAATATAAAATATGTAAATATTGCTTTTTTTATTTTTTATTTTTATGTTTTTAATTCAATTAGGATTTATAGGGCAACATACGTAATATGGAATTTAGAAAGGCATGACAAGCATTCCACGACTGAAGGGAAAGCCAACATCAATTTAAGTATCCAATTTAGTACAGCTGACCAGCTGCTTTAAAAACCAGCTACGCTTTCGTCATCAGTAATACAAGTACGACACCTTTGACAATAGAAATTTAATAATTAAATTTTTGGGGCAATCAAGTATAAAAAAAAAATTATTTTTCACATGGTCATTTAGGAGGCAAAAGTGAGTTGAAGAGTTGAGTTAAGAATTTATGCTTAAGGAATACAATTTGTTAAATATTTCCACTACTTTTGCATATATCTTATGTCAACGCCGACTAAAGAGGGCGCGGTTCAAAACTGATCTTTTCTGATCTTCAGGCTCCAAATTCAATGTTTCGCACCTTCTTTGCCATAAAAATATATCATTTGCTTAACAAAATTACAAAAAGACTTTAAAAAATTATGCTGGAGGTTGGTTTAGTTCTTCTTAGGGGAATTTTTTTCTGTCTGGACCGATTCAGCCCATTTACGAACTTGACCTGTGCTATCCTTCAAGATACATTATTTATACCAAATTTCAAGAGTCTGGTTCTTTTTGTTTGAGCTTCCACAGACGAACGGACGCACATCCTTAACATATTCCTAGGAAGTGGCCCCATCACCGATTTTGTGACTCAGCTTAATGCATAATGAGAAATAATTACACTGCTCAGCAGCAAAATCCTCCTTTAAATAAAACTATGTGGAATATATGGATTTTAATGCGCTGAACTCAAATCCGTTTTCGGTTTTTTCCATCAGGTCCCCTAAATTAGTCAGGTACGGGGACATATTTCACTATAACTCGAGAACGAGTCATCCGATTTTCAAAAGTAAAAAAAAAGTAATTGAATACCTGCGGCAAATTGACAATAAAATCCAAATTTTTTAACCGATTTTTATTGTTTATAGCTTATTTTATTTTCAAGATATGTAGTTCTCAGAAAAATGTGCCAAATGTTGAATATTTGCTTTGATTTAATTTTTTTTTAATTCCATTTTTAAACTGGAAAAAATTACGAATTTTGCATGAAAAACAATTTTTTTTCTCCATTAATTTCTGAATAATTCCAAAACGATGAGAGATAGAGAAAAATTATGTTCGACTAAAATAAATACAATTCCCGACCTGATGAGAAAAACCCGAAAACGGATTTGAACTCAGCGTATCAAAATCCATATAGTCCACATAATTTTATTTAAAGGAGAGACAAAAATTAATTTTTTGCATTGATTTTTTTATTGACATTTTAATAAATTCATAATGTACTTTTATGTAAAAATTGTGCTCTTTCCAAGACATTTCAGCAATTTGTGAGAGATATTCTTATAACCTCCAACAACGAATTGGAGGATATATTCACTTTGTCATGCCGTATGTAACACAGCAAAATATTCATCTAAGAACCCATGAATTATATAAATATATTCGTGATCAGTGATGAAATTCCAGACGATTTAGCCATACCCGTCGGTCCGTCCGTAGAAATCACGATTCAGTACTAACAAATAGATCCATCCCTTGAAATTTGATATAGATATATTTTGCTACATCGGGCCGAAGGGAAAAAAGGTTCCCTAAGTAGAACTAAACCAACCTCTAAAACACAACACAACTCTCAAAAATTTATTTGTTGTTTTTATCAGAGCTCCGAAATCTTCGCTCGAATTCGAGTAGAGAGTGAAACTCGCTCGAATTCGAGCGCGAGTACTCCTGCGAGTGAAAAAAGAATATCGAGTGTACTCTATTTTTCTATGCCACTCGAATAAGAGCGCATATGGTTTGCTCGATTTCGAGTGCGAGTAAAATACGCTCGAAATCGAGCAGATTGTACTCTTGCCGAGTACTCTTTCAGTATTTCTCATACAAGAAAAAATTTCCACTTAATTTTTTTCCACTATTGTTAATTTCACAAATTGTGTTGTTTCCTTCAAAGTCATAACGAAAATATTTTCGCGTTTCATTATTTATGTCTTTATTGTTCATTATAATATAGAAAATATAAGTAAACTTTTAAAAATATAATAAAACTTTTTTTATAAAACCAACTAATTGCTCCGCACACGCGCACTGTATGGAAGGACTGAAAGAGTACACAAAAACCACACGCACACACAAGTCAGCAAAGACAAACAGTTTCTATTTTTCCACTCGATTTTACTCTTAAGAGTAAACTCTTACTCTATTTCGAAGATTTTTACTCCCACTCTTACTTTTTAAAAAGGAGTACTCGCGAGTACTCCCACCTAAAACACTCGTAATCTTCGAGTACTCTTCTTCGCGAGTATTTTTCACTCGCGAGTAAAATCGAGTAAATCTGAGCTCTGGTTTTTATTAAGCAAATGATATATTTTTATGTCAAAGAAGGTAGAAAGCATCGAAATTGGAGACCGAAAATTAGAAAAATCTATCTTTGGACCCCGCCCTTTAGTAGGCGTTTAAGTAACATATTACACAGTGTAAATATTAAACATTCTTTAACAATTAAAGCTATTATGATGATGCTGAGATGACCTCTGATCTTTCTCTGCCCTCTCCCCTTTGCACCCTAAATGACCCTATCACAAAAAAAAAAATTATACTCAATTGCCCCATAGATTTACTTCTTAAGTTTTTTCTACAATACTGAGATGTTACCCCCACGGACCCTTCCGGAGTGACCCTGTCAAAATAGAGTTTTAAAATAGGCCCCAGAAACGTCTTAAAGGAACTCTGACCCAGCAGGTTAATCATATTTAATTTAACTCCGTATCTTTTTGTTTGCGTTAATATAATATGTTAACGGTAAAAATACCGTTTGCTTTTATGCTGATGGTATGGAGTGTCACCCATGCTGCTCCTATTTGGAGGGTATTTAAGATTCGTTCTTACTTGTTTTGATGGGTTTTCTTGCTGGCGTCACCCAACACATGAACGTATGACATGCTTTTAGCATGAACGATATTGCGTTGTCATGCACTTCCTCTTAACTGCCAAAGCAGTTTTCTTTGAATTTGCCAATAATTTCATAAAATAAATAATTTATATAAATTAGCAATTTAAATTATTTCCAACGACTACCTACTACCTATTTACTTACTTTTTGTACTTGCTTATTTATATGTATGTAATTTGTTTCTTCTAATTTGCATGAATAAACTATAAAGAAAAAAATAAAAAATAAAATAAAAACGTTGTTATAAATATAAATAATGTTAACGTGTAGCCATTAAAAAGTAAGAAGAGGAAAAATTTAAAATAAAAATAATAATATTGTAATAAAGAAAATTGCAAGAATGAAAAACAGCATTTTCTCTTTTCAAAAAACGTCCGTATACAAAATAGCAACAATAAAAACAAGTTAAATAAATATTCTACACAAGCAAAACAAAAAAGAAGAAACTATGATGTGAAAAATAAGAAAAACGTAAAGAAAAAAGATGAAAATTGATTGCGCGCACACGCTGTACAAAAATAAAAAGAGGCAAAAGTAATAGAAAGAAGACAAAGAAATAGATGGTGGTGGGGTAGAAGAGTGAAATGGGGAGATGAAGAAGAGGTAGCAAGCACCATTAGTGGAATCAGAAATACAACAATAACAAAATAACTTCAATAAAAGAGTGGGCAAAGAAGGAGTTTCAACTACTGCTGAAGTACGAAAGTGTACTCGCATTTGAAAGAATCAATTGTCTGTAAAACGCGTTGATAAATTTGCAATGTGATTTGGTTTTGTAAATTAAAATGTTTCCATAATGCGTATAAAATAATCAATGCGAAGTACCTCAAAATAAGCTCCTCAAAGAATATTTTTAAATTTCGTGTTTTTTTTTGGGGGAAGCAGTATGATTGAAATCAAGTTTAGTTTGAACAAGTAAAAACGTTATATTCGACCGGGTCGAATCTTAAACACCCCCCAAATATTTAGTAAGTAAATTTAAAATAAGAAAATATCGAAGGTGATGGAAACTATGCTTAACTTCCATCTTGTGAAATATCTGGAGTCCAACAGTTTACTAAACGACCGCCAGTATGGTTTCCGCAGAGACCGCTCTACGGGTGACCTATTGGCCCTTCTTTAGTTCCATACACCGTTTTGTCGAAAGTAAAGGCTCTAGATATTTCTAAGGCGTTCGATAGAGTGTGGCATGGAGCACTCCTGTCCAAACTTATTGCTTCCTCAGGGATCGCTCTATACGAGTTGTTATAGATGGGGTCTCATCCGATTAGTTCAGAGTCAACTCAGGGGTACCGCAGGGCTCCCTTCTTTCTCCTACTCCATTTCTAATTTTTCTTAACGATCTACTTTCCCAAACTTCCTGTCCTATTTACTCTTTTGCAGATGATAGCAGCCTTTCGCATTCTTATTCATTTAACTGCAGGCCGTCAACGTGTGAAATCGAGACGAGGAGGCAGTTTATGAATGACGTTCTGGATAGTGACCTCGCGAAGATTTCCGAATGAGGTCAGGCGAACAGGGTCGATTTTAATGCCCGTAAGACCCAGTGTTGTATGCTTACGCATCGACGTCATGCTGCTTCATCTGTTTCTATGGGTGGTGTAAGTATTATGGAGTCAGGGGCTCTTGATGTTCTGGGCATGAAAGTGCAGTGTGATGTCAGATGGACGGAACATGTCTTTCAGGTCGCAAAAGAAGCATTCAAGTGCCTTGGCTTCTTAAGACGGTGCAAGAGATACTTCACCCCTTCTGATCTTCTTAATATTTACACCACTTTCATCCGACCGAAGATGGAATACAACTCTCATGTTTGGGCCGGTGCTTCAAAGTCTATTTTGAAGTTACTCGACCGCGTACAGGAGAGGGCGATGAAACTCATCGGAGACAGTAGGGTAGCCAACTCTATTGACTCTCTTGAGCATCGTCGCAATGTGGGGTGCGTATCGTTGTTCTATCGTTACTATAATGGCAGGTGCTCTGGTGAAATTAGGGAACTTGTTCCTGAAACCCATTCTTTCTTACGCTCAACGCGTTTTTCATCAAGAGCGCATGCGTTTGTGGTCGATATTCCAACGAATCGCACTACGAATTACAGAGAAAATTCGTTTTTTGGCCGAACAGTCCGTATGTGGAACAAACTACCTGCAGATGTCTTCCCCGCCACTTACAATTTGAGGGGGTTCAAATCGAATATCCACAGACACTACTCCCTTTATCTTCCTTCCCAAAATCTATTTTCCTATTTCCAGCGCAATGCACTGCATATGAAGGGGGTTATCCCCTGAGTGCTGGTCCTACTCCTAAAAAAAAAAATGTTTAACTGGCTGGGACAGAGTTCTTTTAAGACATCTCTGTAACCAATTGTAAATCTCTATTTTGACAGAGTCATTCCGGGAAGGCCCGTGGGGGAGACCTCTACAAGATCAGAGAACAACTCAGCATCTTATAGGCTTCAGGAATAAAAATTGTTCAATGTTTACACTATTTTTGCTTATAATATCGTACGTCAACGCCCACTAAAGGGAGCGGGGTCCATAAATAGACTATATCATGTTTTCCACAGACAGACGTATGGGCAGTGCAGGATCGTCTTAGGCTTCATCACTGATCAAGAATATACATATATACTTTATGGGGTCCAATTCTCTTTGGAGTGTATAAAAACTGTATTTTGGCGGGGTCGCTCTGGCAAGGGTCGTGAGGGAGACATTTCACCTTTGTCATAAAACTGTTCTGCTGGTTTGATGATTTTAAGGAATATTCTAAATATTCCACTCTTTATATAAATAAATAGAATTTCAAGAAATTCATTTATTAAATAAAAATATAAACTGCAGTTTAGCAGATTTGAACTTAACCCCGTTGAAAAATTAACTAACATCCTGTACGTAAGAAAAAGGTTCGACTAATAGAATATAAATGCATAAATAATTGTCATAAAACTTTAAAAATTAATGTTCGGAATAACTATAAGTAAAATTCATTTAATTTTTTTATAGGGTTAATTAGGGGGCAAAGGGGGAGGAGGGGTTAGGGCAGAGGAGTACCAGATAATGTCTCAGCTTCGTCACTAAAGCTTAAAAGTGTTATTTTTAAGGAATGTAGGCTTAAGTAAAACAATTTGTTAAATTTTACACTATTTTTGCATATAATAACGCCCACTAAAGAGGGAGGGCTCCAAAAATTATTTATTTTTATTTTATGGCTTCAAGTTTAACGCCTTAAACCTTCTTGGACATAAAAATATATCATTTGCTTCACAAAATTACAAAAAAAACTTTAAAAATCATGTTGTTTTTAGCGGTTGGTTTAGTTCTCCATAGGGGAACTGTTTCCCCTCTTGACAACTTTAGCCCATTTATAAACTAGACCTGGGCCATTCTTCAAGATATATTTATACCAAATTTCAAGAGTCCGGCTCTTTTCGTTTGGACTGAATCGAGATTTCCACAGACGGACGGACGGACGGATGTGCGCAGATCGTCTTAGATTTCATCACTGATCAAGAATATATATACTTTGTGGGGTCTCAGATGGACATTCCGCTGCGTTACAAACGGAATGACAAAGTGAATATACCCTCCATATTCTTTTTTGGTGGGTATAAAAAGGAATTTTTATTTTCAACATTGAAGCGTTTGAAAACCTGCATTTTAATATGTTAACAAAAAGGAATTTTGTAGGAAAATAAAATAAATTGCACAATAAAGAAAAATCAATGTTGTTCTAGAGGAGATACACACTCGTACGAGTACTTGTGTCCATACACACACACACACACACACACACAACGTGTAACAACATGAGAGGAACGAAGGAAACAAGAAGGCTGGTATGGTTGTTGTTTGGAATAGTGACTAGAGTTGGCCGGGACGTACATGCAACAACACGAAAAAAAACAATATGTATTTGCAGAAGCTTTAACTTTAAATTGTACAAGTAAGAATAGGAAAATAATAATAAAAGCTACAACAACAATGAATTAAAAATAATAGAAGTAGCAGCAGTTGTTGTAGAATAGAATAGACTAAATAACGAAATATCCAGTAGACATTAAAGTTGAAAAAGAAGTTGAGGAAGTGGTGGCAATAAAAAAACACAAAAACAACGAAAACCAAGAGCAAGAGCTTTTACTAGAAGTTTAAATTTTCGCAGCAACAACGGCAGCAGTTAAATTAGAATTTTATGCAAATAATACAATATTTATATCATCAAGTATATGACAGCAAAACTAAGTTGCTTACATACCTTAATACAATATGTGTATGTGTATGTGTGTGCTCTTTAATATGTGTCAGTCACACACACACACAAACAGTCTTACAGAAAACACACGCTTCTATTAATATGCACTATAAACATTTACACATACTGACATACAAATATTTAAAATATATTTTAAGGAACTTCTGTACCGTCACATATATATTAAACAACATTCTCCAACTATTTTATTTGTGTATATTAAAACCAACACTCATGCACGAGCATGCATCCATTAATATTTATTATTGTCCTACCTTTTGATTAAACACATACAAACAAACACACATACTCGTACATACATGCATGTCCATATATAAATACACGAACATTTTATATGTTATGCCACTTTATAATCAAAAAAAATTTTATGTGAGAAAAAAATGGTAGAAGAGACGTTTTATGATTGTTAAATGGAAAATTTTGTTTGGCAAGCAATTAATTTTGATGGACTTGAGAGATATTTCATTATTATTATGAATGACGTCAATTTAATTTAAAATGAAATAAAATGCAGTCATAAAATCTTATGGCTACGATTTTTCTATTGTTGCACAGACTTTGCCAAGGATTAAATCATTCAAGGAGTTCAAATTTTTAAAAATACACGTATATATATGGTGTTAAAGAATTCCTGCAGGAAATATCAATAGTGCAACTGTGGAGACTTACTATTGACACAGTCACTAGTGTTAGTGACTTATAATACGCCAGAGTACCTAATCATCAGTGGCGAATTTAGGCTTGCTGCCGCCCTAGGCCCTGTCGGATTTTTGATTTACAAAATTTTATTAATTTTGATTTAATATTATAATTCAAGAGATCTGTTCAAAAAATTAGGTGAATATTCGTTTTTTTTTTTAAATATTTATTTATTCATCAATTTGTATATTGTCCCCTTTAAAGTAGCTGCAATCACGTACAGGGTGACTGATGAATTTTGCTACCTTGAGACACTCAAATAACTTTTTGTAAATTTTTATACCCTCCAAAAAAGAATTTGGAGGGTATATTCACTTTGTCATTCCGTTTGTAACGCATCGAAATATCCATCACAGACCCCATAAAGTATATATATTCTTGATCAGTGATGAAATCTAAGACGAACTGAGCATGTCCGTCCGTCTGTGGAAATCACGATTCAGTCCAAACGAAAAGAGCTAGACTCTTGAAATTTGGCATAAATATATTTTAAAGCTTAGAGCAGGCTAAGTTCGAAGATGGGCTAAATCGGGCAGGAGGGAAAAAAGTTCCCCTAAGAAGAACTAAACCAACCCAGAAAAAACAACATAATTTTTAAAGTTTTTTGGTTTTTTGTTAAGCAAATGATATATTTTTATGTCAAATACGGTCCAACGCCTTAAACTTGGAGCCGTAAAATAAAATAAAAATATTTTTTGACCCCGCCCACTTTAGTGGGCGTTATTATAGGCAAAAATAGCATAAAAATTTAACAAATTGTTTTACTTAAGCCTACATTCCTTAAAAATAACACTTTTAAGCTTTAATGACGAAGCTGAGACGAAACCTGGTACTACTCTGCCCTACCCCCTCCTTCCCCTTTGCCCCCTAAATGACCCTACCAAAAAAATTTTTTTTTTTTAAATTTTGTATATAATCATCCCAAACATTTATCTTTAGAGTTTTATGACTGCCGATTTCTGTCCTACCTCCCCCCCCCACCTCTTCCTTTGCCCCCTAAATGACCCTACCAAAAAATTTTTTTTTTAAATTTTGTATATAATCATCCCAAGCATTTATTTTTAGAGTTTTATGACTGCCTGTTGCTGCCCTACCCCCTCCTCCCCTTTGCCCGCTAAATGACCCTATTAAAAAAAAGAAATTTTGATTTTGTATATAATTATCCCAAGCATTTATTTTTAGAGTTTTATGACAAAGGTGAAATGTTTCCCCCACAGCCCTTGCCAGAGCGACCCCGCCAAAATACAGTTTTTATAGCCTCCAAAGAGAATTGTTATGAAGTCTAAGACGGTCTAGCAATGCCCATACGTTCGTCTGTGGAAAACATTATATTGTATATATTTTGAACCCCGCCCCCTTTAGTGGGCGTTGACGTACGATATTATATAAAGGAACTCTGTCTCACCAAGTTAAACATTTCAAATTCACTTACTAAATATTTGGAGGGTATTTAAGATTCGACCCGGTCGAATATAACGTTTTTACTTGTAATTCATTTTGTATTAATTCATTTGAAAAATAATACATTTTTATTAAAATAAGTCATAAAGTTTTGCAAATAATTGAATTCAAATGGCTTCAGCCTCGGTGGCATATGTGCGACATATGAAAAAGTTATTCGTTACTGCCTGCAGGGTTGCAGCGGGAATTGCCGCAATTATCGTTCGAATGAATTGCTTTAAATCATCCAAATTTTTTGGTTTTCTTTTGTAAACTTTCTGTTGTCATTAACAGAAAAAGAAAAATCAGAAGCGGTAAGGTCAGGAGACCTGGGGCGCCAACGGAATGTGCAGTTTCAGATTATTGGAGAATTTTCGTGCGCAATTCTGTCGTAATGGGCGTGGTTATGTGGCAAGTTGTCCCATCTTCTTGAAACTACACAGAGTTGAAATGGCTTCTCTTTCGGCGTAGTTGTGGACAGAAAAACTCTTTCAACATCTTTAATCAACGGCCTCCACTGACCGTAAGAGTAAGACGGGTTTCTTGGAAAAAGTAAGGCCCGACAATCAACCTTCAAACTGCGCATCGCACTGTCACGCGAAGTGGATGCAATTGCATCTCATGGAGTATCTCTAGAATTACTCTATATTCGACAATTTTGATTGTTAAAATTTGCCTCGTCAGGCAGTTCAAGTTGTTTTCATCCTCTGCCGCCATGATCTTCTCGCGAAATTCCAAGCGAATCGGGAAGTCTGTTGTGTTCAGTTTGCTTGCTAATTCAATCTTACATAAGTGAAATAAGTTTAAATCTTGATGCAAAGTTGTCTGCAGTGACTGTTCCCTGAAACCGATTAGAACAGATAAGCTCTTTGTCGGAACTGTAGGATTGGATTGTGTGGCAGCAGCGATAGTTTCCTGCGTCCGAACTGAGAGATCTCGATAATGAGGCTTTCTTGTGATTGTGTCACGCTCTGCAAAATTATTCATGAGCCTCATTATAGCCCATCTGCTACGAGGAGTGCCGCCAAACGTGCGCCTCTCTTTGGACGGTATCTAAAGACTTTAAAGCGTGAAAGCGGCGCACTATCGAAATTCTTGTTTCATTGTCCCAATTCTCCATTTTCGTTAAATCTAAAGATCAATTTATAACTGTTATGACATTTCTATTTGACATTTTGTTGTCACAATACTATTTTAAATGAAATTTATTTGCTGGTGGTCAAGCAATGTCTATGTGCATTTCATTGGTGCTTTACTGATGATTTGGTAAAGCAGCAATGAAATGCATATAGACATTGCTTGACCACCAACAAATAAATTTCATTTAAGATCAATCTATAAAATGAAATAAAAATGGAACAGGTTGATTAGACAGAAAAGAAAATATTTTTTTCCAATCTTCAAAGCAATTCTGATTGGCAGGTTTTAAATGTGTTTTGGCGATTTGGCTTTTATTTCCTCAATCGTCGAGAAGCTCCGTCTTTTCACGGGTCTCTACAATCCTGCTGAAAAAATAATACGATCATGAACGGTAGCTGTTCTCTTTCATTCGACTTGTGGACCAACGTGTATTGAGTTATCGTAGTTGCGTCTACGAGGTCTGTTAAAAAGAGGTGAATCTCGAATTCCATGGCAAAAATCCATAAATTACTCGTAAGTTACGAGTTGCTTCCCAGGGAGCAAATTACGGCACTCGATATCGAACGAAATTTATATTAAAATCGTATGGAAATTTCGCTCGATATCGAATGCGGTAATTTGGCCCCTGCACTTTTTTTGTTCTGTCGACTGAAGTAGTTCACACGCGACTATGAACCACAGAAGAGCAAAAAATTAGCCGGTGACGTAAAAATAAAAATTCTCTTCTCATCTGTTTTCATCTGCCCTCTAAATGGTATCCCCTGGTGCAATGCACTGCATATAGGACTCATTCCCTGAGTGCTAGTCCGATTAAAAGAAAAAAATGGCTCAACGACGAAGTCATCTCACAAACAAAAAAAATCCTATTCTGATGACCTCGACAAATCATATATTTTTGGAAAGGCATTTCCAGGTCGTCTTAGGGTGCATCACTGATCAAGAATATATATACTTTAGGGGGTCCAATTCTTTTTGGAAGGTATCAAAACTGTATTTTGGTGAGGTCCCTCTGGCAAGGGCCGTGGGGGAGACATTTCACCTTTGCCATAATGCAGAAATAATTAAATGTAAAATTTTTTTTTTATTTTTTTTATAGGGTAATTTAGGGTGCAAAGGCGGGGGAGGGGTAGGGCAGGTTACGTCTCAACTTCGTCATGAAAGCTTAAACATGTTATTTTTAAGGGATGCAGGCTTAAATAATACTATTTGTTAAATTTTTACACTATTTTTGCATATAATTACGACGAACTGACGAATGGACATGATCAGATCGTCTTAGATTTCATCACTGATCAAGAATATATATACTTTATAGTGTCTCAGATGTATATTTCTTTGCGTTACACACGGAATTACAAAGTGAATATAACCTCCTATTCTCCTTTGGAGCGTATGCAAAAAGCGACAAAGAAGTTCTAATCAAATAGAATTATTTGTCATTTCTTTTGAGTTACACGAGTATTTCGTAATGGAGAATGTTTGCGGGGTATTGCCTTAAAGCCATGCGCTAAGAATAATTTTAACTAAATATTTTGTCAATTTACAAAAATTATGTTAAGCTTGTCAGAAGTTTACGGAAAAGTTTGTGTATGAAAATTTAAACTCTTAAGAGCCTCAATAAATTTTGTAAAATAGAAGTTTTATAATGAGATTTTAAGAAACTTAAACACATTAAAATCTAAAACGAATTTAGACACGATTGTCAAAAGTATTAATTTAAAAAAAATGCCTACTTGAAGAGTATATTTTCGAATATGTGTGCATATTGTGTGATTTTGCTCAGCGAGTCATACGCTGTGATTATATTTGCTTGATTTCGTGTTGCCTTATCTCCTGAAAAGCATCATTAACAACAATTTGGCATAGTTTTAAGAAATCACAACAAAAACTAAACGATTTCATTTCTGATATTTAAGAATTTAAATGCATTTTTTTTGTGTGTGTGAAATTTAAAGTTTTCTATTTGTTGGCAAACATAAAAAAAGAAATTAAAGATTTTTCGATTGATATTTTAAATTTTTGTTCCAAACATATTGATTGCACTAGTTGTTCGTGTGTGTGTGTAAGTTTTTTTTTTAGGATATAAACATAACTTTTTGTTTAAATCAGTGATGTCAGCCGCATACACAATTGTGGAAGCAAAACTCACATGTACGCTTACGCTCTTTTATTTTGAGAGCGTAAAATATAATTGTTTACTGAAAAACATTCTCATTCAGCGGGAAGTATCGCAAGCCCTGTTTTGAGGCCTCTAAACAGAAATAATATATTTATATAAATATATATACAATACATATAAGAGGTTTGAAATAAGTTGGATCCACTGTATGTAGGTACATCTTTTCGAAAATTTCTTAAAGTAGCTTTTAAATTAATTCATAAGTAAGACTTTTTGTAAAAACTGTTTCTCTTGTATATAAACTAACCAAATGTTCAGCTTAAAAATGGAGAAATATTTTAAAATTAAATATCTGAGCACTTGGCAATTTTCGAAACCCTTTTTTACAACTTATAAAATTAGAAGATATTATTGGTAAATAAAAGGATACTCTTAGAAAAGGCCACTAGTTAGGCCTCGTAACCGCACATTTCTACCGCTGGGAATGTAAGAGATAAGAGTGATCTCACCAACACAATCACATTTGACATCACTGGTTTAAATTGTATGTTATTGTTGCAACAACTACAACATCATTTTGTGTGTTCACTTCTTTCTTTTTTCTGTGTGCTTCACATGTTAAGATATTTATTTCTCTTTTGGAAGATCTGTGTGTAACGAAGAAATACTGATATTTCTAGAGTGGCCGCCTTAGATAAAACCACTAAATAACTATTTCGATTAAGTGAAACAAACAGAATTTTATAAACTTCTTATAAAACAAAACGACAATAGTGCAAAATGGTGGTGAAGTCGTGTAGGCTGAAGTGGTTTAAGTCCTGAATATGTCAGTGGTTTAAGTCCTGAATATGTCATCAAATTGGGTTGTGTAATTTGCTATCGGCCTGCATCTTTAAAAGAACATGACACCAGTCCCGTCACGTGACCGATTCTAAGAGGAACTAGCAAACACTTTGATTCTCTGAATTTTATATGAGTGATACCGGCTACTTTTATATGAGGTTTTAATGGAAGAGGCCAATTGACGTAATTATGATACTCAGTGACGAGTTCTAGACCTATTGTGGTATCCTTAGTACCAGTGCCACTCCCAGTTGTAGTTTCATAAACATAGGGTATAGAAATATGCTCAAGTAAACTGCCTACTCCTTAATGTCACAGGATAGTTCCTTGAAGCCTGATATAAATCATAATTATTTTAATCAGATTAAAACTTACTTAATAAATTAAAAGTGTAGAAAATTAATATTCGACCCTTTTTCTCCCTAAAGGCTTACAGAAATTAAATACAAGTTTTCCGATGTTACGCAGGGTGAGGGAATTTTGTAAACACTTTTAATTTAGTTTTGTGATATCTGCTCTTTTCACCAGTCTCGGCTCAGAGACTTTTTGTAACTCTCTTTCTCTCTCTCTCTCTCTCTCTCTAATTTTCACCAGTTATAGGGCAGGTACCAGGGCTGCCAGAAATGCCGATTTATCGGCATTTTGACGATTTTTTACTTCAAAAATTTCAATATGCCGATTTGCCGATTTTACCCCTAAAAAATGCCGATTTTTTAATAATAGTGTGGAACATCTTTTATTATATAATTCTATTATTATATAATTCTTCTTTTAATAACAATTCAATTGCCTTATTGTAGGTGTGCACGAAATTCCGATGTTCCTTAGAAAATCAAACTTTAAAAGAAGGAATTCTTTATTCTAAAGATTATTTGAAAATGAAAAACTCTAATTTCGAAATAAATAACGATTTAATAAAAATCTCAAAATCAAATATTTATGATTGATTTATGAAAACCACATTATTTCCAATTTTTGTATTATATTTACGAATTTTGTTAAAACATTTTACGATTTACAGTTACATATTAGATAATATTCTAAATTTTTAATTGTATTTTGTAACTCCTATTTTAGAACCTACGAGTAGAGTTAATTTTTAGGAAATTCTGAAATATAATAGCAAAATTTTGAAATACTATTGGAAAAGACGTATATATTTTAATTGGAACGAAGTGCTTTATGAGACGTTGCGGAGGGGTACCCCAAACCGGGAAGAAACGTCCGTAACGTAAGATATTTTGTTTCTAACTCAATGTTTAAGACGTATGAGTAATACAATTCCATACATACAAATATTAATCATACGCAGCCTGGCCGTGTCAGAATTCAATTTCGTTTGGGAACAAAAATGTATACCCGAATAATTATTTTCTTTATACCTCGAATATAACTTAAAATTAATATTTTTATAATAAGGAACTGCGTTCCTATCCGGTGTCCCACGGCACCACACATCTTTTTTAATTATTTTATACTGTTTTATAAAAAGCAAGTTGATCTTATGTATTTTTTGTAAGTAAAAGTCATTCTAAATAAATAAAATAATAAATCGTTTCTTTTAAATTGCCAATTGGGAGATTAAACGAAACCCCAAAATAATTTCAAACCTTGTGAGGTGCAAATTTATTGATCTATACATGCTGTTTTATGTATAATATTTAATAAATTATATTGAATTGTTTTTGTTTATATGTCAAAATAAGTTTTTTAATTAATGCCGATTTTTTGCGGATTTTAAGAAATGAAAGTGCCGATAATGCCGATTTTTTTTTGGAAATTTGCTGATTTTTCACGAAAAATTTCTGGCAGCCCTGGCAGGTACGTTTAGGACAACATTTACCGTAGTGTAGTTAACTGATCATTTCTTAAGTGAAAGCGAAATAACATATAATCTATTATGTCTGTTGCTCCTTTCGTCATTTTAATTCAAGACGAAAACCATCTACAATATTTCTTTATTATTTCTGGAATATATAGAAACGTCTACCCGGAATGTTAAGTTACTTCTGACAATCTTACCTCCATCACGCGTGACCAAAAAGCCCTCTCACTACCACATTCCCCGTAAGGAAATGCTGCATGCCCTAATGCAATTAATGTCTTCAGGGCAAACAAATTTCCAGAAATATAACCACTAAATAAGCAACGAAACCACAAAATAAATGTCCGCAACTAAAACAATTCTATTGTACAAAACAAAAACAAGTAAAAACGTTGTATTGAACCGGTTCGAATCTTAAATACCCTCCAAATATTTGGTAAGTACATTTAAAATGTTTAACTTGGTGGGACAGAGTTCCTTTAAGACATTTCAGTACCCGATTTTAAGTCTCTTTTTTGGCAGAGTCATTCCAAAAAGGGCCATGGGGGAGACGTTTCACCTCTGCAAGATCAGAGAACAACTCAGCTTCTTATAGGCTTAAGGAATAAAAATTATTCAATATTTACACTATTTTTGCATATAATATCGTACGTCAACGCCCTCTAAAGGGGGCGGGCTCCAAAAATAGACTATATCAAGTTTTCCATAGACGGACGTATGGGCATTGCAAGATCGTCTTAGATTTCATCACTGATCAAAAAAGTTCTTTATACTTTATGGGGTCCAATTCTTTTTGGAGGGCATTAAAACTGTATTTTGTCGCGGTATCTCTGGCAAGGGCCATGGGGGAGACATTTCACCTTTGCCACAAAACTCTAAAAATAAATGTTTGAGATAATTAAATGTAAAATTTATTTAAAATTTTTTTTAACAGGACCATTAATAGGCAAAGGGCTAGGAGAGGGTAGGACAGGGTAGGACAGGGTAGGACAGTGGAGTACCAAGCGTAAAGATTTTATTTTTAAAGAATGTAGGCTTAAGTAAAACAATTTGTTAAATGTTTACTCAATTTTTGCATATGATAACGCCCACTAAAGGCGCCGGGTTACAAAAGTTAATTTTTTGGATTTTATGGCTCCAAGTTTAACGCGTTGGATCTTCTTTGATATAAAAATATATAATTTGCTTAACAAAATTACAAAAAAACTTTAAAAATTATGTTGTTTTCTAGAGGTTAGTTTAGTTCTTCTTAGGGGAACTTTTTTCCCCTGGGCCGATTCAGCACATTTACGAACTTGACTTGTGCTATCCTTCAAGATATATTTACACCAAATTTCAAAAGTCTGACTCTTTTCGTTCGGATTGAATAGTGATTTCCATGGACGGACGGACGGACATGTTCAGATCGTCTTAGATTTCATCACTGATCCAGAATATACTATATGGGGTCTCAGATGGATATTTTGCTGCGTTACAAATGGAATGACAAAGTGAATATACCCTCCAATTCTTTTTTGGAGAGTATAAAAAAACTACCAAAAATATATCACATGAAGAGTGCTTTAAAATTATATTTTTTATGAAAATTATGTTCTAATGCAAACTTCCATAATAAATTATTTGTTTTAATACGATCGTAAATTTTCGGCTGATTCTTAAAATTAAAAGCAATTTATTTTAATAGGACCAGTACACAGAGAATTACCTCTACATATACAATGCATTGCGCCGGAACTACAAAGTAAGAGATATAAATAGTATTAAGAGGACAAATGATTAGAAGATAGAGAATTTTATTATCTATTCTTAGCTTTAACGTGAGTGCCTCTTAGGCTGATTGGTAGCGATGCTAGCATATTATTACAGGGGTCGTGGGCTCGATTTCCGTCTAAAATATATTGTATGATCGCTACGTACAGTGTGGCTGATGAATTTTTCTGTGTCCCTAAAACAAAAATTATTAATAAAATTGATTTCAAATTAATACTAATTTTAATTTTTTTCTATTTATTTACAGGTAAGTGCTAAGTGAAAATCTTTTCTTTTTAATATGAAATTTAAAAAGACCCACAAAAATTGAACATTAACTGAGAAAGGGAACTACTGAATACTCGTATTAAAATCAAGGCAAGTAAATGAATATAATTTAAGAGGCCCATATTCTAGACTATCAAAATTTAGAAAAACTCGATTTATTAGCGATGCCATCGTAATAGTATAAAAGTTTTTTGCTTCTCATAGACTGAATTTATTTGCACTTAAATTAAAAAATGAAATATATTTTAAGCATGAAGAGAAAGAGAGTAGTGGAATTTGCCCGCAGTACTGCGTGTATGTATTAGTGTAGTCTGGTCACCTCAGTTAATGCGAATATATGCTTAATTTTTTCCCCGATTTAGTTTGTTTTTGGTTATTCTCCTTTGGTTTTATAATATGCACGTGTGTGAGTGTGTGTGTGCAAATCTGTGTTTTGTTCCTTTAAAACTAAGATCACTTCTTCGGTTGCTTTTTTAAAGCATAAATTCTTTTATTATTTCTGTTGCTGTGCTTGTTTCTTTTGGGATTCAATATTCGTGTTGAATTTTTTTTAGTTAAATGAAAAAAAAAACAAGAATTATATGTATTTTTATGTCTCTCTGTTGGTTTAGTTAAGGAACGACATATAAGCGAATATATGGAAAGTGGATTTCGGTTATAACGAACACCGCTGGAGGAGATATTTGCTTCCAGCGTTGTCAACTTTGAAATTTTGAAAAGCACTAAAGTCGGACAAAAAACGCGTAATTTTTGAAAAAAATCACTAAATATAAATATTTTTTTATTTTAATTGCCTTTTATTTAAAATATGATTTAATATAATTTTTTTTCTATTTTACACATTTATTAACAAAAAATTTATAAAATAACAGATCATTTATTGCTATAGTATTCTATTATTTTTAAGCTTAAGGTCTCTTTATTTTTATTTAAAATATTTTATTTTTCAATATTTCGTCACTCCTTTGTGTGACCTCTTCAGGAAATTAATTATTTTTAAATAAAAAAAAATAAAGAGACCTTAAGCTTAAAACTAATATAGAACAATAATAATTATAAAAGAGATAAAAAAAACCAGAAGAATTTTAGATCATTTATTACTATTTTTAATAACTCATATATTACACTAAAAAATAACTCAACATATTCGCCCCTATTATGAATGGCGACGTCGACGTCACATCAACTCGACAGCAAAAAATTATCACTTCTCTGCAAGTTGTCGATAACAATTAATTACTCTTGACGATTTCTTATCATCCTCTAGGGCATATAATATCGATAGAACATGTCAATAGTAGTCAGTTGCTGTAGCAAAAGAGTGGACAAGCGACAATCTTTTGCTGTCGTCTTGATAACGCGTCGATGTCGTCATTCATAATAGGGTCGATTGTAAATATCGCCATAGAAAATGCAATAAATTTTACTTTGCTTTTTATTCTCCTGTAAACTTTTAAAGTGATGCACTTTCTCTGCCATATTTTATTTCTTTTAAGGTAACAAAAGTAAAATAACGTTCAAAATAACAAAATATATTCCTATAATAACGAATAAATTTCAATTTGTATTTGTTAAAGGTCAATATCAAAGTCCGTGAATTCCTCATCACGGCCATCTGCCCATAATACCGATTTTATTTCATATTGCAACGTTTTATAAACCATTTTTGTGTTAATATGAATATTGACCTCATCTGGAATTTCGTACGTTTCGCAAACAGGAATTTTCCCAGATAAGTCCGTTTTTGATTTGTAAAAGCGCATTAACCGAATGCAGCGACATTCGGTTCTAATTTTTCTTTTTAAAAGATTCATTGAGCTAAAAACTCGTTCAGCATTGGAATATGGTAAAGATAAAAGTTTAATAGCAACATTTTTTATTGTCTGGTGCCACCGAATGAAAAAAAGCACCAAAACTAGCACTAAAAACCAAAAAGCACCGAAGCCAAAATTTTTCGCGTAATAAATTTTAAAAAAGCACTGAAAACAGTGCTAAAAGCACTGAGTTGACAACGCTGTTTGCTTCTTCAAAACCTAGACCAGTCCTCTACATATGCAGTGCACTGTGCCGGAATAAGAAGGGAAGACATTAGGAGTACAGATGAAGAAAGATAAGAAAATAGGGAAGTCTTTTTAGCTATTTTAACCCTTAACTTCTCCGGCTATTTTTTGCAACTGGAGCCACGAAAGAGGCTGCGGGTACCCTGCTCTTATTAAAGGTAGTCCAGAAATAAAACAAACAGTTTTCAGATTCATTATTTATGTGTGGTGTGATAATATATGCTCGCCATAGCTTCGGTAGCACACCTCTAGCCGATGATCTATATTTTCAACGACTCTAAGAAATAATTGAGGTTCATTGTTGCCAAAGAGCCGAATTGTCTCATCCTTTAACTCTTGAATTGTTTTTGTTCCCAAACGTCAAAACGTAACGGCTAATTAAGATTGCCACGACGTGAGATTACACAGCCATTGAAATTTTCCCGCAAAAGATTCCATCCTGTTGGAACCTCATATCGCCAAGGTTCATATTATCAGTTTCTGGCCAGAAGAAGTCTCTTATCATCTTGCGGTAGCAAACTCCATTCACGGTAACTGCTTGACCGACCTCATTTTCGAAGAAGTACGGCCTGATGATGCCGCCTGCCCATAGACCACACCAAATAGGCACTCTTTGTAGATGCATCTGCCTTTCAGCAATCACTCGTGGATTCCCAAATGCGGCGATTTCCGCCAATTAGCACACATTTGCTCGATTACCAAAAAATGCATTTCGATGCTAACGTAAAAGGCTTCCGCACTCTTAACGCACTGCTCAATTGCGTACCTCTCCATGGTGGAATTTGTCGAATACTGAAATAAGCTTAGGTTTAAGAGCTATTGCCTTTACGGTCTCTTTGTAATATCCTAGAGCAGAGCATCTTCTAGGGGCTGTTTTCTATCAAATCAAACCATCCTGTACCGCTGAGGAAAGATGACATCCTAAACAGATCTATGGCTGCCAGACTGTATAAGTCTGGTAGAAAGTTAGAAACCGACACCCTGTCGTTGATCAGACCAGGTTACCGACAAAGAAGGTGGAACACTGTTTTGTCCTCCTCTTCATCCTTACAACTTCTACTATAATCATTATATATCAGACTCATCCTCTTTGCATGCGTCCCGAACTGACAGTATCCTGTAGGAAAAGTCAGCAGTTGACACAGTCAAGCCTTGTCAAACTTGACAAGGGAGCGTGTTCTGCGTGGATCATAGCGGGTCCATGTTGGTCTTGCCATAAGAGAAGTAGCCACGTATTCCCAGTTAAGCTGAGCGAGATTAAACAATTCGCACTGAATCAGAATCTTGTAAAGCGGTAACGGAATGCTGGTGGAATGGCTGATCATTGAGTTGTTCAATTCAGTCCCCTGTCTGGTAATGCCGTCCTTAATGTGATTGCTAGGACATCCCGACAGTCCTGGCACCCATACAACTGTTATCCTTGAATATCTCGCTATCTCACTGGTACACAGTCGGCATTCGACCACCGTTGTGGTGGATGCACGGCAGAGATGGTCGGTTTGCTGTCGGATATTCTGCGATACCCTATAGTACCTAAGCCATACTGTTGCCCGAGTAATAACAGAGATGTCGGCTTGCAAGATACTGAAACAAAGAAATGTCAAATGAAGTTGACCAAACAACTTGGAGTTAAAGAGTTACTCACAATTAACATGAAGCACTTTGGTTGAACCACCCTTTACATGACAGTGTCAATCGCTGTCGTCTTGTTGGAACCAAATGTAGTTGTTGTTGGGCTGTTTAATGTTCAACACGAAAGAACGTTAAATTCGACCGGTTCGAATCTTAAATACTCTTCAAACATTTAGTAAATAAAACTCTATTTTTATTTTTAATAAAATTTTCCATTTTTATGGTATTTGGCTTAAGAAAACAATAAAAAAAAATATGTTTTAAAACGATCATTTCCAATGTGTTGGGAGCAGCATGGCTGAGACACCTTTCCATCAGCATAAAAGCAACTTAAGTATTAATACTTTAACCTACTGGGTTAGAGTTCCTTTAAGATATATTTGTGCCCAATTTTAAAACTCTATTTGGATATGGGCACTCCGAGAAGGGCCGTGGGGGAAACATCTCGGCTTTGCCATGAAACACTAAAAAGTAAATTTTGGGTAACAAACAAAATTGGGTAACAAAAAAAATTGTTTTTTATAGGGTCAGTTTGGGGGAAAATATGGGGAGGATAGGGCAGAGGACGATCAGATAACGTCTCAGCCTAAAAATTTAATTTTTAGGGAACGTAGGGTTCAGTAATACTACAAAAAGGTAAATATTCACCCTGTTTCCTCATGCAATATTTAACTTTAACGCCCATTAAAGTGGGCGGGGTTCAAAAATCAGCTGTATCATATTTTCTACATACTGACGGATGGACATGGCCAGATCGTCTCAGATTTCAACACTGACCAGGAATACATATATACTGTATGGAGTCCTATTATATTTTGGAGAGTAAAAAAATTCTGTTCTGTCGGGGTCGCTCTATCAAGGGCCTTGAGGGAGAAAAAAGTTTTTTTTATAGGGTTATTTTGGTGGCCAAAGGTGGAGGGGGAACGATCATATCACGTCTCAGCTTCACCATAAAAGCTTAAAAATGTAATTTTTAAGGAATGTAATACATTGCTTGACCACCAACAATGTTGGCTGAAGTAGTAGAACACGAGACTATGAAGCGGAGGGTCCTGAGTTCGAGCCCGCGCTGAGTTATGAAATATTGTGTTGAATTCTTCTGATCAGCATTAGTGCGTGGTTGTGTTAGTTGTTGCCAGCCTGTTTCAATGATGAAGGCGTAGTCACTGATCACTGAACATAAATGGCAGCGGCTGACACTATCATGTACTAAAAGCAGAGTAACAGCATCCACCTTCGTCGGCCCTGTAGCAAAAATTAGCCGGCGAAGTACAAAAGGTTAAAAGCTACAAAAAAAACAACTGTCTATCTTCTCATCTTTCCTAATCTGTCCCCTCAATGCTATCCCCTCGTTTTCAGTTCCGCCGCAATGCATCGCATATATAGGGTTCATCCCCTGAGTGCTGGTCCAAGATTAAAAAAAATAAATAAATAAATAAATTTCATTTGGAATGTAATAATTTTTTTTTTTAATTTTCAAACAATTTTTGCATATAATATCCTATGTCAAGGCCCACTAAAGGGGCCGGTGTCCAAACATTTATTTTTCTGATTTTATGGCTCCAACTTCAACGCTTTGGACCTTCTCTGACATAAAAATATATCATTTGCTTAATAAAATTACAGGAAAAAAAACTTTGAAAATTATATTGTTATTTAGAGGTTGGTTTAGTTCTTCTTAGGGGAACTTTTTCCCCTCTGGCCTGATTCAGCCCATTTACGAACTTGACCTGTCCTACCCTTCAAAATGTATTTATACCAAATTTTAGGGGTCAGATCCTAGATCGTCTTAGATTTCATCACTGATCAAGGATATAAATATATACTTTAGAAGGATGTTTTGCTGTGTTACACACGGAATGACAAAGTGAATATACCCTCCAATTCTTTTTTGGGAGGTATTAAAATAATTTATTCAACATGAGTCGTTAGCGTTCGTCATTCTCCGTAGCATTGGACCCTGATGCTGTCAAACAAACATTCAATCTAAGTAGATCTAATGGGTGTTTCGTTAATAGCTTGAGGATTGTCTATAGGGTATTTACAGCAGTTTTGCTTTTCGTCGTCACCGTTTAACCAGAAATAAGATTGAACACTAAACACAATTCTTTGATAATGAACTCGTTTCAAATGAAGCCAATCAGGAAAAATACTGCGCAAAAAATTTTTGGCTGGATTTTATGGGGACAAAAACCAACATCCTTAAGTAAAAATTTCCACGTAATCCGTGGACAAAAGGCAGCAAATTGACAAGGACAACGAATCAGCATTTCGGTGTCCTCTCCAAACTTTAGGCTACCTCAGCAATGCCTTTTTCTTCGATCTGCAAATTTCTTTGTTTTATTAACGAATTAAAATTAGTGTAAATTTAAATAACGGTAATTAATTGCACGAATTGCTCGCTCACTTGAACGATTATCTTGAACGTGGAATGGCCGAAGTCCTCCCCGAACTTCTCGAATGTGTATTTTTATACCCTCCAAAAGATAATTGAAGCGTATATTCAATTTGTCATTCCGTTTGTAACGCATCGAAATATCCATCTCAGACCCCATAAAGTATATATATTCTTGATCAGTGATGAAATCTAAGACGAACTGAGCATGTCCGTCCGTCCGTCTGTAGAAATCACGATTCAGTCCAAACGAAAAGAGCTAGACTCTTGAAATTTGACACAAATATATTTTGAAGCTTAGAGCAGACTAAGTTCGAAGATGGGCTAAATCGGGCAAGAGGAAAAAAAGTTCCCCTAAGAAGAACTAAACCAACCCAGAAAAAACAACATAGTTTTTAAAGTTTTTTGGTTATTTTGTTAAGCAAATGATATATTTTTATGTCAAATACGGTCCAACGCCTTAAACTTGGAGCCATTAAATAAAATAAAAATATTTTTTGACCCCGTCCACTTTAGTGGGCGTTATTATAGGCAAAAATAGCTTAAACATTTAACAAATTGTTTTACTTAAGCTTACATTCCTTAAAACTAAAATTTTTAAGCTTTAATGGCGAACCTGAGACGAAACCTGGTACTACTCTGCCCTACCCCCCTCCTTCCCCTTTGCCCCCCAAATGACCCTAACAAAAAAAATTTTTTTTTTTAATTTTGTATATAATCATCCCAAGCATTTATCTTTAGAGTTGTATGACTGCCTGTTGCTGCCCTACCCCCTCCTCCCCCTCTGCCCGCTAAATGACCCTATTAAAAATAAATAACTTTTTTTTTTAATTTTGTGTATAATCATCCCAAGCGTTTATTGTTAGAGTTTTATGTCTACCTGTTTCTGCCCTACCCCCTCTCCCCCTTTGCCCTCTAAATGATCCTATCAAAAAAAGAAATTTTAATTTTGTATATAATTATCCCAAGCATTTATTTTTAGAGTTTTATGACAAAGGTGAAATATTTCCCCCACAGCCCTTGCCAGACCGACCCCGCCAAAACACAGTTTTTATACCCTCCAAAGAGAATTGGACCCTATAAAGTAAATATGTATATTCTTGATTAGTGATGAAGTTTAAGACGGTCTAGCAATGCCCATACGTTCGTCTGTGGAAAACATGATATTGTCTATTTTTAAACCCGCCCCCTTCAGTAGGCGTTGGCGTACGATATTATATAAAGGAACTCTGTGCCACCAAGTTAAACATTTTAAATTCACTTACTAAATATTTGGAGGGTACTTAAGATTCGACCCGGTCGAATATAACGTTTTTACTTGTTTTTTTTTTCAAAATAAATTTTCCCAATTGGTAAGCAGCGATGCATGATGACTTGACTAACATTACTGGCTGGATGTGTCAACACAATTTGACATTTCCAGTTGTCAATCCATAATTCTATATTTTAGGTACAGGATGACGGGGTGTTACACGCTGTAGTAGACTTGAGCCGATTTCTTATCAGATATCAGCCAGATGTTATTTTTTGACTTTTGAATTTCTAAATTCACAAAAGTTGAATCCACAGACGGATTTCCTTGTACACGATAATTCGCTATAGCCGCTGTGCGTTATAAACGAACTGCAGATTTTTTCCTAGTGATTTTTTTTATGTTTTTTTTTTTTTTGCTAAAACTTAAAATCCAAGAAAAAGATGATTGTGTTGGAGTTGAAGGAATAAAACAGCAACAGCAACATGTAGAAGGACAGACGTGGTATGTAGACTTGTTTAGACCACATTTTTGCATTTTACTTGTTGATTTTGTTTTAAAAAAGATGATTTTTTGTTGCTGTTGCTGTTGCTGTTCCTGTTGTTGATGTTTAGTTGTACTTTTTTATCACTTTAGTGGAACTTCATTATTGCATTTAGTTTTTTTCCAGTATTTTTCTTATTATTATATATTATTTTTTTATTTTTTTTTTTTGTATATTTTATTTTGTTGCTGTTTGTTTGTTATTTTATAATTTTATCAAGAAATTGCTTTTTTGTGTACGAATATGTGTTTGTGCTAAGTTGTTTTGTTGTTGTTTTTCTCTCATTTTTAACGTCAACATAGATTTTTAATTAAGTTGGGTATGCGGCAACGTTGCCTGCAACAACAGCATCAACATCGACATGTTTGCACGACTTGTATATCTATGCCACAATTAAAATTGCATTTTTGTCGTTTTATTTTTCATCTTTCAATTAAAAAATAAAATGAATGTGCCACTTTTCTTTTAATAATTATAGACTATAAAATTTTATATTTATAATAAAATTAAATAATAAAACTGAAACACATGCACAGCCATAAATACCCTCGTATAAATACATAAATGTGTGCGTGTGTGTGTGTATGTAAAAAAAATAAAAAAATTCAATATCTGAACAATTTGGTGCATAAACACTTAATAAAAAATATGGATATTTAAGTGCTGTAATGCAATTTTCTGTAAAAATTCAATTGTACTAAAAACTTTTTTATATTATTCTCACCACTACTTGCATGCCTTTCTTTCTCTTAATTTGTGTGTGTGTGTGTGTGTGTGTGTGTAAACTTCAAACTAGTATTCATCGTCGGTATAAATCTAATTAATTTTATGTTCGAAAATTGCCATTTTCTTTTGGAAAATATACTAAACTGTACGTACCAGCGTCATAACATTTTACACTCCAGCTTCTGCCAAATGGAAAAATTTACTTGAGCCTTACAATCATATGAAAAGCACAAGAACGAACAAACGACCTCCTCCTCCTCTTCCTTCTCATCTTTGCAGACGAAGCAACAACAATTTAACCTTCTTACTGTCCTACGTAGATACTAGTGTGTGTGTGCCTGAGTGTAGGTACGAGCATAAATGCATGCATACATACACACATACACACATACATACATATTTATATTCATTTTCTATAATAACATTGCCTAGGTCTCCTACAATAACAATTTACGAAATACTCCGACGTACCTCTCTTCAGCCACCCTCCAAACGTCTTTATGCAATTATTTTATTTTATGTAACATCAGCTATTCTCCATCTGTGCCCAGTGAATTGTTGCCTTGGAAGCAATTGTATTGCAAACGGTTTCGAAAATAGCGCTTGGATCCTTGCTGTGTCTCTAGAAATATTCATTCAAAATGTATTGGGATTTCAAATTATTGATTAACGTCAGTTGCTCATAACAAAAAAAAAACACATACCCTTCACCAAAAATGGTAAAGGGCTTATTTTACCATTGACTTTGTCAATACTAAAATAGGCGAGCCCATAAAGTATAAATATTCTGGGTCCTTACGACTAGAGAAGTCCAATAAACGACGTCCGTCGGATGGTTTCCGAAGCCTTTAGGAAAGCCCAAGACTTGGTTCTTGGATTAATTCATGGGAAATAGTCGTAAATAGGTTGCTCTACAAAATTCACAATACGTTTGCAGAGCTGGAAAATTTAAAATTTATTTTCATATATAAAAGTATTCAGGTGAAACTAATTTTTGTGAATTAAAACTTTTTTATACCTCAGGAGGAATAAAATTTGTGTTTAAAGTCTAACAAAATCATAAAGATGATTGCAGGGTTGGTTGGTTGGTTGGTATACGTGGCTGCCTGTAGCCCACAAGCATTCAAGTAGGATCTCTGAGGTCCCGTTTTGAAAGACCACTCCACTCGTCAGTGTCAACCTATGTAGAACCGAATCCAGATCCCGAATACGGTGACGGATGCTAGGTCCAACCTGTCGCATTGAGGAATCTAATAAGATCACCTAGACCTAGACCTGATAGCTCCGAAAGGTCGGATATTATACTGTTGCCTAAGATTTTGTGTCTCGTATGGCATTCACAAAGGAAGTGATAAACTGTCTCTTCCTTGCCCTGATCCCGGCAGCTGCGACAGAATGCATTATAGGAGAGACCTATCCTACCAGCATGGCTGCCTATTGCCCAGTGCCCCGTCACTAATGCGACTATTCTTGAGATGGCCCTACGGTTCCTGTTGATCAGCTGTGCTGTCCTCCTGTCGTTGTAGCAGGGCCACATACTTCTGGCCACCCTACTCATGTCCAGCTTGCGCCATCTGTCTGCAGCCTTCTGCCGGTAATGGGTCTGAATGCCGCATCTTATAGCGCCATAAGGCATGGCTACCGATACAGCGGTGGAGACGTGCATAGCAGATCCAGCCCTAGCTAGCTCCTCCGCCCGTTCGTTTCCAGGGAAGTTACAATGTGCGGGAACCCAGATGAGGTTTGTATCAGTCTGATATCCCAATCTGGATAGAAGCTCCCTGCATTGAGTTACCAACGTAGAAGAAGTAGTGAACGACCTCAGAGACAGGAGTGCTGCCTGGCTGTCGACGAAGATACCGACCCTACCCTGAACAACCCTGTCAATTAGTAACCTAGCTGCCTCCCTTATAGCCAATATTTCCGCCTGAAATACCCAAACTTCATCAGGGAGTTGGAGCGAAAGTCCCGTTCCAAGGTCCCTTGAGCAGACTCCTGAACCTACACCACAGATCATTCTTGATCCATCAGTATACATCCTGCAATGCCAGGGTTGGACAATCGAATTTTTTTCTGGGTACATAAAACTTCCTAACAAAAACTAAATTTTTTTTCCTAAAATATTAAATATATTTGATGTTTTTAAAAAAAATTCGTTGGTATTCGAAATCAGAAAAGCCAAAAAAAAAACAGCTTCAGGTCTGGAAAATTTAAACTTTTTTGCAATATTAAATTAACATAAATAAGTAATTTTTTTTTTGAGTGAAACATATTTTTATACCCAAAAAAGAATTTGGAGGGTATATTCAGTTGGAAATATCCAACTGAGATCCCATAAAGTATATATATATATATGTATATATATATATATATATATATATATATATATATATATATATATGTATATATATATATATATATATATATATATATATATTCTTGATAAGTGATGAAATCTAAGACAATCTGAGCATGTCCGTCCGTCCGTCTGTGAAAATGACGATTCCGTCCAAACGAAAAGAGCTAGACTTTTGAAATTTGGTATAAATATATCTTGAAGGATAGCACAGCTTAAGTTCGGAAATGGGCTAAATCGGGCAAGAGGGAAAAAAGTTCCCCTGAGAAGAACTAAACCAACCTCTAAAAAACAACGTAATTTTTTAAAGTTTCTTTGTAGTTTTGTTAAGGAAATGACATATTTTTATGTGAAAGAAGGTCCAACGCGTTAAACTTGGAGCCATTATATAAAAAAAAATAAAAACTGTTACTACTCTGCCCTACCCCCTCCTCCCTCTTTGCCACCTAAATGACCCTATAAAAAAAATGAAGTAAATTTTACATTTGATTATTCCGAACATTTATTTTTGAAGTTTTATGGCAAAGGTGAAATGTCTCCCCCACGGCCCTTGCCAGAGAGACCCCGACAAATTTTACAGTTTTAATACCCTCCAAAAAGAATTGGAACCCATAAAGTATATATATTCTTGGTCAGTGATGAAGTCTGAGACGATCTAGCAATTCCCATGCGTTCGTCTGTGGAAAATATGATATAGTCTATTTTTGGACCCCGCCCCTTTAGTGGGCGTTGACGTACGTATGCAAAAATGGTGTAAATATTGAACAATTTTTATTCCTTAAGTCTATAAGAAGCTGAGATGTATTCTGATCTTGCAGAGGTGAAACGCCTCCCCCACAATCCTTCCCGGAATGGCTCTGTCAAAATAGAGAATTAAAATTATGTACTGAAATGTCTTAAAGGAACTCTGTCCCACCAAGTTAAACATTTTAAATTTACTTACTAAATATTGACCGCTGATGTTCTTCTCTTAATAAATAATTTGAATTCAATATAAATTCTTGATATTAAAAAACAATATGCAGATTGCAGATCTGAACTTAAAGCCTATTAAAAGATCTTAGCTTGTGTTATTTAATAAAAAACAATTCGGTGATCGGTGAAATTCGCTAATAATTCCAAGCACCGAAACTTCGAAGCCGAAGCTGAACTTGCGCGGTCGGTCACTGTAAATAAATAAATATTAGAACAATATCTATCCAAATCTCTCTGCCTCCAAAAATCAGTCTGATTTTAAGCCAGATCCAAAATTAGTTTAAACATGGAACTGTTTTTGCTATATAAAATGGCTCCCTAGACCATCATTTGCATGTAGTGGCATGTGTACACCGATCTTCCGTTTTCCACAATGACCAGGATTAGAGACCGAGAAAGCAAATTTTAAACTTGATATTATTCAGCCTACAAAATTATTTCAGGCATGTGACTTCTTCTGGTATAGAAAGGGTTACCTGGACCGCCATTTTTATATATATGTACACGTAGCCATTTCTTTCTCCCAAGGAAAACATTTTTATACCCTCCAAAAAAGAATTTGGAGGGTATATTCACTTTGTCATTCCGTTTGTAACGCATCGAAATATCCATCTCAGACCCCATAAAGTATATATATTCTTGATCAGTGATGAAATCTAAGACGAACTGAGCATGTCCGTCCGTCCGTCCGTCCGTCCGTCTGTGGAAATCACGATTCAGTCCAAACGAAAAGAGCTAGACTCTTGAAATTTGACACAAAAATATATTTCGAAGCTTGGAGCAGGTTAAGTTCGAAGATGGGCTAAATCGGGCAAGAGGGAAAAAAGTTCCCCTAAGAAGAACTAAACCAACCCAGAAAAAGCAACATAATTTTTAAAGTTTTTTGGTTATTTTGTTAAGCAAATAATATATTTTTGTGTCAAATACGGTCCAACGCCTTAAACTTGGAGCCATTAAATAAAATAAAAATATTTTTTGACCCCGCCCACTTCAGTGGGCGTTATTATAGGCAAAAATAGCATAAAAATTTAACAAATTGTTTTACTTAAGCCTACATTCCTTAAAAATAACACTTTTAAGCTTTAATGGCGAAGCTGAGACGAAACCTGGTACTACTCTGCCCTACCCCCTCCTTCCCCTTCGCCCCCTAAATGACCCTACCAAAAAAATTTTTTTTTTAAATTTTGTATATAATCATACCAAGCATTTATCTTTAGAGTTTCATGACTGCCGATTTCTGCCCTACCCCCCCCCCCTCTTCCTCTGCCCCCTAAATGACCGTACCAAAAAAAAATTTTTTTTTTATTTTGTATATAATCATCCCAAGCATTTATCTTTAGAGTTTTATGACTGCCGATTCCTGCCCTACCCCCCCCCCCCCCCACTTCCTTTGCCCCCTAATGACCCTGCCAAAAAAAATTTTTTTTTTTAATTTTGTATATAATTATCCCAAGCATTTATTTTTAGAGTTTTATGACAAAGGTGAAATGTTTTCCCCACAGCCCTTGCCAGAGCGACCCCGCCAAATTACAGTTTTTATACCCTCCAAAGAGAATTGTGATGAAGTCTAAGACGGTCTAGCAATGCCCATACGTTCGTCTGTGGAAAACAAGATATTGTCTATTTTTGAACCGCGCCCCCTTTAGTGGGCGTCGACGTACGATATTATATAAAGGAACTCTGTGCCACCAAGTTAAACATTTCAAATTCACTTACTAAATATTTGGAGGGTATTTAAGATTCGACCCGGTCGAATATAACGTTTTACTTGTTTTTTCTTCAAATAAGTTTTTGTACAATAGGTTATATTTTCAGTACATCCCGTAGGTATATCTTTATTAAGTATCTCTAGGGCCATGATTTCATTCCACTGACTTGGGTTTCCAAATGATTTTAATCGTAACTTATAGGCGATTAAGAGATCTCCGTTAACTTCAGAATAGGTTTGTTAAAATTTTCGGTTTGCGTCTTCTTTTTTTTGCTGGGTTAGCTTTGTTTAAGTGCCCTGTTATTGCTTTTGTTTTATTATTGTATTTTAAAGGCACAAGGTGTAATTGTATATTTAATGAAATTTTAAAAATTGCTTTTTTGTTGTTGTCGTTCAGTTTTCGTAACATGATTGTTGCATATAAAAATTTCCATCTCCACTCAATAATAGTTATTTTAATGTAAAACAAAACAAACAAAAACAAAAACCTTTTACCATATTTTTTTATGTTTTTGTTAGTTAATTTTAGAATATTTTAATGAAAATTTAGCCAGGACTTTTAATAAAATTCTAGTTTCAATTTGCTACAAAATTGCAAAAATATCTTCAAAGAGAAAGCTAAATTCTAATTAAAATTATAAAATGTTTCGCTGTATAACTAATGAAACAAAATGTGCAGGAGGTTGTGAGATCCTAAAACAATTTTGCAGGCAACGTTTAATGTTCATGCAAAAAAAAAAAAAAACAAAAAAGAAGGAGGGTGGCCACAGAAACTCGGGATGAAACAATTAAAAGCTTTCGTAAACATTTTGTTGGTCCCACAAAACCAAAATGCAAATTAAAAAATGCACGTCTGTCTTGGCAAAGTTCAAATTTTCCATATTTTTCTCCTTTTCAAATTGCATATTTAAAATAAAATAATCGTAAAAAATATTAAAACCACGTTTTTAACATGGCCATGTTTAATAGAGTTACGCCCCCTTTTTTACTTGTGGCTGCATTAAAAAAATATATATATTTTTTCTTAATGTCGTGATTTTAAGATTAGTTTTTGTGTTAAAGATTGTACAAATTTAGCAAACGCTGCCGAGGGAGGCAGAGACTAAACAACAACAATTTTTATTTTGTTTAGCATTTAGTACCTATTTCTTGTCGAGATTATTTTTAACAGAACAAATTTTAAATATTGTTTAATTTTCCAATTTTTGTTTTACAACACAAACTACAAACGTGTGTGTGTGTCTGACTTTTTTAAAGAAAAAAAGTATTTAAAATCGCGCCCATATTGTAGCAAAACTTTATTGAAATGTTCAGCCAAACCAAACAAAAGAAGAGGGAAATAAAAGCGATTTTAATTAAATGATATGAATATCAACAGAAAATAAGACAACAAAACAATATAAAGAAATAAAGAGAGAAAAAAAACGTAAATATAATTAAATGCTTCTTTCTTCCTTCCTTCGCTAGTGGGCGTGTGTAGGCGAATTCACCAAATTCACACACGTACGCACACACACAAAAGCAGTTTAATATCCTACACACGGTTACGTAAAAATGTCTGTTTGTTCATTGTGTCTTATCGATATACGAGTACCTAAACCTTTAATACCAAAAAGAGGCCTTATCTTCCTGCAGGTTCACAAAATTACACCAGTGGAAACACACAAACCAGAGTTATTTACTACAAGTTCTGTAAATTGCCATTAAATTCAAATCTATACATTTTTATTGTGGTTAAGAAGTCGCTTCATTCGACTTTATCTATACAACGACACCTTTCAAATCCCTTCAGGACTTGATGGGCTGGCAAATTTAAGGCTAGGAAGTTAATTGGCTGCCAAATTGTGAAATGTCATGAGTTGAGTCGTCATTCCTAAACATTTAATCAGCAAAGAGTTGGGTAATTTTTACCATGGAACGTCACACTCTTGACCAACGAATGGTGAAAATTTTACTGTGTCAATTCGTGAAATTCGAACAGCTTCTCCTCGCCATCAGGTTCCTTTTGTGCCAGGTGTGCAGGGCTGCCAAATATGCAGATTTATCTGTTTTTTGCAGACAGGCTTCCAGGTTTTTACTAAAAAAACATTTATTTAGATCAGCCCAGTTTTTCCAATTTTATTCGAATAAAACAAAGAAGCAAAGAACCAAGGAAAATTCAATACCAGGTTGCCATACAAAAATACAAGAATAAAACCATGTTGTCAAAATTGGCTGCCTGCAAAGAAAAAACTCAATGATTTTTGATAGCTTGGTTAAGACAATTGATGGCCAATTGGCTAATAAGGCTACTTGGTATTGAATTCGCCTTATTATTAACGAGCATATATTCTAATACAAAAATGTTATCATTTGTACTGGCTTTTAAAAGCAACACCGTGTTATCTTTTACATCAAATATAAAAATTATATATTTTGTTTTTGTTTTTTTTTTTCTTCAATAAAATTAATAGCAGACTGTTTTTGTAAAAAGAATAAAAATTTTCATTTGGGTATTTATATTGAAGCAATAATAAAAAGAATTTGTTTTGGTTTCAATATAAATACCCAAACGAAAATTTTTATTCTTTTTCCAAAAAACAGGCAGTTAAGCATATAGAAATATTGTTTTATTACATTTTATTTAATTTGGTTTTGAAGGTGCAGATTTTTTTCGAAAAAAAATCAGATTTTGTTCGGAATTGTCACTTTTTGTAGAAAAAAGTATGGCAACAATGCAGGTGTGTGTAATTTAATCCCCAAAATTCAAAGGCAATAGACCAAAGCAATACACTCACACTGACAGTAGTGATTCGAATATAGCCGCTGTGCAGCAATGTGTTGAGAATTAGTGTGAACCATCAACGCGTCGACGTTCGCAACAATTGGGTATCACTAGAGGTACTTTGCGCAACATTTATAAAGTTCAACTCGTTCAAAAATGAAAGCCGGCCGACCATTGTTGAATTGGCTGTACAAAAACGGCTCACTTTTTCAACAAAATCATCGTTAGTGATGAGACCCATTTTCAATTAGGCGATTATGCAAACAAACAAAATTATTGCATATGGGGCTTACAAAATCCACAAACAGTTCTCGAAAAACCAAGACATCCTAAGAAAATGGCCGCATGGTACAGCTTGCGTTTAGACGGCATCATCGGTTTGTAATTTTTCGAAAATGAGGCAGGAAACGTCGTCACCGTGAATTCTCTGCCCTACCAAACCATGATAACCAATTTTTTGTGGCCCCGAAAGCCACACAATCGGCTAAACAATACAGTTATTGTATGAGAAATTTTCCTGGCCGTCTCGTTGTTCAGATTGAACGCCGCTAGATTATTTTCTCTGATGCTAATTGAAAGGCCGGGTTTATGTGAATAAAATACAAACAACAGACACTCTGAAAAAGGAAATTCGGCGCTGCATTGGCTGACGACATAAGCGATGCTTTATTGTAAAATGTGGTTCAAAATTTTTGTGAGAAGAGCGAATATCTATCGTGGCCATTTTCCCGCTATCATATTCCATTATTAGTTCCCATATTTATACTTTGCATTGGCATCAATAAAACTAAATTTGTTAAGAAAAAAGTATGTTTTTTACACCAATTTTCTTCCTAATCTCAAATTTGCTCACCCTTTACGAGACCTATGATTTTGTGTGGTTTTTTCCATCATATTAAGAGACCTTGAAATGCAATGCAATAGAATAAATGGTTGTAAAACAATTTTAACTGAATATATTTAATATAATGATCTAAAAACCATATCTTTTTCTAACGACTCTTATAAATTTCAATTAAAATATTAAAAGAAATTTCACATGCAGTTTGCAATATTTTTTGCAATTTTAAAAGAAAAACAAGTTAAAACGTGATATTCGACCGGGTTGAATCTTAAATACCCTCCAAATATTTAGTCAGTAAATTCAAAATGTTTAGCTTGATGGGACAGAGTTCCTTTAAGACATTTCTGTACCCAATTTTAAATCTCTATTTTGACAGAGTCACTCCGGGAAGGCCCGTGGGGGAGGCGTTTCACATCTGCAAGATTAGAGAACATCTCCGGTTCGTATAGGCTTAAGGAATACAAATTTTTCAATATTTACACTATCTTTGCATATAATATCGTACGTCAACGCCCACTAAAGGAGGCGTGGTCCAAAAATAGACTATCATGTTTTCCACAGACGAACGTATGGGCATTGCTAGACCGTCTCAGACTTCATCACTGATCAAGAATATATATATATATATATATATATATATATATATAAATACTATATGGATCCAATTCCTTTTGGAGGCTATTAAAACTGTATTTTGTCGGGGTCTCTCTGGCAAGGGCCGTGGGGGAGACATTTCACCTTTGCCATAAAACACTAAAAATAAATTTTTGTGCTAATTAAGTGCAAAAAAATTTATAGGGTCATTTAGGGGGCAAAGGTGAGGATGGGGGCAGATTAGCACCAGGTTACGTCTCAGCTGCGTCATTAAAGCTTAAAAATTTTATTTTTAAGGGATATAGGCTTAAATAATACAATTTGTTAAATTTTTTCACTATTTTTGCATATAATAACGCCCACTAAAGGGGGCGGGGTATAAACATTAATTTATTTTTATTTTATGGCTTCAAGTTTAACGCGTTGGACCTTCTTTGATATAAAAATATATAATTTGCTTAACAAAATTACAAAAAAAAACTTTAAAAATTTTGTTGTTTTTTTAGAGGTTGGTTTAGTTCTTCTTAGGGAAACCTTTTTCCCTATTGCCCGACTTAGCCCATCTCCAAACTTAACCTGTGCTATTCTTCAAGATATATTTATACCAAATTTCAAGAGTCTGGCTCTCTTCGTTTGTACTGAATCGGGATTTCCACAGACGGACGGACATACGCAGATCGTCTTAGATTTCATCACTGATCAAGTACAGGGTGTTTTTTTAAAGGTATAGAGCTTCGAATTGAAATAAAACACAAGAAAATCGTTTTAATGTCCATCAATTTGGCTTTATTGGAAGGATAATTTTATGCCATTAATGTTTAAATATGATTTCGGGCATGTGGCCGCCGCGGCTGGCTCGAATAAAGCCAATTCTACAGGTCCAGTTTTCAACCACTTTTTCGATCATATGGGGCCGTATGTTGGCAATAGCGCCACGAATGTTGGCTTCCAAGTCCCCTAACGTTTCTGGTTTGTTGGCGTAGACGAGCGACTTCACATATCCCCAAAGAAAATAATCCAATGGTGTCAAATCACACGATCTTGGTGGCCAATTGACAGGTCCATTCCGCGAAATTATGCGCTCATCGAATGTTTCCTTCAATAAATCGATTGTGACGTGCGCTGTGCGGCATGTAGCGCCGTCTTGTTGGAACCACAACTCATCCACATTCATTTGCGCAAAATTTTCCAAAAAGTTGATGGACAAAGCTACAATTGCTGTGCACGGTGGCGAATCGATTCATTCGGGTCCTCTTCAACACTTTGCTCTACAGCGGCAATTGTTTCTTCGGTGCGCACTGTTCGACGTCTCTCTCTATTATCACATAGAGTAAACGTAGTGCGAAAACGATCCATGGTTAACCGAATTAATTGCTCTGATGGACGATTATGTCGACCATAAAACGGACGGAGCTTGCGGTAAACTTCGCGAACTGAACCATTACTTTCGAAATAAATTTGCACGATTTGCAAGCGTTGTTCTTTTGTCAACCTGTTCATGATGAAATGGCAAACCAAACTAAATATTAATCACTTGACAGCTGACAAAATGGCCGCCAGTTAAAAAAGTGATGCCAACTTAAAGTTCTATACCTCAATAAAAAACACCCAATATATACACTGTCTCAAACAATTGTCCGTACACCATACAACTGAAAATATATTTGATTATAATTCGAAAAATACTTACCCAATTCGAATGTAGTAAATTTTTTTTTAAAGTGCAACAAGTAGTTATAAAAATTGCCAATTCTTTTTTGGAGGGTATAAAAAATTACCACACCGTGTCTTTTGAAAACAGTGAATTTATTAGGAATTTGTCCCTTAATCTCTTAAGAAAATATATCCGTAGTTTAAAACTGACTTTAACTGGAAATTTGCACAAAAAGGCAAAAATGTGTTATATCTATTCAGAAAAGAACACACCAAAAGATGTGTCTGCATGGCTTGGATTTTGCAAATTCTAATAGTGCAAAAGAGAGTGAAATCGCTATCTTTTCGTTGACCACAGATACAGACCAAATTTTGAAAAGCCTACGAACTGATCAATTACTCAATTAAAATGTTTATGGTTAATTGAGATCAATAATGGCCTTGATTGAGAAGAAATCTATTAAGGTAGTGCACCTTCTAGGGTAATTTTAACAATATAAAAGTAGCATTTATTAAAATCATGTCAGTGTGACGACGCTTATTTTATATATATTTTTATGATATCTTACGAAACAAAACAATATGTTGTTAATATAAAATTTCAGTGGTTTTTAAAATAAATATTTTATACTACCGAAAATATACAACCTTAGGAACTAGTTTTACAACTTTGTAAAATTAGTTCCTTAACTTGAAATAATTAATAATAAATACTCGTATGTATGAACCCTCTAAAGGGTGCAATTTTTGTTTGCTTTAGATTTTGTTTTATTTTTTTCGTTAACAATTTATTTTATAAATGGCCTTGTGATTGGCTTTTATATAATACTCGTATCAGAATTTCTGTTTAAAAAGTCAACATTTTATACTCAACTTCGATAAATATTAAAGACAAAAATGTTTCAAAGGTTCTCAGCAAAATCAATCAATAAAAAAGCAAAAAATTTTAAAAATTTCTGTTTAAATTGTAACAAATAAAACAAAGAAAGAAAATTTATTATGAAAAGAACGCTAAAGTACATTGTACTTTTAAGTTTGGTCAAGTTTAAAGTCAATAACACTTTTGCAAATAACAAAAACAAAAAAAAGGGGAAAACAATTTGTAGCCATTGCAAACAAATTTGCACCAATCGTTCAAGCGTACAACAATTTAGAATGAAAAACAACAAAAGCTGCAGCACAACAAATAAATTCGAATAAACACCAACTAAAAGTAGTAATCAAATATAATTTCCATAGAAATACTTAAGCACACTCATACAAATTCTTAGCCGAAGCATTTTTTTGTTTGTTTTTTTTTTTTCGAAAACATAGTATTATGGAAAATAGGAACAGCAACATGCAGAACGAAAAATATTACAAAAATGGTCATTAAGTTAAAAGAGAAAAAAACTGCTTCACAGAAAACCTTCATCTACACTGAGCAAATTTTTACAACTCATACAAAAAATATTTAGTAGTCACAACAATGCACATATATATATATATATATATATATATATATATATATATATTTCGAAATTTCGCACTGCCAAAACCCTTTCCTAAATTATACAAAGTGAAATCTTTCAAGCAACCGCTCTACACTGAAAATATATAGAGGCATGTCATGAATTCCGTTCGAAATTGATGTGATTCCGTAGTTACGATTCCGATCGGAACTGTTTAAGCTTCTATAGATTGCGTTCGGTTTCATTAAACCGCAGAAAAATGTGGAACCACTTTTTATGTATTAAGTATGGCAACGCAACAACGAAAATAGCGAAACAAAAAAACCGCATTTCTTGATCTGCACTTCGATGCTTGCCCCTACGAAAGGCAATATGTTTAAAAAGGTTTCCAAAATACTAAAATAAATGTTTATTGTTCTATTTTTTCAGCCTTTGATTATTTTATTTTAATTTATATTGAGCTTGAGGCTTATTTTTATAAAAATTATTTATTTTATATTTAGTTCAATATTTCGATATCCTCTGGATATCTGGATTCATTTTCAATTTTTTATATAAAAACAAAAAACAACAAAAAATATTTAAGTTTATATAATTTATAAAAAATTTTGTTAAATTATTATAAATAATTTTATCCTGAAGAAGATATCCAGAGGATATCGAAATATTGAACTAAATATAAAATAAATAATTTTTATAAAAATAAGCCTCAAGCTCAATATAAATTAAAATAAAATAAAATAAATGTTAAAATACATTAGCATTTATTTATTTAAATTTCATGTAGATGTTGATGTTTCTGCGGCAATTTTTTTATATATTATTTTATTCTGTTTTGTACCTTTTCGTAGTTTTCCGTGCTGCCACTAGAGTTTTTTTTAGAAAAACTGACTAGAATAAGAGTACGGCAACACTAAGTAAAGAAATTCCGTATATTCTTTTATGTTTGAGAAAGTATTTAGAAAAATTTTAATTTTTTGTTAAATTTCAATCAACGAAAATTTATTTTAGAAAAGTAAACAAAGAAACAACATAATTTACAAATAAAAAGGTATCATGAGTACTTTGTACACCATGGAAATGCTTAAAATCGCAATTCCACATAGAAAATTGAACTGAACGGAATTTATCTCTGTGACATGACTGATAAACTCTGTAAAACTTTCCTATTTGCTATGAATTTAACTCTACGAAATCCTAATAGTGTTTTCACACTAACATGATTTCATTAAATTCTGGTTTTAACGTTAAAACCTGGTTTTGCCATACAAAATGTATTTGTTAAAACCAACTTAAAACCACTTATGAATTGGTTTTAAGTAAGTTGCACGAAATGCTATAAATTCGTTGTACGAAACACAACAATGACGACTAAATTTATTTACTATATGTGCAAAGGTAAAAATTAATATAATAAACAAAACAAATTGTAAATTTGGTAAAAACAATTGTAATATTTTGATTCCGGATTGTACAGACATTCATTTTGTTACATATTCTCAATAATTACTTCGGTACTGTTCCTTTTATCACAACAAACTCGATTTTGTAATTATTTTTTGAAAAAAGTTTTTTAAATTATGTATGAATTTTTATTAGTCGAACTTTTCTTATGTAAATTAATAATTTTTTCAACGGGCTTAAGTTCGAATCTGCAAGACTGCAAATCATTTTTTATTAATAAATGAATTTGTTCAAATTCTATTTATTATTTTATATTAAGATTGGAATATTAAGAATATTTTTCAATAATCATCAAACCAGCAGAACGGATCAGTACTGATTTCGAGGCCGCTACGCCATCTCATCAGCGTTCTTTGTTCAATTTTTCCACTTTTGCAAGTGGTGCTAGTTATTAAATATCAACTATTTAACCAATATTTTAACGAAAATTAAATATGAGAAGTTCCCACATTCATATTTTTAAGTTATTACCTTTTTGGTTAGTACGAAATTCCCCAACCCTGACGATTAATATACCCAATATTCCATGTATCTCTTTCGCTTTTTCGCTTTTTGCAGTCTTGCAGTTTCGAAATTAAGCCCGTTGAAAAAATTAACAATTTAAAAAAGTTTTTTATTTAAATAAAATATTCTTTTTATTTAACAACTGATGGGGTGACCATATAAAAAAGTAGGCAACAGCAAGAAATATTATATTAAATAAAGAGTTAAAAATGAATAAAAACACATCCGAAAGATACATGTTTGTACGTTGGAGAATGAATGTTTAGTATGGCCTGAAAATTTCCGTGCTACATACAACAATAGAATATATATTTCTACAAAGAAGCCAGTTTGAGTATATGAAACCTGGCCACCTAATACTGATTTGATCGTCGTTCGCCGGCGTAAAACATAGAAATAAGTCTATTGCAAAGTTCGTTGTGCAGGACGTATTTCGTCCAACGTACATATTGTCTGTATTTTCATTTACATATAATAAATATAAAATATAATTAATTTCCAGAAGAAGTCACACAAAGGAGTGACGAAATATTGAAATTAAAAATTAAACTAAAATAAAAAGACCTTAAGCTTAAAAATATCAGAATACAATAATAATTAAAAAGAGGTCAAGAAACCAGAAGAATTTAACATTTACATATATTTTTTTTTTGATGTGTTAACATCTATACGCGCGCCTCTAGGGCAGTAAACTATCAGTTTCAATCCATACGCAAGTGTAAGTGTAAGAGTTTGTTTGTTCGTTGCTTGGCAGTCGGTATTGAAAGTGATTATTGGGCGATTTTTATATAATTTTCCCACGCGATTTTCTCCGGAAATTCATAGCCGATTTTATTAATTTTTGGATTAAAACGCTAGTGCGGGTTTCGACGAAGAGTTTAGGCCAAAAATTAAGGCAATCCGATATCGGCGAGCGGAGATTTAAGTGTTTTAATTCGGAGTTTTAATTTGAAGTAATATTAAAAAAGTGTTTTATGTTGATCTTCGGTTTTGTCTTATGCATAGCGAAGAGAATAGTGACGTGGTTATACGTACATAAATATATAAAAATGAAATAGCAAGACAGCAACTTATGTAGCTTATGTACAAACATAACAATGTATGTATGTACATTTGTCTGTTGCTTTGCATTCTCTTTGTTTTTTGTGGGTTTAATATAAAATAAATAAACAAAAAGGTGTTAACACATCGCCCGTGAGTTCGAACACTCATTGATTTTTTTTTTTTAGGAGTAGGACCAGCACTCAGGGGATGACCCCTATATATGCAATGCATTACGCCGGAACTGAAAACGAGGGGATAGTACTGAGGGGACAGATCAGGAAAGATGAGAAGATAGACAGTTGTTTTTGTAGCTATTTCAACCTTTTACTTCGCCGGCTAATTTTTGCTACAGAGCCGACGAAGGTGGGTGCTCTTACTCTGCTTTTTTTAGTACATGGTAGTGTCAGTCGCTGCCAATATGTGTTTTATTTGCAACGACGAATATTCGTTACGAAAAATTCGTCGCTCGTCCCAGTTGTGTTTATAGCAAAATGCAACATTATTTTTATCTGTTATTGCCTGCGCTATGTTGAGTGCTGCCAAGTTATATATTGGAAACAGCTGGTATTCTTTATGATAAAGAGAATATATACTGACGCTGGAAATATTATGAAAACATATTTTATATATAACAAATTGATTTCCAAGAAGTTCTTTACTTTCTATAAGTAGTTGCATTATTTTAAAATATTCCTTCACAAAATGTGAAATAATTTCTATTTTAGAACGCATTGTAAAAGTTTTTCTTTTTTCCTGCAAACAAAAGCTTTTGTTGTACAGGTTGTCAATTAAGTGTTGTAAAAATAGAGAACAACAACAGCAACAAATTCACATATTTCTATAAACGATTTAACTTGATTTAAAAAATTAATTATACAGCCGCCTGTATGTTAAAACCACAGTTTGCATGCAAATCAGCTGTTTGTGGTTTTAACGCTAAAATCAGGTTTTAACTATCGGTGTGAAAGCGCTATAAGACCATAATGATATTGTAGAGAATGATTTTTTTGCAACACTGCTTTTGGCCGCTCAGCTGTTGTCGTGCAACATGTTGCTGTGAAACATGTTCACTTTGGCCTATAATTTAGCAAATAAACGACTTACAAACCTAGGCAGATTTACCAGGTACTCTCAGTAGCGCAGCTGTGTATTAAATTTTCCTACTGTCAACAGTTTATATACAAGCCACATAAATTTTTTTTTTCTTAAATCTCCATTGTTAATTATGCTTCTTCTTCCTTGAGTTTGACATTAGCTCTAAAGGAGGTGCATCGATTTCATTTCGGTTTAAATGAATGTGTGAACAAGCAAAATTGCGTGTGTGCAGAGCAGTCAGTAGCACTGCAGCAACATAAATGCCTCCTGAAAAATCACTATTTGGTGTGGATTGTGATGGGCCACTGGCGTCATTGTACCGTACTTTTTCAAAGACGAACGTTGACGGTGCACAGCACGCGAAACAATGCGACGAAAGAGAGACGAGCTCAGTGAACAGTTTATTTCACATTTGGAGCCTGTAAATTTAGCCGCTTAGATCGTGCGACTTAATGACTTAAGAATATTTTTGGTGGGGCTATGTTAAGGTTCATGTCCATAGGGGCAAGACCGCAACAGGTGACTCACTGAACGTCAATATTGAAGAGTTTAATCATGAGATACCGGCTAATATGTTGGAGAGAATATAAGGCAGTGGGACCCAACATAAAATCGTCTTTAAACATCATCTATCGCCTCAAAAGATCTCGTACATTTCTCTAAATTTAATAATAGTTTTTACACGCTCAAAAAAAACAATTGGAGGGTATATTCACTTTGTCATTCCGTGTGTAACGCAGCGAAATATCCATCTAAGACCCCATAAGGTATATATATATATATATATATATATATATATATATATATATTCTTGATCAGTGATGAAATCTAAGACAATCTGAGCATGCCCATCCGTCCGTCTGTGGAAATGACCATTCAGTGCAAGAGCCAGCTCCTTCAAAATTGGTAGAAACACCAGATTGAATAGCACCGGTCAAGTTCGTAAATGGGATGAATCGGGCCAGAGGGAAAATAGTTCCCCTAGGAAGTACTAAACCAACTTCTAAAAAACTACATAATCTTTAAAATTTTTTTTGTAATTTTGTTAAGCAAATGATATATGTATGTATTTTTATGTCAAAGCAAATCAGAAAAATAAATTTTTGGATGCCGCCCCCTTTACTGGGCGTTGCAGTTAGACATTTTATGAAAAGTAGTGTAAATATTTAAGAAATTGTATTCCTTAAAAATCAAGTTTTAAAGCTTTTATGATGAGATGTACTCCGATCTTCCTCTGCCCTACCCTCGCCCCTCCCTTTTTGCCCCCCAAATGACCGTATCTAATACTGGTTTTCTCTAAAAAATATTGGTTTTCTCTTAACAACCCCAAAAATTGAATTTTTAGTGTTTTATGGCAAAGGTGAGATGTCTTCCCTAAGGCCCCCTCGGATTGAGGGTATTTAAGATTCGACAAGGTCGAATGTAACGTTCTTACTTGGTTTTTAATCAAATCCGAAAGCTGTTAAAAAATTATACCTTATTCGATATCATAAAATTTTTGTTAGTTAGTAAGAAAGAAGTTCTTCGACATCGCGAAACCAGTAGTTAAATTTTTTTTTGTAGGATGTACGGACGCAGTCGTCAAAGCTTTGAAAAATTCTATAAAAGTTTGTCGTGCCACTAGGCATTTAATATTGTTGCTATTAATTTCAAATAGATTTTTGAAATTTCGTTTTTGTATAGAAAATTAATGAATGAATTCTCCAAAATGACAAAAGGCATTCGAGAAAATATTTATTTACCCATCAATTTCTATATTGTCCCTTTCAAAGTGATCAGCTCACCTCAGATGGAACACATTGGTGTCAAAGTTTAATTAAAAACAAATTAAACCAAAAATTATTGATTAGGCTTATTTCGTTAAATATTTGATAGATGTAAATGTAGCTTTACTCTCGTAAAGTTATAAAATTACTAGAAGAGTTTATTTTCCGTGTATGTTGGGTTAGTGTAGTCGTTGTTAGGGATGGGGCAGCACTCACGATGTGCATGATGAATCATGCATGATCGTCAATGAGTGATTTTTCGCATATTGATTTTGTACTTAATTTGGAATATTTAATTTAAATAATCTAATGAAAAATAATTCAATAATTTTAAAATACAAATAAAAATTAGTTAAAGTCCTTAAAGCAGGCTTTGTATCAATTTCATTTGTAATTTATTTGGGGACTGTATAATCCTGCAGCTTTGCCTATAAAAAAAATGTAGCCGTCGCTCAGGAATTTTGAAATGACATTTACAGCCACTGCGTTCATCACCACCTGCGCCAATACAGCACATGACGTCATGTCTATTTTTGTAAAATTTATTTTTTCTCCTGAATATCATCGGCGTGATTGCAATTCATACGGCTGAGTGGGAAATAACAATGGAATATTGCATGATAATGCGAAGTTCGTTCCGAGGTAGCTGAATTTTTATAAAAAAAAAAAAATACTCGCCTGAAAATCACTCAGGAATAGTTGATTCACATCATCGATCACTGGATTCACCCATCTTGGCCCCTCCCACTTTAGCCAAGATTGAAAGAGCTCAAGGAGGTAAGAAAAAGTCTAAGCGGAATTACTTTGTGAGAATTGGCTGACACGTTTTTATTATATCTCAAGAGCAATACTTTAAAGGGCAGGTAATTGAAATTGAAAAAAAATATAGATATATTAAAAAGAAATGAAATTTTACTTTTTCTTTGAGTCAATTACCACTAACGAAAATACTTCATGTGCAGAAACTCAATATATTTTTTTCTCCTCAATATATCGTCCCGTGATTCATCGTGATAGAAAGTTATTTCCCTTCAGTCGGTTAAATATGAACCAAATAAACAAAGGAATCTTGCATGATCATGCACTCGTCCTAAATAATATATTTTATCTCGAGTCTGCATTGTGGTGATTGAAATCCTAATCACTATACCATCTCTAGTACATTTTCATACACACAAACACACAAAGTGGAAAAAATTAAGCACTTCGCAGGATATTTACACTGACACTGAACGTTTTATGGACACTTAATAGCCAAACAAGAGCACTCTTTATTGTAAAATACAATTAAAATTTACTCATATAAATTTCTATTAATGCTATTATTATGCTCTTCAATGTAGCAGCTACGTCCGCATGCACTAAATGAATGTGCCGTATTCGTAATGATAATTACAATAATGGAAATGTTGGTTTTTGTACTTGCAAATGAGTGCATGAGTCTGTGTGATTGTGCACTTTTAAGTATTTTTCAAGCTGTCAGCATTTGTGTTTACAAATTTTCGAAACGTCCAGCTGGTGCTGCAAAAAAAAAAAAAGAAATCCTAAATATTGTTTAAGAAATGTTGTTTTAAAACCCTTCATCAAACTTAAAAATGTTTAAAGTGTTTTATATTTTTTTTTCTCTTATTTTACTTGTGGCCGTAATGTTGAATGTGTTTATTTATAACTTTTCGTTCTAAATATATTCGTGACTTACGGCGAAATGATTAAAAATTAATACAAGATACAGGTTGTTTGTTTTTATATATATTTGTGTGTATGTATATGTGAGCATGTATGAGCATGTTTTGGCGAAAATTTTTAAAAACTAAAAATTAATGTGGCTGTGGATTTTTTGTTAGACTTAGAGTATTGCCGAATCTGGTTTCTATTACAATATTCAGCCATATTCTGGGAGTCACGACAGTTTTTGGAATAATTCACATAAATAATAGGAATATGAAATAAAAATGCTCACGTTATTGGCGTGAACTGCGCAAGTGTCGCTTATGGGCTTTGATATAACAAATAGACGTTGGGCGCTCTTGATCAGCTTCATTTACGTAAACTGTTCCCACACTCATTTCTGTTGGTAAAGTACTGAGAAGTGTGTGGTGGGAAGAGTGTATTTTAATAAAATACTTCATACTCTTCTTACACGAGTAGCAGCATGCATTTGCTTGCTCATTCGGCCGATTATGTTGAACATTAAATGGGAAAATTGCTCTATGAACTTCACCAAATAGTTTATTTATTTATTTGTTTAATTATATTATTTTTTTGACTTCCCACTAAGAAAATTAAAAATTTTCAAAAAAAAGTGGGAACCTACTGCTTTTACTCCGTTTTGAAAAAATTGAGTTTTCACCAGATCTCGGCGTTTTGAGCTCCTAGGAAGTTTTCCCGACTATTCCTGAGAAACCGTCACTATGTCTGTATGTATGTGTGTGTGTGTAAGTATGTGACCCGCTTGAACGTCTGAATAGAATCCAACCCAAATAGTCGCGTTTCAAAGGGTTCCTTAGAATTCCCATAAATTAAAACCGGTTCGGACCGATACATTTTCGGCTGTATAAAAAAAAACTGCAAAAAACTTATTATTCAAAAATTCTGCTTTTTTAATAACTTTTAAACGGGTTTGCAGATCGATTCCAAAAACTATTCAGCTCTTGACAATCAAAAATCATGTCGATCGCCACCAAGCGCTTCCAAATCGCTTGATGCGTTCGTCAGATTTCGTGTAGGAATAAATTTGCATAAAAGTGATTTTTCACAGAAAACTCTGAAATTATACGTCTGATCAATTAGTGATCGAATTAAGCTAAACGCACTTCTAAGGTCTCTTTCAAACCTCGATTACCTGTGCAGTGCAATCAGTTCGGACCGGTAGATTTCGTTAAAAATAAAATATAAACTTAAAAATTTGTCTCCTGAAGTTTTCCTAGAATACATGTTAAAAAGCTTTTTCGATCGATTCCGAAAACTATTGACAAGGTTGACAATCGAAAACCGCATCGAGCGCTGCTGTGAGATATCGTAAACCAAAAATGCGAATTTTTGCAAAATACTTCGAAATTCTATGTGATCAATTAGCGTTCTCGATTCCATCGAAGAACTACAATCACCTGGGAATCTATTGATCCATTCGAAAGTTATAGCAGTTTCAAATTTAAAATAATACAATTTATGGCGTTTAAAATGAGCGGGAAGTTGCAGGGATGGTCTTTATGGCCAACCGATTTCTATTTTTTGTTTTAAGTGGATATCGAAAATTTGGAATAATTATTGGCAGCGATTGAGATTATCATGTACTAAAGAGCAGAGTATAAGGACCCTCCTTTGCGGGCCTTGTAGCAAAAATTAGCCGGCAAAGTAACAAGTTTAAAATAGGTAAAAAAATTAAAGAAAATTATCTATCTTCTCATCTGTCTTCTCAATACTATCCTCTCCTTTCTAGTTCCGTCGTAATACACTGCATATGTTGTTGGAGTCATCCCTTGATTGATGGCTCTACTAAAAAGTGAAAAAAAAACAAATAAAAGTATTATATTCGACCGGGTCGAATCTTAAATACCCTTTGACAGAGTCATTCCGGGAAGAGCTGTGGGGGAGACGTTTCACCTCTGCAAAATCGGAGAACATCTCAGCTTCTTATAAGCTTAAGGAATAAAAATTGTTCAGTATTTACACTATTTTTGCATGTAATATCGTACGTCAACGCCTACTAAAGGGTTCGGAGTCCAAAAATAGACTATATAATTTTTTCCACTGACGAACCATTCATTCCTAGACCGTCTCAGACTTCATCACTGATTAAGAATATATATAGTTTATGGGGTCCAATTCTCTTTGGAGGGTATTGAAACTGTATTTTGTCGGAGACTCTCTGGCTAGGGCCGTGGGGAAGATATTTCACCTTTGCCATAAAACTCTAAAAATAAATGTTTAGGATAATTATATACAAAATTTAAAAAAAAATGTATTTTTTTTTTTGATAGGGCCAATTAGGGGGCAAAGGGGGAGGAGGAGGTAAGGCAGAGGAGTACCAGCTTACGTCTCAGCTTCGTCAGTAAAGCTTAAAAATTTTATTGTTAGGGATTGTAGGCTTAAGTAAAACAATTTTTTAAGTGTTTACATTATTTTTTGGCAGATAATAACGCCCACTAGAGAGGGCGGGGTCCAAAAATAATTTTTTATTTTCTTTGATATAAAAATATATTATTTACTTAACAAAATTTCAAAAATACTTTCAAAATTATGTTATTTTTTTTGGGGTTGGTTTAGTTCTTCTTAGGGGAACTTTTTTCCCTCTGGACCAATTCAGCACATTTACGAACTTGACCTGTGCTATCCTTCAAGATATATTTATACCAAATTTCAAGAGTCTGGCTTTTTTCGTTTGGGCTTAATCGTGATTTGCACAGACGGACGGACGGACATGCTCAGTTCGTGTTAGATTTCATCACTGATCAAGAATATATATACTTTATGGGTTCTCAGATGGATATTTGGCTGCGTTACAAACAGAATGACAAATTGAATATAACCTCCAAATTCTATTTTGGAGGGTATAAAAAAACTATACGATGGAGCAGGGTTGCATTAAAATTGTGCAGAAATTGTGTAAAAAGTTATATTAACAACTTTTCAGTAAAGCAGTTGGTTATATTCAGCTGGAACTGAGCCAGCTATTAGCGATTAAGGGATTCTTTAGCATAAAAAGGAAATTATTACAGAAAATGATTGTCAAGGAGATTTCGTTGACGGCCAAGTGATTTAATTTCAGAATGTGGCAGATTTCTTTTTAAGTCTAGATAAAAGTGTTTTTTTTTTGTTTTTGTTTTTGCTATTTATCAGTTTTGTTATTTATCTAAAACCAATAAATTAAGTAAACCAAATAAATAAATGAGATATTTCTATACAATAGATAAGCTGAAAAATACTTCAAATAAATTTGCATTTAATTAATGGAGAAAAAAAAGAAGAAAGAAAACGAATCCAGCTCCGCTTAGCCACGTCCTTTTTTTATTTCTCTCAATAGCAATAAATATTATAAACGATTTTTATGGAAAACGAAATAAAACCTAAAAATGTGTATAAAATATTGTTTATCTTAAAATTTAAAGCATAAACTTTAAATCATTATGAAGTCTAAAGACAACAACATAAATATTGGCAACAACAACGAAAGGCCAAGTAGACATAAGAATACAATAAAAAATAAAACTGGCAAAAAATACAGCTTAACGTCCATGATTTATTGCTTCTCTGTATATTTAATGGCTTTAGCCCTAAAAACGAGCAAAAAGTAAAAAATTAAAAGGAAAAAAGAAAAATACTGAACATTAAAATTTTTGCCACAATTTCACATAAATATTGATGGAGAATTTAAAAAAAGAAAATTGCGAAACTAGCCAACTTTAAATAAAAATTTATCGCTAAAACTATTTCCCCAAATATCATTTACGATAAAGATATAATAATTACTTGCACTGTGGATATTTTCTGGGGTAGCGCCAAGGCATGTCCATGAGCGTTCAATGAAAGATTAGTCGGCTTTAGGTTTGAAAGCAAAAATAAAGAAGTAAATCGCTCTATGGAAGAAAACTCACTATAATTTTTCTGCAATCTGCTGTGCTTTTTCAAAAATAAATTTTTGATGTATTCTAAAGGGTGCTTTTTTTATAGAGGTATAGAACATTGAAATGCAATAAAACAAAGATGAATTTTTTGAAATTAACATGAAATTTACTTTATTTGAAAGATAATCTTCTGGCATTACATTTTATATATGTCTTCTTTCATATGACCGCCACGGCTGGCTCGGACGTGGTCCAATCAAAAGCTCAAAATTTAAAAGACCTTTTCCAACATTTATGGCCATTTATCGGCAATAACGCGGCGAATGTTGTCCTTCCAACTGGTTAATTTTTTCGACTTCACATATCCCCACAGAAACTAGTCTAGGGGCGTTAAATCGCACGATCCTGGAGGCCAATTCACTGATCCGAAACGTGAAACTAAGCGGTTACCAAATGTTTCTTTCAATAAATCAACTGTGACACTGTTTTGTTGAAACCACAGCTCCCACCCATCAGGGTTGTTCAACTGATGAATGAAAAAGTCAGTACTCATGGCTCTATAGCGGTCACCTTTGACTGTAACGTCGAGACAAGCATTGATTTTAAAGATTCCATCACACCATAAGCACACCCAATAGTCACATTTTCTCGATGGAACGGAAAACTTTAATATTATCATCACGCCAAATACGGCAGTTTTGTTTATTGACGTATCCATTCAAAGAAAATGACGCATCGCTAAACAAAATTCGCCTATTAAAATCGGGATCAGCGGCAATCTTGTTTGGGGGCCATTTGGGCACAATTTGGAAGCGTTGTTCAGGCTTCATTCTTTTCATATTGAAATGCCAAACCAAACTAAATATAAATACCTTGACAGTTTACAAAATGGCCACCAGTTAAAAAAGTGTTGCCAACTTAAAGTTTTGTACCCGTGTATAGAAAAGCCCTTATATTACAAACTGTTAGATAATTTCATGGCATTTATTTATTTTTTTCAATACGCTTTCCGTCACATATTGGTTTCTATTACGGTTTACATAATTTACATGGTCCTTTCGATTTTCTACTACTTTTTGTAATAAATCTGGCCGTATGGCATCACTGTTGGGTTGAATATTGACTGCCAATATTTTAAGAGTTGCTAACCAATAACTCATAACCAAGAAAAGGGGGTTTTAATAAAGAGGGTTTTAATAGTACAAACCAGAGGGCCAGTGAACAGAACCACTTTTAAGCATGAAGTTGCCACCAAATTGATTTTGCAGTAAATCGATTGTTAAGAGCGCGGCGCCGCCAATTGCTTCGTGTTGTTGGAACGAAATATCGTTGATGAGATCATAATATTTGGAAACGGAAATTAATTCACCATGTGTCGTTAGAGCTTACCATTCACCGTAACAGCAGCCGATTTCATAATAAATAACTTAGGATGATGCCACCATCGTGTAAACTGCACTAAACATTAAACTTTAATGGATGTATTAATGATCCGTTAACACTTCAAAGGCGGCAATTACATTGAAATTAAAATTTCTATTAAAATTCGTGTGCATGTCTATTTTTTACTTTTTTTCTTAAATTTCCACAATTTGTATGATTTGTTCTGTTGTTAAACGATCCCTGATGACTCAGAGAACATATTACCTTCGTCGTAAAATTTGTAATATAAATTTTTAAGAAATGCAGGCTTAAGGAATAGAATTTGTTAAATATTTGCTCTATTTTTATACCCTCCAAAAATGAATATGGAGGGTATATTCAATTTGTCATGCCGTTTGTAACGCAGCGAAATATCCATCTGAGACCCCATAAAGTATATATATTCTTAATCAGTGATGAAATCTAAGACGATCTGAGCATGTCCGTCCGTCCGTCTGTGGAAATCACGATGCAGTCCAAACGAAAAAAGCCAGACTCTTGAAATTTGGTATAAATATAGGTTTTTAATCCCAAATTATCAATTTTTTACATCAAATTAAAATTTTTTAAATTCAAACTCAATTTTTTTCAAAACAAATTAACATTTATTTTAAACAAATTAAATTATTTTTAAAATAAATTAAAATTTTTGCATATCAAATTCAAAATTTTTCATATTAAATTCACTTTTTTTAATTTAAAATTAACTATTTTCATTTTCAAATTCAATTGTTTTTAAAGTTTGTTTAATTGTTGTTTAAACTTAAGTTGTTTTATATATATTTCTTAGTGTTCATATAACGAGGGAGACCACTGGAATATCTTCCAATCCTGTACTGTTATACACAGTAAAAAGTTTTGAATTACATTTACTACCAAATCTAAAAATTAAGTTCATTCAAATGTAATGAAATTTAAAAAAAGGAAGAAACCTTAAAAATTAAGTTAAATTTATATTTTTATATTTATTCTATTAAATTTTAAAATTTAACTCAAATCTAGTTCATAGCAGTACTAATCGAAAAGTTTAAAAATTAAACTATGACCTATAGAAATACGTCAAATAAGAGCTTAATACACATAAATTATTTTTTATAAATAAGGCCTTTATTTTTTAAGCCTTTAATAGTGAATTAAAAAACAAATGAATTTGGATTTTAATAATTTGAATTTGAAAAGAAAAACATTGAATTAGAAATGAAACAAATTTAATTTAAAAAAGAAAATGTTTAATTTGTGTTGAAAATAATTCAAATTACTTTGAAAAATAGTGTTAATTTGAGAGTAAAAACCTATATATATATATATATATATATATATATATATATATATATATATATATATATATAGCACAGGTTAAGTTCGGAGATGGCCTGAATCGGGCAAGAGGGAAAAAAGTTCCCCTAATAAGAACTAAACCAACCTCTAAAAAACAACATAATTTCTAAAGTTTTTTTGTAATTTTGTTAAGCAAATGATATATTTTTATATTAAAGAAGGTGCAACGCGTTGAATTTGGTGCCATAAAATAAAAATAAAATAATTTTTGGGCCCCGCCCCCTTTAGTGGGCGTTATTATATGCAAAAATAGTGTAAAAATTTAACAAATTGCTTTACTTGAGCCCACATTCCTTAAAAATAACATTTTTAAGCTTTAATGACGAAGCTGAGACGTAACCTGGTACTACTCTGCCCTACCCCCTCGTCCCCCTTTGCCCTCTAAATGACCCTATAAAAAAATTTTTTTTTATTTTTGTGTATAATTATCCCAAACATTTATTTTTAAAAGTTTTATGACAAAGGTGAAATGTCCCCCCCAACCCTTGCCGCAGCGACCCTGCCAAAACACAGTTAAACATTTTAAATTTACTTACTAAATATTTGGAGGGTATTTAAGATTCGACCCGGTCGAATATAACGTTTTTACTTGTTGCATATAATATGTAACTTAAACGCCCAGTAAAGGGGGCGTGGTCAAAAAATAAATCGTATCGTATTGTCCATAGACGAACGTATGGGCATTGCTAAATCGCCTTAGACTTCATCACTGATCAACAATATATATAATTTAGGGGTCTTAGAGGGATATTTCACTGCGTTACACACGGAAAGACAAAGTGAATCTGGCCTCCAATTCTTTGTTGGAGGGTATAAAAATTTTATTTGTATTTGTGATACGTTAATTTTGTATATGTTAACAGGAATAGAATAATTCTGAAAATAAAGTGAATATTGACTCAATTGAAAATGCATGCATGTCTGATAAATCTAATTCTTAACTTTTGAATTAAATCGTTGGCAATAGAGTTATCGGCTTTTATTAAATTATTAAGCAAAACATTAATAATTCCCTCCAGCTGAATTAGAGTAGCAGAGTCTTTACGGAGCTCTTTATACCCACATCAAAAGGTTTAAAAGTTTTACTTAAGTTTTTTAAAACTCTTTTTTCCAAATCAAAATCAGCCAGCATATGACCCACACATTTACATATACGAGGAAAATTGCCCATCATTTTAAGTGACGGTGACCAACGACGTTTTACATCAAGTACAAGCCGAAGCTCGTACATTTCTAGTTTTTGTTGTCTGTAAGTGGAGTTATTAAAAAGACCACCTTCTTTGTTTGTATGTAAAAATATTTTCTAAGCACATGCCTTTTGTATTTGAGACAAAACGAAAACAAATTTTTATAATTCTAACAAAAAAAATAAAAATTGTGTTACATCGGTTTATCGAGTAAAATTAAACGGTGAAAATAGCCAATTTTAAATTACCCGATCAGTTAATCGGGTGGTAATTAATCGGTTAACCGATTAAAGGTCAACCGAATGGATACCCTTATATGAACCCAAATAGTAGTTTTTTACATACACAAGTATGTGTGTAGGTGTGTACTTGTATGTATGCATGCCTTTAAAATATGTAAATTTTAATTAAATTTTATGTTGTTATTTTGTTCTCTACATCCAAAAGGAAGGACGTTCTTGTGCGTTGCAGGGTAATTTATATTAATGTTATTCTTGTTGTTGTTTCGCTTTTTATGACTATAATTTTTAATTAAAGTTAACGTAAATAATAATCCATAATAATAAGAAAGAATTTTAAATCGTTCTACCAGATGTTTTTAGCTTGACTAAAAGCTGAAAAGGCATTATAAAATCAGCAAAATTTCTGCAATTGACAAGTTTGTATGGGAAAATAAATCAGAAGAATTATCAAATAATAACTTTGAAATATAATGCAAGAGAAATAATTAAAATCAAGAAATGACTTTTATTTTCTGAGGGAATAAATAAAAATCGAGAAATAACTTTTATTTTGTGAGGAAAAAACAAAAATCAGGAAATAACTTTTATTTTCTAAGGAATAAATAAAATTCAAGAAATAACTTTTTTTTGAGGAAAAAATAAAAATCAAGATATGACTTTTATTTTTGAGGAATAAATAAATATCTAGAAATAACTTTTATTTTCTGAGGAATAAATAAAAACCAAGAAATAAATTTTATTTTCTGAGGAATAAATAAAAATCAAGAAATAACTTTTACTTTCTGAGGAATAAATGAAAATCAAGAAATAACTTTTATTTTCTAAAAATTAAGAAATAACTTTTATTTCTGAAGAATAAATGGAAATCAAGAAATTACTATTTTATTAAGAAATAAATAAAATTCAGAAAACAATCGGCAATTTTGAGTTTTTTAACAAAACACATATAATTAAAAATTGACACACTTAAAATTAGTCCAGGTAACAAGGGCTGCTTTGGTGTACTGCTTGTGCATGCAGGACTTCTCGTTTAGTTTGATTTTTTTTTTTTGGTTTTTTTAAACAAAACTTAAAGTTGGCCCAGCTGACAAGCGCTACTTTGGTATATAGCTTGTGCACGTAGCACTTCTCGTTTAGTTTCATTTCTTTTTTTGTTTCATTTTGAAAAACAATCTCTATATGCGGTACCTGGTTATAGGAGAGAATTCGTAATAATAAACTTAGGAAGACATGATCAATATTCTAATTAACAAGGGAAAATCAATATCAATATTATTTGCTTTAGGTATGAGCTGCAGAGAATTGCGAAAATATCATTGATTTTGCCTTGTTCCTTGATATGTTGATCAAGTCTAATTCTTCCTACAATAAAATTGTTACCTTTTAAGTGCTACATTAATTAATTCATTTACGATTGTTGTTAACATCTTCCGTATGTTCGTTGAATCTAAACTTGGGTTACTTTTTGTGATTTTAATTTATTCTCTTAATAATTTTTAGTACTTTATTGTATCAAAAAGTGCTCAGAAGATGCCATCAAAGTGTGTGACAAAAATTTGCAATTGAAAATGTTATTTTGTTAAACATGATTTAACTTCTCTTCGTTTTTACAAAATTTCCTGCTAAACAGATGTTTTGTGAAAACGTGGGCTCCAGCCATAAAAACAATTTGTGTAGTAAAAATTTTACAATAAAATAAAAAATTATTTTTACTAGTTTAATAAAACACATACAGATGTAGATGTATGTTGTATTTACAACTTTTACTTTCACATGTGGTATAATATAACAACTACAATTGTATATGTGTTTTGTTTGTATGTATGTGTTTTGCACCACTATAATTGTATGCACACATTTACACAGGCAAAAAGTAATAATAATAACAAATACCATAAAACAAATTATAACAAACAGCAATAACCGTACAATCTGATTACAACAACTATTTACGATTTTACTACTTACCCGTACAACAACAACGATGAGTATCAATAATAGTGTTATTGTCGCCCATAATAAAATCTAAAAGTTCTACATTCAACAGATGCTCAAAATTGTGGGGATTGATGACGTCGCACGAGTGAAATGAAGAACATATTCACGCATTTATAAATGGAATTGTATTTGTAGAAATGAATTGTATTTGTAATTGATGAAATAAGAGCAAAAGAATTTAATATTTACATGTCGTATGTTTTAGCAAAGAGCCAAATAGACTACGTAATAAGCAGCTTGTGATGGAAAACGGAATTTCCTATTTGCACAAACTTGTTGCCTAATGTATGGCGTTGGTGGTTCAGCAAGCGCCCTATTTCAGTAGGTTCCGTATGCTGTTTGTTAATAAGCATATTTGTTAGTGTCCGACCTAAAGAACTTCTTCAGACTGAACCCTAAATAAAACAAAACAATTTTTTAAATTGACATGAAATTTACTTTTTTCGAAAGATAATTTTCTAGCATTATAATTTAAATATGACTTCTGGAATATGACCGCTGTGGCTGGCTCGGAGATTCAAATCGTGCTGACAACTTCGGCTTCTCATCCTTCATTCTAAAATTAATGCCTGGAACTGAAATAAAATAGTTTTATTAACCGATAACGTAAATAAAAAATTTCAGGGTTAGAGGTTTGTTTTTAATCTTGGACCAGCACTCAGGGGATGACCCCTACATATGCAGTGCATCGCGCCGGAACTAGAAAGGAGGAGACAGTATTGAAGGGACAGATGAAGAAAGATGAGAAGATAGAGAGTTTTTTTGTAGCTTTTTCAACCTTTTTACTTCGCCTGCTAATTTTTGCTACAGGACCGACGAAATAATGGCCCAATTGAGAGGCATTTCAATGCCTTTAGACTATTTTTTGTATGGCTCATTTCTATACGGTCAAGCCCTCAATGATCGACGCCCTGAAAACTAATAATAAAGATTTTATTCGTAAGGCACCGGCCGATATCTTGGGAGGACTATGCCAAAATTAGAGACAGTTCTTTCATCACTGAATTAAAATTGAATAAATTATTCTGAATTTTATATGTTTTTGTTTTTTGTAACCAACTCCGAAAGCTCTTAAAAATAATTTATTTTTATATTAAATTGAATTAATATTTATAGGCTAATTGTTCGAAATTTTTTGTTTTAAATTCAGAAAGACATGATAAATATTCCAAGGCACAAAGGAAAGTCAACATCAGTTTTTGTTGTTCAACTTACACAGCAGAGCAGAATAGCTGTTTTCGAAAGCCGCAACGCTTTCATCATAAGTGCTCATGTGTATTGTGCTGTCACCTCCTGTTAGGTGACTGAGTTGAATATGATAACAGTTTCTATTTAAGCAAATTTTATTAGGAAAATGGGTACGAGAAGTGTATCAACCTGATGTTAACACATTATTGTTTTAATACAATTGTTACTGTTGTCCCATTTTCTGAATTATTTGTTCCATCATACCTAAGCCATCATAATTTATTATTGATTTCTCATCTTGTTCATTTGGTTCAAAAATATTTTTTTTTTGCTAAAAACAAGTATCTCAATAATGAATAGTTTTTATATTTATATATTGAAATTAATTAATTTATGGAAAATGGTTATTAATCGCTTAACCGAGTAAACCAAGACCTCGATTAATTAATCGGTTAAAATAAATGGTATAAAGTAGGGAATTATATAAAATTTAAATTAAAACAAGTAAGAACGTTATATTGGACCGGATCGAATTTTAAATACCCTCCAAATATTCGGTAAATAGAATAAATAGTAGGGGTCACTCCAGGAGAGGCTCACCTTTGCCATAAGACACTAAAATGTTAATTTTTGGGATTAAGATGAAAAAAAATATCTTGTGATAAGATCATTTAGGGGCAAAAGTGGGCGGAGATTAGGGCAGAGCAACACCAGAAAGCTTTAAAATTTAATTTTTAAGGAATGCAGGCTGAATTTTAAATTTTTTTAAATATATACACTATTTTTCCATGCAATATGTTACTTTAACGCCCACTAAAGGGGTGAGGTCCAAAAATGACTTTTCTGATTTTATAGTTGCAAGTTCAATGCTCGGAGATAAAAATATATCATTTGCGTAACAAAATTACAAAAAAAAAAAACTTTAAAAATTATGTTGTTTTTTAGAGGTTGGTTTAGTTCTTCTTAGGGGAACTGTTTCCCCTCTGGCCCTATTCAGCCCGCTTACGAACTTGATGTGTGCTATCCTTCAAAATGTATTTATAAGAAATTTCAAGGATCTGTTTTTTTTGTTTGGACTGAATCGTGATTACCACAGACGGGCAGACGAACGTGGCCAGATCGTTTTAGATTCTTAGATCACTGATCAAGAATATATATACTTTATGGGGTCTTAGAGGGATATGTCGCTGCACACTGGATGCTAAAGTAAATATATCCTCCAATTCTTTTTTGGAGGGTATAAAAAAATCAAGATCAAAGATTGGAACTTGAGGTCCTTATGAATATGAAAAAATTTTACTTCTAGCTGTCATACGCTGAATGCAACTTTATAATCCGGATAGCCCTCAAAATATGGTGTAGCGTCAATCCCAAAAAAATATATATGTATATATGTTTTTTTTGGTGCAAAATCAAACTGTTTTGCCTCTCAATTTCTTGTTTTTTTTTTCTAAAACATAGAAAAGTATCGTATGGGGAAAACATGTTTTTCTTTTTTAATTTTTTCTCTTAAAGTTCAGTGTTTGTGAAAAATGTCTTCATGTTTTGTTCTTTTTAAATATGATATACCATTCGATATGTATTTTGAAAGCATTTTTAATGCAAAAAACAATTTGCTAAACTTTTAGAAAAAGTTTAGAAAATAATTTAGTAGTCCGGATCTGCAATCAATTATCCGTATTATCAAGTTTTTACTGTATATAAAAAAATTGATGGAAAAATTTATTAGAAAAAGTTCATGATTTTCAAAATAAAAATATTTCATGCTAAATTTGAGAGTTTTATTACGTAAAGTTGGTAAGGGAAGAGCTCGTAGGAGGCTGTTGTCTCTAAAATTCTCTTACTCATGTGGCACAAATATCGCACTTGGAACAGGAGGAATTGGTTACCTATTACAGAAAGTCTGTTTTCGTGTAGAAACTATTTTCAAATGGAGTTTTAAATTCGAATTGATAGTTGGTAAAAAAAATTAAACATGTTTTATTTGTTTACACTCTATTTGCCGGCTGGTATTTGTTTTTATTTGTGTTTTTTTACAGACTTTTTGTTTTTTGTTAGAGCCATAAAAAATTGTTTATTTTTACAAGCCATTTATGAGCTCGTATGCAGCCACATACACACACATACTCGTACATAACTATGAAACATCATGACGTTTTAATGTTTGAAAGCGAAAGGATATTTTTTAACTGCGAAAGTATGAGTTGAGTCTGCATGTGCAGGCAGGCAGGCAGCAGGCGCACATGTCTATGACTGTATCAACATTTACAATCAGATGTGCACATAGAGAAGTGAATTGTGAATGTTTATGGTGGATTCTCTAGCAAAAATTCATAAAAAGAAAAAATTCAATACGTACCACTATAGTATCAGTTGAAAAGAGGGAAAGAGAGGGCGAGAGGTAGAAAAAAATACCAGACAAAACATGGCTGAATTGTTTTGTTTCGTTTTTTTTTTGTTTTGTTTATGGTAAAATAAAATTTATACACGAAATAAAAATAAACCAAAAGCCAAGTAGTAAAAACTGAAAAACATTAAAATCTATACACGCATTTATAACTGCAATAAGGGAAACACGATTGCGAGTTGTTGGAGCAAGAGCTTTTGGCTTATTCTGTATGGAGATACTTACGCCAGGAGTTTGCTGATGATTATGACAATCGGTATGACCATTAAAGTGCAATAAAATATGTACACATAATAGCCCCATTCACGGTCTTGTGCAAATGCTCATGCATTATTGCATTTGCAAATAGAGATGCATTCCGCGGCTGTAGCGTAAAATTATTTTGCAAGAGAATTTGCACAAGACTGTGAATAGGGCTAAAAAATAATTGGAGGGTATATTTACCTTGTCATTTCGTGTGCAACGCAGCGAAATATCCCCCTAAGACGCCACAAAGTATTGTATATATAATCTTGATCAGTCATGAGACCTCAGATGATGTAGGCATATCCGCCCCTCCGTCTGTGGAAGTCCCGATTCAGTCCAAAGAGCCAGACCCTTCAAATTTGGTATAGACAAATTTTGAAAGACAGCACAAGTCAAGTTCGTAAATAGGCTGAGTCGAGCCAGAGAGAAATAAATTTCCCTAAGAAGAACTAAAGCAGCCTTTAAAAAAACAAAATAATTTGTAAAGTTTTTTTTTTATATTTGTATGTCAGAGAAGGTCTAAAGCCATAAAATCAGAAATATCAATTTGTGGAACACGTCCCCTTGACGTAAGATATATGAGGTTGCTGTTGGCTGAAGTAGTAGAACACGAGATTATGAAGCGGAGGGTCCTGAGTTCAACACCCGGGCTGAGTCATCAATATTGTGTTGAATTCTTCTGATCAGCAATAGTGTATGGTTGTGTTAGTTGTTGCCAGCATGTTTTCAATAATGAAGGCATAGTCACTGGTCACTGAACATAATAGGCAGCGACTGACGCGATCATGTACTAAAAAAGCAGAGAAACAGCTGCATCCTCCTTCGCCAGTCCTGTAGCAAAAAATTAGCCGGCGAATTAAAAGGGTTGAAATAGCTACAAAAAATTCTCTATCTCCTCATCTTTTTTCATCTGTCCCCTCCTTCCTAGTTCCGGCGCAATGCACTGCATATGTAGGGGTCATCCCTTGAGTGCTGGTCCGAGATAAAACAGAGAAAAAAAAATAGTGTAAATATTTAAGAAATTGTATTTCAGTTGACTCCGCTTTACTGGAAATAACCAAAACCTAATTTTTTCAGTTATCCGATTTTTTCTCTAAAACGTAGTTCGGATTAGTGAAATTTGTTACAGTCAAGCGTACTGCTTCAAATCAGTAAAAAAATATTTTTCATATCAAATCTATATATTTTTTTTACTTCAATTTAAAGTAAAAATTTTATTTAAAAAAAATTATTATTCATAGAATTATTCATTTTGTTGTTGAAATTTTTCACGAATTCCTCGAAAATGTCTAGCCACTTGCATTAACAATATGATAGAAAATTTCAATAAAGTACGTAAGAGCGTAAAGGACAAACACATTTTGCCATTTAATTTTTTAACGCACAAAACATGCAAAAATTTTTTCAGCCTTAAGTTATGCAATCGGTTTCTAATAAATAAATTTTTCATTGTTATTTTTTGCACTAAAGCGAAGTAAGTTTCATACAAAACGTAGTGGTGTACTTACTTTTGGTTTTCAGTAATACGATATTTTCAGTAAAGCGATGTTTCGCTAAAGCGAAGTGAATAAGACTAGCTGCGTTTAAAATCAGTGCGGGAATTTGTATCGCTTTCAGTATTCCGATTTTTTTTCAGTAAAGCGTGTTGCGCTAAAGCGGATTCGACGTACTTAAGCCTCAAAAATTAAATTTGTACTTTTGAAGCTTTTATGGCGCAGCTGACATGTTACATGATCGTCCTCTGGCCTACCCCAACTCACCACCCCTCTCCCAAACCTTTGCCACCTAAATGACCTTATCAAAAAACATTTTTTTTTCATACTTAATAACCCCAAATATATACTTTTTAATGTTTTATGGCACGGCCCTTGACAGAGCGATCCCGACAAAATACACTTTTAATACCCTACAAGAAGAATTGGACGCCATATCAAAAATGTTTTTATTTTCTACACTTAAATACCGCAAAAATTTACTTTTTAAGTTTTTACAACAAGAATCGAGATGTCTTCTCCAAGGCCCTTCCCGGAGTAACTCTGGTTAGAGTTTTGAAATTTGGGCTCAGATATGTCTTAAAGGAACTCTGACCCAACAGGTTAAACATTTTTAAGTTATCTCAGTCCCTTTTTGTACACGTTGATATGAAATATTAATTAATACGTAAATTGTTTTTAGGCTGATGGAAAGTTGCCTCAGCCATGCTGCCCCCAACACATTAGCCCTATTCACAATCTTGTGCAAATGGTCTTGTATTATAGCATTTGCAAATTGAGAGAGTATTTGAGAGCATTTTCAATATATTTTGTTGGTGTAGAGTACAAGTATTTTGCAAATGCAATGATGCAAGACAATTTGCAATAGGCTGTTACACTGAAAACGACGAAATTTCAAAAGAATAACAAGAGATTTTATTTATTAAATATTTGGAGGGTATTTAAGATTCGTTTTTACTTGCGTTTTTTGCAATATTGAAGCAATTGTTGAGTTGGTTGAATATGGAATTAAGTTTTTATTGTTTTTGTTGTACCATTTTTAATTAAGTTTGAAATAATAAATATTTGCTTCACATACAATAAAACTCGCATATGCGACTTTTGATGAAATTATTAGTTTTTATTAATTTTTAAAAGCAGCTTTCTGGTGCTAAAGCTGTAGCTGCTGTTGCCCCGTGGCTAGTAGGCCTCGTACACTGGCGGACAGACGGATATTTATGCTTTCGCCGCTTCAGACAACTGACCCTCGGTGTATTAAACCTCATCATTATGACCATTAACAGCATCATGATTATTGTGTTTATTGTCATGATTTCAAGGCATTTTTTTTTTAATTTAATTTTAGATTGTATTTTAGTACCTTTAAGCCATTAATTGGAGGAAACCAGTTATTGCTCTGGCCTCTTTTGTTTCGCTTTATTATTATTTTTTTTTATCCTGAATTTATACATTTGCGATTGTATACAAATGAAAGTGAATTTATATGTTAAATGATGACATTGAAAAATTGTTGGCTGGAGTTGTGCTGAGATAGCCAGCCAGCCAGCCAGGCAGGCAGGCAGGCAGTCAGCCAGTCAGGCAAATAGCCATTTAACTGAGTTCAGTTCAGCCAGCTCTGCTGCCAGGCATTCAACCATCTCAGCAAAATATTAATGGAAATGGAATGAAAAGTATACAGATATTTTTTAATTAATTGTTCATTAAAAAATGTTAATGGCCATTTCCTTCTGTTGTACAAACCAAAAACAAAAAATATATTGTATAAAATGAATAAAGAAGAAAATACATTAAAATTACACCTATACCATGATTGCCGATCAACACGGTGGTGAGAAAATCGTACAAATTGAAATTTAAAGTTTCGTTTTTAATGTCAAAGCACGTAAATTTAGAATATATTCAGAATCAAATTATTGTACTCCGATTTGTTCTTTTTTGTAGTATTTTAGCGGGTCTGTACAATTCATAGACATGAAAAATGTCTGTATATTCTTAAGCAGAATCTAAATAGAAACCTTAACTATGATTTGCTTAAAAAATCTTTTTTTTTTATATACTATTGCACTAATTTTTTGTGACGAGATGTATTTGTGTCAAATGTATTGGAATCACTGAAAATCTCAATTTAGTAAAAATACGATTTAGGGCCTTTGCACTTGTGACCATCGACGTATGGATTAAATAGCGTTTGCTAAGTAATTTGAAACCCTATAAATTATTGATTATTAAAATTTGCAAAAATCTGCTCGGAAATGGCACAATAATCAAAATAGTTTTTGAAAAGTTATATAATTTGTAGTTCCAAGACAAATGTAAAAAAACAATAACGACTAGCTAAGCTTTAGCTAAAAATATAATAATACGCGTAAACAAAAATATTCATCTACAAAAAAATTTCGTAAAAAACTATCATGGGATTAAAGGGATAGATGTAAACATATTAAGAAATATGATAAAATTAATTAAAGCCTAAAAATATGTTACACTATATTAACTTTAAGCCTGAATGTCGCCTGTTAAAACTGTATTTTAATTGTATTTGAGATGTTCGGACTCGTAATGGAACTCGACAACAACGTTGCCATAATTCTAAGCAATAAAACCGATTTTCACATGAGAAAGTAAAAAAAATAAAATTAATGAATAAATAAACAAATTCCACTACTAAATATACAGGCTGGCTGAAGAATTTTGCTACATTAAGAAACTCAAATGACTTTTTGTAATTCATTTTTTATTAATTCATTTGGAAAATAATACATTTTTACTAAAATACAGTCGACACCGTTTTACTGGGAATAACCACAACCCAATTTTTTTCAGTTATTCGATTTTTTCTCTAAAACGTAGTTCGGATTACTGAAATTTGTTACAGTTAAGCGTACCGCTTAAAATCAGTAAAACAATATTTTTCATATCAAATCTATATATATTTTTTTACGTCAATTTAAAGTAAAAATTTTATTAAAAAAAAATTATTCATAGAATTTTCATTTTGTTGTTGAAATTTTTCACGAATTCCTCGAAAATGTCTAACCACTTGCATTGATAATATAATAGAAAAATACAATAAATTAAGTAAGAGCGAAAAGGACAAATACATGTTTTGCCATTTAATTTTTTAACGGACAAAACATGCACAATTTTTTTCAGCCTTAAGCTATGCAATCGATTCCATGTCATTGTTTATTTTCTCACTAAAGCGAAGTAAGTTTCATATAAAACGTAGTTGTGGGATGGCTTTTGGTTTTCAGTAATACGATATTTTCAGTAAAGCGATGTTTCGCTAAAGCGTAGTGAATAAGACTAGCTGCGTTTAAAATCAGTGCGGGGATTTGTATCGCTTTCAGTAATCCGACTTTTTTCAGTAAAGCGTGTTGCGCTAAAGCGTAATTCATGAAGTTTTGCAAATAATTGAATTCAAATGGCCACCAGTCTCGGTGACTCATGTGCAACATCTTATCAAAAAGTTATTCGTTACCGTGTGTGAGGGAATTGCATCAATTATCGTTCGAATGGACTACTTGAAATCATCCAAATTTGTTGGTTTTCTTTTGTAAACTTTCAGTTTGCAATAACCCCACACGTGGCGCCGTCACAAATCCTTGCTGTCAAAATCATCAAATTAAGGCTACGAGACCAATAGCCCAAGCGATGGCGTGGCCAGCTTAAAATCTACAGCAAACAGCAACTATTTCGGGATGCCGTTGGAAGCTCTTGGATTTCATGTGACTTGGTATCGTCCCAAATTCGACAATTTTATTTATTCATCTATAAATGGAACTCATGGCTGAAGATGATTTTTCATTGCACGAACAGAACGAGAATTTTAATAAAACAATTTTTTTATTATTTTTATTTTATTTTGGACCAGCACTCAGGGGATGACCCCTACATATGCAGTGCATTGCTCCGGAACTAGAAAGGAGGGGATAGTATTGAGGCGACAGATGAAGAAAGATGAGAAGACAGATAATTTTTTTGTAGCTATTTCAACCTTTTACTTCGCCGGCTAATTTTTGCTACAGGGCCGAGGAAGGTGGGTGCTGTTACTCTGACACATGATAGTGTCAGTCGCTGCCAATTATGTTCAGTGACCAGTGACTCTGCCTTCATCATTGAAAACATGCTGGCAACAACTAACACAACCATACACTATTGCTGATCAGAAGAATTCCACACAATATTTCATGACTCAGCGCGGGGCTGACCTTAGGACCCTCCGCTTCATAGTCTCGTGTTCTACTACTTCAGCCTACAGCACCCAGAAATTATTTGCTCGTGTTGTTGTCCGTGCTAATTTGGCATAACAGATTGAAAGAATGACAATTAATTTGGCAGATGTAGTTTCAAGACTACGGCCATTATCAACTGTCTCTGTTGAACGACCGCTGAAGACCCTTGAAAACTATTGCCCTCTCATAAAACAGCTGAAGAAGACCGAGAAGACATTTCCAAATCAGGAAGTTAAAATACAGTCGACTCTTGATAATTTGAAACTGAAGGGACCAGAGAAAAAGTTCAAATAATTGAGTTTTCATATTAACTAGACTTTAAAATATCGCAAGAGAGACAAAAAATTCAAATTAACAAGAGTTTTCATAAAAAAGCAAAACCATTTGCACGCACTAAATTCCGCAAAAGCAAAGCAATGAAATTTAATTTTTTATGTTAGCAACTGTCGATGTAGTGGTGTATTCTAAAATCGTGGCACAGAACCTAATGCAAACGATTTAAATTTCTTTCAAAAACAGAAACAAAATCACATTAGGAGCTCAAATTGAAGAGTGCAGAATAACCGAACTTCAAGTTATAGAACGTTTGCGAGCAAGATGTCATTTTTGTAGCACATCGCAAAAAACTAAAATAAATGGTTGTTTTATTTATTTTATATTTTGCATAAAACACAGCAATTAAAATAATTCAAATTATAGAGCGTAGAGCCAAAAAATTCAAATTATAGCGAGTCGGCGATCAAAATGCCATTCAAATAATTTCAAATTATTGAGGGGACCAAATTACATAGATATTTTGCAATTTATTGAGTGTTTTTCAAGGGACTTGGAAAACAGTTCAAATTACAGCGACATTCAAATTAACGAGTTTCAAATTATCAAGAGCCGACTGTATATTAAAATATATATAAAACAACAAAAACACCAAAAACTATGCAGCAATAAATAATACTTTAAACGCCCTAATATAGACTTCAACTTTATCAGTACATTGATCACAGTATTTGTCATTTTAAGTAATTCCTCCACAATCTAAAGAAATTTTTAAATAAAATATCTGCCTGTGGCGGTAAACTTGTGTTGCAAATTAAATATGAAAAATGAGTGGATAAACGTAACAATGATTTTCCTTAACGCGCCATTAAATCCAAACAAAACTAATTTCATAAAAATATATTCAAAAAGAAAAACAACAAAGTAGGACATTGTAGAAACTCCTACACGATAAAAGCTTTTGAGAACTTGAAAATATTTTTAACGAAAAACACTTAAAAGTAAACAACATATTAAACTAAAATGGTAACGTCTGGCTAAGAGTTTCCCTAAAACTCCTCGTATTAAAGTGTAATGAAAAACAGCTCTAAAACTGAATAACAAAAATATGTGTGTGTGTGTGTGTGGGTGTCTGTGTGTGTGTGAAAGTAGGAAAAGAAAAATCATATTCTAGCCGTTGATAATGCTGCTATTTGGGGGTAAAACTTTATGTAGCGTAAGTATTTTATGACTTGAAAAATGTTTGTGAAAAGAGCAACAAATAAATAAAAATATATTTCATAACAATATAAAACTATTTATCATAATTATAAAACACACACTCGTACATATAAAAGCTGCACGAACATTCAATAGCAGCGGCTTTGAAACGAAACAAGTATATTTTTAGGAGCACAAGAGATTAATTTTCATTTCGAAGAAATGGAAGGAAAGCGGTAATAATTTTTCTAAATTACACAATTCACCACCTGAATTTATTATGACGGCAATGGTAACGACGTCATCATTATGAAACATATTGAAAAAATATAAAATGGAAACAAAAGTTCTCACAAATAACAAAACAATAAAATTTGTAAGCAAAAAATTAAAAAAAAAAATAAAAAAAAAAAATATGTAAAAATATTTTTGTTTGACATTGAAAAATGGCCGGTCACGTTTTATAGCTTTTTGCAGTTAAAGGTTGTATTGCTCGCTTTATTTTACTCCGTCCTTTACTTTTATTTTTTTTGTAACATGAACCAACTTTAAATAAATTTTCTTGCAACAATAAATAAAAAAAAAAAAACAAAAATAAACTCCATAAAACATAAAACGAATAATTCACTGGGCAACCGAATAACAATATTCCAACTCTCGAAACTACAGCTTAATGCAGATTGTGCGAACTGTATTTTCAGTGTAAACTAGGAAATCTTTAGAATAATTTCAATCAAGTTGCATGTCAATGAATTTAAAAAAAAAATAAATTAAACAAGTTAAAACGTTATATTCGACCAGGTCGAATCTTAAATACCCTCCAAAATATTCAGCAAGTAAATGTAAAGTGTTTAATTTGGTGGGACAGACCTCCTTTAAAACATTTCGGTACCCAATTTTAAATCTCTACTTTGACAGAGTCATTCCGGGAAGAGCCGTGGGGGGAGACGTTTTACCTCTGCAAGATTAGAGTATATCTCAGCTTCTTATAGGCTTAAGAGATACAAATTGTTCAATATATATACTATTTTTGCATATAATATCGTATGTCAACGCCCACTAAAGGGGGCGGATCCAAAAATAGACTATATCATGTTTTTCACAGACCGTTTTGTTTTGCTAGACCGTCTTAGATCTAATCACTGATCAAAAATATATATACTTTATGGGGTCCGATTCTTTTTGGAAGTAATTAAACCTGTATTTTGGCGGGATCTCTCGTGGAAGGGACGTGGGGAAGACATTTCACCTTTGCCATAAAACTCTAAAATTAAATGTTTGGGATAAATTAAATGTAAAATTTATTTTAAATTTTTATATATATTTTAATTTTTTTTATAGGGTCATCTAGGGGGCAAAGGGTGAGGAAGGGGTAGGGCATAGGAGTACCAGGTTACGTCTCAGCTTCGTTATTAAAGATTAAAAATGTTATTTTTAAGGAATGTAGGCTTAAGTAAAACAATTTGTTAAATTTTTACACTATTTTTGCATATAATAACGCCCACTAAAGAGGGCAGAGTCCAAAAAAAAATTTTTTTTTTCGATATTATGGTTCAAAGTTTAAGGCGTTGAACCTTCTTCGACATAAAAATATATAATTTTCAAAATTATAAAAAAAAAACTTTAGAAATGATGTTGTTTTTTAGAGGTTGGTTTAGTTCTTCTTAGGCGAACTTTTTCCCCTCTGGCCCGATTCAGCCCATTTACGAACTTGATTTCTAGAGTCTGCCTCTTGTCATTTGGACTGAATCGTGATTTTCATTTCATCTTATCAGGAATATATAAACTGTACTCAGATGGATATTTCGCTGCGTTACACACGAAACGGCACAGTGGGTAGAATCTTAAATCCTCCATCAAATATTTCGTAAATAAAAACTATTTTAATAATTAATTCAATCTTATATGGAAATAAGTTTAAATCTTGATGCAAAATTGTCTGCAGTGACTGTCTGCTGACACCCATTTGAATAGACAAGCTCCTTGTCGAAACTCCAGAATTGGATTGTATAGCAACAGCGATAGTTTCCTGCGTCCGAACTGAGAGATCTCGATAATGAAGCTTTCTTGTGATAGTGCCACGCTCGGCAAAATTATTCACGGTCCTCATTATAGTCCATCTGCTAGGAGGAGTGCCGCCAATCGTGCGTCTATATTCTCTTTGGAGGGAATCTCCGCACTCTAAAGCGTGAAAGCAGCGCAAATTCTTGTTTCATTGCCCGCCCCAATTCTCCATTTTCGTTAAATCGAAAGGTCAATCCATAAAATAAAATAAAAATGGAATGGAAAAGTGGAAGGTTGGTTACACAGAAAAAAAAGTTATTTCCCCTTATTCTGTAACTATTTGTCGACGTCAACGTCAAGACAATATCAAATATGGGATGCTTGAATACTCGTTGACTATTCTCTGAGGGCTAGAAATTAGCAAGATGCTGTCAAAGGCAGGTAATTGGTGAAGAAACAGTTTAAATAATTGTCCTATTTTTGATATTGTCTTGACGTTGACGTCGACAAATAGTTACAGAATAAAGGGGACTATATTTTGGTAGCAGCTTTCATCAGCCGCCCGTTATTTTGTATCCAACTGTTTATTGCCACATTAAATTCAACTAAAAGTGATAGATAGTCTAATTATTAAAAAATTTGTTTTGAATTCATAAAGACACAAAACAAAGTCAGCATTAATTTTATATATCCAACTTGCACAGCAGAGCAGAATAGCTGTTTTGGAAAACCGCTGCACTTTCACCATCAGTACTCATGTGTATTTTGTTTGTCACCACTTACGAGTATTCGGTGCCTTTGTTGAATATGATAACAGTTTTTATTTAAATAAATTTTTATTAGGAAATTGCATACGAGAAGTGCTTCAAACGCAGGGTAAAGCATTTGAAATCCCCGTGTTGCCGTTTGATATTTGCTCTTTCTTGTCTCATTTTCGTAATTTTTTTCCCATTCAAATTTTTTAATGAAACTTCGGTAACTGTTCGCTGATGATTTGAAGCAGCGCCTGTCAAATGGGCGTAGGACCTTTAAATTTTTTTTGTAAGACTGCTGCTCATTGTGAAATACTTTCAGTCGCAAATTATCCATATTTATAATTAAATATTCATTTAAAGCTATTTGTAGCAAAATCGATTGCAAACTATGCAAATATGTATATACGAGGTCTGTTCAAAAAATAAGATTAATTTATGTTTTCCCAAAAACATATATATTTAGTCATCAACTATCATTTGTTTCCCTTTCGTGTAGTGCGCTTCAGCTATAATATACTTGTACCTGGGTTTTTTTCCAATCCTCGAAGCAATTCCGAAATTCCGTACTTTTTGGTATGTCCTTAAGCACTCGTAATGATTATATTTTTATTTGGTTCATTCAGGTTTGCGAACGCACCAGCCTATACGTCCCAGCACATCAGCAAATCCATGAAAATGTTGAGAAACCATTACAGAAGTTCAGGATGTCGGCATATCGATTGGCTCATGCCGTGCAAATTTTTCTCAATTTTTTTTTTTTATAAGAAGCGTCTGACAGCCGAAATCGTTCTAAATTTGCTAAATTTTGTAACCAATCGCTCAGATTTGATGAATGAACTCTATGACGATCTAGATTTGCGAAAAGAGGTCACAACTGGCCACGAATCGAGGTTATATGATTATGACATTGAGTACAAAGCCAAGTTCGATCATATTTCAAGGCTTTGCTCACTGTTTTCTTCGATTACCGTGACGTACTGCATCATGAATTCTTGCCACATGGTCGGACGGTTAATAAGGCGTCTTTTCCTGAAATTATAATGGCGGCAAATTACGGCATTGGAAATCGATCGAAATTTGTGTTTAAATTGTATGGAAACTTTACTCGATATTGAATATCGATTGTTCGTAGTTTTTATACCCTCCAAAAACACAATCGAAGGGACTATTCACTACGTGAGTCCGTGTGTTACACAACGAAATCTGCCCCTATATATTCTTGATCAGTGATGAAATCTGAACCGATCTAGCCATGTCCGTCCATCGATCGGTCGGTCCGTCGAAACGAAAGGAGCCAGACCCTTGAAATTTGATATAAATACATTTCGAAGAAAAGCACAGGTCAAGTTCGTAAATGGGATGAATCGGGCGAGAGGGAAAAAAGTTCCCCTAAAAAGTACTAAACCGATTTCTAAAAACAACATAATTTGTAAAAATTTTTGTAAGTTTGTTAAACAAATGATATGTTTTTATGTCAAAAAATATCCAAAGCCTTGGACTTTGAGCCAGATTATTAGAAAAATCGATTTTTGGAACCCGCCCTCTTTAGTGGGCATTACGTAACATATTACAGTGTAACTATTTAAAAAATTGTATTCCTTACGCTTGCATTCCTTTAAAACTAAAATTATAAACTCTTAGGATGAAGGTTAGAGGTTCTCTGATCATTCCTTGCCTTACACCTCCACCCACCTTGGACCCCCAATTAACCCAATCAAAACAAATTTTTATTTCCTACATTTGATTACTCAAAAAACGTACTAATTAAGTTTTTACCCTATCAAAATAGAGTTTTAAAATTGGGCATAAAAATGTCTTAAATGAGCTGTGACCGAGCAGGTTAAATATTTTTAATTTATTTACTAAATATTCTGATCGTACATATTTAGGATTCGACCCGGTCTAATATATCTTTCGTACTAGTTTTTACTAACATCGTTACCGTGATCACGCCACAGCCACCAACCACCTTATTCACCTGATTTGATCACCTGCGACTATTTTTGTTTTGAAAATTTAATTTAATTTCGGTTTTAAAAAACCCAATCGCCCAAGTGTGTGCATACCAAAATGTCTGATCAGAACAGCTTTCAGAATTCAAAAAATAGCCCTGTTACAAGTTTATTAACAGCGCTGTTTGATAATTGCGTGCCTTTATAAATTTTGCCCGTAGTAACTTTAAATGCAACGCTGTTGCTGTGAACTACTACAGTCGACTTCGCTTTACTGGAAATAACTAAAGCCCAATTATTTTTCAGTTAACCGATTTTTTTTTTCTAAAACGTAGTTCGGATTACTGAAAGTTGTTACAGTTAAGCGTACCGCTTAAAATCAGTAAAAAAATATTTTTCATATCAAATCTGTATATTTTTTTTTACGTCAATTTAAGGTAAAAATTTTATATAAAAAAAAATTATTCATAGAATTATTAATTTTGTTGTTGAAACTTTTCACGAATTCCTCGAAAATGTCTAGCCACTTGCATTGACAATATAATAGAAAAATACAATAAATTACGTAAGAGCGAAAAGGACAAATACATTTTGCCATTTAATTTTTTAAATTTGTCATTGTTTATTTTCTCACTAAAGCGAAGTAAGTTTCATACAAAACGTAGTTGTGGGCTTGCTTTTGGTTTTCAGTAATACGATATTTTCAGTAAAGCGATGTTTCGCTAAAGCGTAGTGAATAAGACTAGCTGCGTTTAAAATCAGTGCGGGGATTCGTATCACTTTCAGTAGTCCGATTTTTTTTTCAATAAAGCGTGTTGCGCTAAAGCGGACTCGACTGTATACGTTAATAAGCTACTGTCAAATTTTGTGCAAGCTGCGCCATTTATTTTCAATATATTAAAATCTAATATGCTGTTGGCTGAAGTAGCTAACACAAGACTATGAAGGCGAAAGCCCAAAGTTTGAACTCGCCCTCGGTCATGAAATGATGTCGAATTCTTCTGATCAGCATGACTGCATGGATGTGTCAGTTGTTGTCGGCCTGTTTCGATAACGAAGGCCTCCTCCGTTGACTCTGTAGCAAAAAATCCCCAGCGATTTTATCTATAATTTTAATGGCTTTTCGTCAATACCCGAACCGTACTGTTTATTTTGATATTATTACCACTGCCATATCTTTATCCTAAGTTGTAAAAAAAAAGCAAAAAATAAAATTGAAAATAAAGAGTCTACTCTCTTCTTTATTACCCTTTTTATAAGTTTTGTTTTTATTTCGGTTGTCAGCATCTGCGGCTGAATAAAAACCTGTGTGCAGCAGCTACATTCGGCTGGTTGGTTGGTTGCTTGGTTGCTTCCCCGATTTTATTATTGCTGTTCGAAATGTATTTTATGTTGTTGTTGATATCTCATGCTGTTGAAAATTTTGTGCAACAGAGATGGAAAGCTGTTTACTATTTTATAAATTAAAACACAAGTATATATTCAGAAATGGCATTTAAGATTGGAATAATGTGAGAGAATTAGAAACTCTATTGTAACTTAATATCCAGTGTATTAAGGAAGAGAATCGAACCCACATCCTGCGGACTACTGGCTTTAGGAGACAGCGAAAAGAAAGTTTTAGAGTTTTGTGGTAACATTTTCACGCTTGTTTATATTGATTTTCCTTCAAAATTCCCGTGAGATATGCAAGCTTTTTAAAAAATCCATTCTTCTTAAATATGCATCTGCATCTGTAAATGACATCCCATTTTTTCCAATTTCACTTTTACTTCCCTGGTCTTACGCATACCCACTTAATTATTTGTACATGTTATTGGTTTTGTTTTTTTATTTTTTTTTACTTCATTTTTATATTCATTTATATCCTGTTTTTCGCGAAATTGAAAATAATATTTTTGCCTTATTTTATATTTTCTTCAGCAATTTTTATTTATAATTTATTTATTTGCAATACGAGTCGAAAATGTTGCTCTATTTCAAGCACAATAGGTTTTGCAAAAAGAACTGCGTTTTCGCACAACGACATATCGGAAACCCGCCAGTTTTTACAATTTAACTTATCGACATATTGGCAGTAGAAAGGTTCACGATTGCAACTATTAATAATATATAGGATGGGCAAATTTGAGGTTAGGAAGTAAATGGGCTGTCAAAGCTTAAAATGTCAAGAATTGAGCTGTCATCCTTTAACGCTTATTTAGTAAAATGTTAGCAAACTTTAACTATGGAACGCTACAGTCTTGAACAAAGAATTTTAATTGTGAAATTTCATGATCAAAATGCTGAAAATTTTACTGTATCTCCTCGTAAAATTCCGGCAACTTTTTTCCGCCATCAGGCTCCTTGTGAGACACCTGTGTGTAATTAAATCGCTAAATTCGAAGCTCACGCTACTCTTGCTGGCAATAGACCAAAACAATACACTTATACTGACCGTAGTGATGCGAATATAGCGACTCTCGTACAACAAAGTCCCGGTTTACACTGTGCAATTTTTGTCGCAGCAATTCTTGATATTTAGTGAGGAAGAGCGAGAAAGCAATACAAATGGTATATATTCCTATATCAGGACTCTCACACAAAATAAGAATTGCTGCAACAAAAGTTGCATAGTGTAAACCGGGACAAAGTGCTGAGAATTAGTTTCGAACACCAACCAGCTCGTCGACGTTCCCAACAATTGGGCATCACTAGAGCAGACATAGGCACAAACGCATCAACATTTTGAGTTTGTGTGTGTGTGAGAGAAATTTAGCAAACAAACGAGCATTCTCCCCACCCTTAAATAACTTTTATCAACAAGCGCCCAAACAACCGTCTTGGTTGGAAGCTTGTGATAGACTGAATTGTGAATCACAATTTTTGTGATTTGTGAGTAACTACAAATACGTGTGACTCTCAAGAGCGAATTTACATACATGTGAATCGCGCTCACCAACAATGCCTATGTCTGCACTAGAGGCCCGTTGCGCAACATGTTGCATAAAGATTTTCATCTTCATACTTATAAAGTGCAACTCGCTCAAAAATTAAAGCCGGCCGACCATTTTTTGCATCGAACGTTTGTGATTTAGCTGTTAGGAAAAACTGAAAGAAAACCACGCATTTTTTAAACAAAATCATCGTTAGTGATGAGACCCATTTTCAATTAGGCGATTATGTAAACAAACAAAATTATTGCATATGCGGCTCACAAAATCTACAAACAGTCCTCGAAAACCGAAGACATCCTAAGAAAGTGGCCGCATGGTACAGCTTGCGGTTAGACGGCCTCATCGGCCATTAATTTTTCGAAAATGAGCGAGCCATCGCCGTCGCCGTGAATTCTCTGTACTACCAAACCGTGATAACAAATTTTTTTTGTGGCTACAATTGGCTAATGTTGACATCACAACTGGTCAAACAATTCTGTTATTACATGAGAAGTTACCCGTTTGCGTAATTTCTCGAATTGGCGATGTCAATTAGCCGCCCCGTTCTTGTCATCTAACGCCGCTGGATTATATTCTCTGGGGCCATTTGAATGACCGGCTTTACGTGAACAAACCACAAGCAACTGACAACTGAAAATGAAATTCGGTGCTGCATTGACGAGATAAGCGAAATTTTGTTGCAAAATGTGGTTGAAAATGTGGTGAAAAAAGTGGACATCTGCCGACGTGCTAGAGATGGACATTTGCCCGACATCATATTCAGTTCTTAATTCCCATATTTCTACTTTACACTGGTCTGAATAAAACTAAATTTGTCAAGCAAAAGTGTATCTTTGAGTCAATTTACTTCCTAACCTCAAATTTGCCCACCCTTAATTAAAAATACGCTGTGTAAATGCTGGTGGCTCTCCCAAAAGGTTCATAGCCTAAAACTCGTGATATTTTCGGTGAATCTAGTTGTTATTCTTAAACCATTATTACGAATTCGATAGACATATAATGCGACGAAAAAAAGGTACTATAATGTGCTGTTTAGTACATGATGCTGTCAATCGCTATTGATAATGAAAGTGTTATTCCTTCATTATTGAAATGAACCGACAATAATTAATAAAATTATGCAGATCAAAAAAAATTTGTTACTATATTCATAAGCGAGTGCGGAGTCGAACTCACGGTGGGAGTCTAACTCTTAACTACTTCAGCCAACATCACCCTTTAATATCAAATATGAATCAATAAAAAACCTAAAGAAATCCCTATTTTCTTCGATTATTAATAAACTTAATAAATTTTCAATTAATTTTATATATTTGGGTATTTGTTGTTTTTCACAAAATTGTTTAATATTATTCGTGCTGATTTTTTTCCCAAATTTACAAAAAAAAAAAGTTCAAAATTGATTATTGAGGGGTTTTAGCTAGTTCCTATGCTTTTCGATAAGCAGTTATATTTTTTTATGTTTAGAAAAATAGAAATTATGAAAAGTAGAAGTTATGAAATTAACTCCTTATTTATCTGCATAAATATAAATAAGTACAGTTGCTGCTATAGTTGACTGCATTATCTATTACAGCACTAAAATAAAATAAAAATGTATAATAACAGCTTAAACAAATAACAATAAAATTTTATAAAATATTTAATGCCAACTTAACAATAAAAGTGTTTAAAAAGCAAATGCTAATGTTTTTAAACTTCATCATATAAATTAAATGTCAAAATACACATTTCAGCAGCTATTTCTCATTACCCCGCAGTTAAAGTGTAGATGAAATCATGTAACAACTAATGAATATTTGTGAATGCAACTTTTGTTTTTAATGCCTAAGCAGCATATGTGACCTTCTCCACGAAAAGGGACCTCTGCGCCGAAAAGAAGTTATTGAGAAAAACGCGTTTAAAAAAAGCGCTTCGTTTTTCCGTGTTTTGCCTGATCATCTGGCGATGTATTTCGACTCTCTGGTACTTTGTACGATGTTCACTATGCAGTGTTGCCTCTATGAAAATTATTTCAATGTTTTGGATTTAAGCCGATAGATTGAATCTATTATTTATTATTATTTAATTTATCTGTTTATATCACATTTTTAAATTTGTTCATTCATTTTGTTCATCTTTACAGGTGATTTGTAAAAAAACTAAAAGACATAAAAACTTGCGGTTTGCGGCATTTGAAAGAGCGTTTTTTTCCTATAAGAATCACTCAAAAAGTAAAAAAAATTTTTTCGGCGCAGAGGTCCCCTTTTCTTGGAGCAGGTCACATATGTTATTTAGACATATTTTTGTGATAAATACTATCATTAGGCAGGATAGAGAACTACTTGTGTTTGCGTAAATAATATGTCTTATTACAGTTGTCGATGCGACTCGAGAGCTTGTACTCTTATAAACTTTCTAGTGGATGCGAAAACCTTAATATGACTCAATATTGCTGGAAAGAATATTAAAGAAGATTATTGTCCTTTGTGATCAAGAATGCGCTGTAGTTTTACAGCTTTATTTATAAAAAAAAAATATTAAAAAAAAATATTAAAAAAAAAATATTAACAATTTATTTTAAAAAAAATTATAATTCATAATACGGTGTTCAGACATACACCTTAACTGAGCTTATCGCAATTAATGCCACTATTAAGTTCAATTAACGTTATAAAATTTTAATCACGTGATTGCTCAATTAACACTTGATTGTTATAATATTGAATAAAATTACAAATGCAGCACTACTGAAAAGTGTGTTTAGTGAACAAAACACAACTCACTGAACAAACTTAGGCAAGAATTAGCAGAAAACATGAATATAAACAATTTTTGCTTGGAGTTGTCATATGATAATTGAATTGACTAGATTGAAAAGGAGTTAATTAGGTCAATGAAGTGAATATTGACGCAACTGAAAATGCTTGTCTGAACATCATATAAAAATTTTTGTAAAATAAATGTTTGTATCAAAAATGTTTTTTTAACCTGTTATAAGTCAGTAAATTTGTTTATAAATTATAATATATATTTTATATTAAAGTGAATTAAGATTCATAGGCTAATTGTTCGAAATTTGTTTTTAAATCTCAGAAAGACATGATAAATATTCCAAGGCACAAAGGAAAGTCAACATCAGCTTTTTATTCAACTTACACAGCAGAGCAGAACAGCTGTTTTCGAAAGACGCAACACCTTCATCATCAGTGCTCATGTGTATTGTGTTTATCACCACTTATTAGGTGGCTTAGTTGAATGTGATAACAGTTCCTGTTTACACAAATTTTATTGTGAAAAAGGATACGAGAACTGTATCAAATTGATGTTAACATGTTATTGCTATAATACCCGTGTTACCGTTTGATTATTTTATATAATATATTTTTTTTGAATGGATACGTTAATAAACAAAACTGCCGTATTTGGCGTGATGATAATATTCAAGTTGAGACACCGTTCCATCCAGAAAGTTTTACTGCTCGGTGTGCTTATGGTTTGATGAAATCATTAAAATCAATGCTTGTCTCGACGTTACAGTCAAAGGTGACCGCTATAGAGCCATGAATACTGACTTTTTCATTCATCAGTTGAACAACCATGATAAGCGGGGAGCTGGGGTTTCAGCAAAACGGTGTCACAGTTGATTTATTAAAAGAAACGTTTGGTAACCGCTTAGTTTCACGTTGCGGATCCGTGAATAGGCCTCCAGGATCGTGCGATTTAACGCCCCTAGACTAGTTTCTGTGGGGATATGTGAAGTCGAAACAATTAACCGCTTGGAGGACAACATTCGCCGCATTATTGCCGATAAACGGTCATAAATATTGAAAAAAGTTATCGTAAATTGAACCTCCACGTCCGAGCCAACCGTAGCGGTCATATGCCAGAAGTCATATTTAAATTATAAGGCCACAAGATTGTCTTTCGAATAAAGTAAATTTCTTGTCGATTTAAAAACTTCATCTTTGTTGTAGTCCATTTCAAAGTTATATATGTACCTCCATAAAAAAAACACCCTTTATTAATTAATGTTCTTGTGAAAAACAGCGCAATTAATAAACATCTTTTTAGACTCAGAAATAGAAGATCATATCGATGAATATGAAATGTTAAAGCTATTGCTAAAAAAGCTTTATGTTATTATAAATTCTTGCATATAACTTTCAGGTTTAGAAAATGCACTACAATCTTTTCAAAATTTCTTTAAATCACATGTATAAAAAAAAGGTTCATTAAATAAATTACAAATTATTTTAAGATCTGGCCACATTGATGAATACATTCGAATCATTTACAAACGCGTATCCTTTCAGAGACACTTTGTCTCGGTTCGCACTATGAAATTTTATTTCATGAAAGTGGCAGTTTGTTGGTGAGAGGGGAGAGAAGAATGGTGTCGGGTACACACTTTCATGTTCACTGAAATTCTGTTTTGTATTGTAATTCGTAATTGATTTTACTTTATTTCTATATTCTTTATGTGAAAGTAAACAAACAAAAATATTAAGTTTCATGAAATTAACTTTCAGTGTGCAGACACGAGTGTAATTTTAAAAGAGAATTTCAGAAATTTCATGAAAGAAAATTTCATAGTGCGAACCGAGACTTTATTTGACATCATTTGACATCAAGCCTATATGTTTGCGGAACATTAAACTGAAAGCACACATACACACACGTGAGCTTCTAGCATAGGAGTGGTTCTTCAATAAGAAATTCCAGGCTCAGCAAACGCTTGTTTGTATTTTGGGTGGACACAAGAAATGTTTATTTATTTCATAATATGTTGTGTATGAAGAATATTATTAATGAAATTTCATTTATTAATGTTGCTTTTTTGAGCTCTAAGCGTTTTTTACTACAGCAAATGGTAACAGTGTTTATTTGTGTTCAAAAAAAGTGTTAAAAAATTTTTAATTGAATTTAACATTGGAAGGTGGCTAAACGGATATGCACACTAGGGCGACTAACGGACCAAATTTCTTACAAAAAATGTTCTATATACTCACTCTCTGTATACTCACTCATTTGAAATGACTTCATATGCAGGACGGTCATTAACCGTCTTCAGGTATTTTGCTTGTTGGAAGCAGTTAAAGAAAGAATTTAGTGCTATAGTATAAAAAATAATGTTTTTGCAAGCAAATTAGAATCTCAGTTTGTATTATAATCAATACAGTTTCTGTTTTGTTTTTGCCTCCCCCTGTAAAGTTACTATAATTTGAGTTAGCGCATTTCTACTTGTGACTGTCGCTATACCCTGCTTTCTTATGAATGCGGAAGTCGAATAAGCGTTGTTCGTCTGTCTATACGTGGAATCGGTTAGAGATTTCTTTATTAGATTGGTGTATGGCAAATAGTCATAAATAGTTGTATATTGAAAGTAAACAAAATCTAAAATACAGTTCCAGAGCTGGAGAGCTGATATGTACGAGTACCTATTTTGGCTATTTAAAAGTAACTAGTGAAACCCATTTTTACTTTTCTGCCAATTAAAAATATTTTATGCTTCGGGAAGGATTAAATTTGTATTACAAATCAAACAAATTCAAAGATGCAATGTCAGGGTTGGACAATTGAATCGTTTTTGGGACACAAAAGTAAACAATTAATAAAAGAAGATTTTTTTCATATTAAATTCAATTAAATGTTCGAAAATTTCTTTAAATTGATAAATAAATGATAAAAAATCCAGGGCAGAAAAGAACGGCAACATCAGTTTTTAATTTTTCCATCTACACAGCAGCGTAGAACAGCTGTTTTCGAAAGCCGCTACACTTTCATCATCAGTACTCATGTGTATTTTGTTTGTCACCTCTTATTAGATGGGTTAGTTGAATATGATAACAGTTTTTATTTATACAAATTTAATTAGGAAATTGCATACGAGAATTGTATCACTTTTATTTAACACTCATGTATTTTCTTTATATATCAAACATATTTCATGTTTTTTAAAGAAATTCGTCGGTATTAGACATCAGAACAGCTAAATCTAAACTAAAACTAAATCTCCAGAACTGGAAAATTTTGAACTATTTTTGAAATTTTATAGTAAATAAAAACAAGTAAAAGCGTTATATTGGACCGGATCGAATCTTAAACGTCATCCAAATATTTAGTAAATACAAATTCTATTTTTATTCTTACCCGGGGGAATATCGTTCAATATACTGTAAACTGAGCTCAATTACTGGTTCAATGGCGTAACTAAGATGCATGTCTGAGCATGTCACAAGGAATTCACAATTTTTGTTATACAAACACAATATTTATTCACAACATGATTTTTTTTAATTGTAAAAGTTTTAGGATATTTTTTAGCACTACGCCTACTGTGAGAAAATAAAACAAACAAAAAAGTCAGAATGTTATATTTAACCTGATCGAAGCTTAAATACCCTACAAATATTTCGTAAATAAAAACTATTTTTGTTGTTACTAAAATTTACATTTTTATGGCATTTGGCTTAAGTAACCAAGGAAAAAAATTTATTTCAATACGGTCGTTTCCATTATATTGGGAGGATCACGGCTGAGACACCTCTCCATCAGCATAAAAGCAATTAACGTATTAATATTTTATATGAAAGTGCAAAAAAGGGACTGGTAGTTAAAAATGTTTGACCTGCTGGATCACAGTTACTTTAAGGCATTTCTGTGCCCAATTTTAAAAGTCTATACATTGTGACTCCGAGAAAGGTCGAGGGAGACAGATCTCACCGTTATCATTGAAACTTAAAAACTAAATTTTCGGGGTAGTACCGTGAAATAAGAGGGGTGGAGAGGTAGGGCAGGGGAAGATCAGACAACATATTACATTCGTCGTAAAAGCTTATAAACTAACCCCCTTATTCATAAAAGTTATGAGAGGCTTATAAGAGTGTAATAGAACGAATTCTCATAATTTTTATGAATAAGGGGGTACATTTTTAAGGAATGTAGGGTTAAGGAATACAATTTGTTAAATATTTACACTAGTTTTTCATATAATATGTAACTTTAACTCCCACTAAAGGGGGGCGGGGTCCAAAAATAGACTATATCATATTTTCCACAGACAGACGTATGGGCATTGCCAGATCGTCTTAGATTTCATCACTTATCAAGAATATATACACTTTATGGGGTTCAATTCTTTTTGGAGGGCATTAAAACTGTATTTTGTTGGAGTCGCTCTGGCAAGGGCCGTGAGGGAGACATTTCACCTTCGCCATAAAACACTAAAAATAATTTTTTGAGATAAGTAAGCGTAAAATAATTGTTTTTTTTTCTTAGGGTCATTTAGGGGCAAAGGGGAAGGAGGGGAGTTAGGGCAGGGGAGGATCAGTTTACGTCTCAGCATCGTCATAAAAGCTTAAAAATGCTTATTTAAGGAAAGTAGGCTTAAGTAATACAATTTCTTAATTTGTTAAATTTTTACACTATTTGTGCATATAATAACACCTACTAAAGGGGGCGGGGTCCAAAAATTAGTTTTTTTTCTTTATGGCTCCAAGTGTAACGCGTTGGACCTTAACAAAATTACAAAAAAAAGTCTTTTAAAATCATGTGATTTTTTGGAGGTTGGTTTAGTTCTTCGTAGGGGAACTTTTATCCCTGGCCCGATTCAGACCATTTACGAACTTGACCTGTGCTATCCTCCAAGATACAAGTATATGTTTACCAAATTTCAAGAGTCTGGCTTTTTTTGTTTGGACTGAATCGTGATTTCCACAGATGGACGGACGGACGTGGCTAGATCGTCTTCGATTTCATCACTGATCAAGAATATAAATAATTTAGGGGTCTTAGAGGGATATTTCACTGCGTTACACACGGAAAGACAAAGTGAATCTGCCCTCAAATTCTTTTTTGGAGGGTATAAAAACTTAATATCATATTTTAGAAATAAATAAATTTATATGGAATATCAAAAAATCAGTAAGATAATTCCAGGGTGGGCTGGAATGCATCTACCCTACACAGACGTGTGTCATTGTAGGGTATATAAGATGCGGCACAGCCGAATAAAGCACTTTTACTTATTTAATTTAACTAGGACTGGCCTTGATGATCGTATGCCTTTTTAAATGGTAGGAAATTGTTTCACTAGTTCAAGTTTGAAATGTTTATTGGGAAGTGTAAGGAATTATTAATATAATTATAAGACGCCATTCGTATATAGCATACCTGCTGATGGTACCGTTTTTCCAATCAATATTTTAGGCGTGGCACTACGTGTGCAGGAAATGTTTATAAGGCAAGCATTTCTTCGCTTTTAATTATGAACATAAGCATAAACGTACTGACAAACATAAGCATGTAATTGATGGCTTTTTATGTAAACAATTTACTAATAATATTTAAATATGTTACATGTGCTTTGACTAATTGCTTCAATAATAAAACTTATGATATTTTATATATTATTTCATTTCAGGTAAGTCATTTATTGCTGCCAACGTGTGTGCTTTTAAAGTTTTGTATCCGTCCTACAAACACGCAAACAGGTATTCAGGTGTAAGTTCGAGCAGAAAAAATATTCACTCTGATTTCTGTTATAATTTGTATATACATAAATAGTATTCTCCTTATTATGTAACTATTTGTCGACGTTACGTCAAGAGAATATCAAAAATAGGCCAGTTACAGTCCGGTTGGGGCCAACAACTGATTGCTGCTAACAGTCTCTGACTATTCTATGAGTCCTAGAAAATAATAAGAGTTTGTTAAAAATATTTAAACGACAAAGGAAAAGACTACGCAGATGTTTTAGATATGCTATTGTCTGGACGTGACGTGACGTTGACATTGACAAATAGTTACAGAATATGGGGTATGTGACATTCAGTCTATTTGATATTTTATGCTATATTAAAAATTTTACCTTTTATTATTAACATAAGAATTATTGATTCAGATTCAAGTCCAAATCTGCAAATTACTTTTTAAGAATTTTTATGCTAAATTCCACTATAATTGACGGACTATTGTTCGTAACGTGTGAAGTTTAAAAGGACATGATAAATATTCCCAGTTATAAGTGCAAGTCAACCTCAATTTAATTATCCAACTTACACAACAGAGCAGAACAGTTGTTTTCGAAGGCCTCTACACTTTCATTGTGATAAGAGTTTTTCTTTACAAAAATTTTATTAGAAAATCGTATACGAGAACTGTATCAATACTAAACCGATAGTAATACACATTCAATGATTATATTATATTATTCTAATTTTATTGGCTTTGAAAATAATATTGAGCTTGAAGCCTCTTTTTTAATAAAATAATATGTTAAACAAACTATTATTTAATTATTGAGCTTGAAGCCTCTTTTTTAATAAAATAATATGTTAAACCAACTATTATTTAATTATTTTTCAATATTTCGATATCCTCGGGATATCTTCTCCAGGATAACAATTGATTTTAATTCAAGTAATTCAATTACACAACGCAACAAAATAAAAAAAATTTCATATGCTTTTAAAACCATTTTGGATGAATAAGAAATGTATGGCAAAAGAAGTTGCTTAATTTACTTAATTGTGAATAAATTCGAAAATAATCAGTCGATTTTTATGGTCGATATCTCGTTTTGTTGCTATTATTTGTGGCTTTGTAATAGAATAATGAATCTGAACATTTTTTGCCGTTTTCTATTTTTCATGATTTTTTTAAAACAAAAATTTTTGCCATTTTTACGTAAAAAATATATTTTTTTCTTACATTTTTTATTATAACTCCGAAACTGTTGATCCGATTAAAGCAAAAGATATAGACGGATTAAAGGCTATGTAAATCTTAATTTTTCTGATTATATTTGAATAATATCCGATTAGCCGTTTTTGAGTTATCACTAATAATGTGAAAAAGCGTCAAAAAAAAAAAATGCAATTTTACAAAAAAATTTAAAAAAAAAAATCTACCCATAGAATTTAAAAATTTTACCATTTTTGTACTAAGGTACCCATGATACATCAAATGCATATAATGGTTATTCGAGCATATTTTTGCTGTTGCCCTGTGTTATTATGCTGAAGAAGATATTCCGAGAATATCGAAATGATGATAAATAAAAAATTAAAGTTTTTTAAAGTTATTGTATTAAAAAAAGATCTCAAGCTCCATATTATTACTTAAATTAATGATTATTTTATTCATATCCTACTTTCTGAATTTTTGTTCCGTTTAATACTTTTATTAAAATTAAAAGAAACACCTCTACGGTATTCCATTTATTTTAATCTATTATTAAGCGGTTAATAATAATATTTCATAAATCCATTTTTATAATATATTTGAATACCTAAACCTACACAAAAAGTAAAAACGTTATATTTGACCGGGTCGAATCTTCAATACCCTCCAAATATTTAGTAAGTAAATTTAAAATGTTTAATTTGGTGCGGCAGAGTTCCTTTAAGACAATTCTGTATACAATTTTAAATCTCTATTTTGACAGAGTCATTCCGGGTAGGGCCGTGAGGGAGACGTTTCACCTCTGCAAGATCAGAGAACATCTCGGTTTCTTATAGCCTTAAGGAATAATAATTGTTCAATATTTATACTATTTTTGCATATAATACCGTACGTCAACGCCCACTAAAGGGGCGGGGGTCCAAAAAGAGACTATATCCTGTTTTCCACAGACGAACGTATGGGCATTGCCAGACCGTCTTAGACTTCATCACTGATTAAGAATATATATAGTTTATGGGGTTTAATTCTTTTTGGAGGGCATTAAAAATGCATTTTGTCGGGATCTCTCTGGCAAAGGCCGCATTTGCCATAAAACTCGAAAAATAAATGTTTGGGATAATTAGGTTATGTTAGGTTGAAAAGAGGGGCGTAAGCAAGAGCTATCCCAATCCGTTCAGGATTACACTTAGGCCTGTTCTGCGCTCTATTATAAGGAGCTCCCATTCCTTTATAGGGAGCCTCCATTAAAAGCTTAAAGTTCTTTCAATGTATCTTTTTAAGTCCCTCCAATTAGAACCCCTAAGAAATTCCATCTCCTGTATAATCTCGATCTACGTCATAGAATCCTCCACCCGATCGGTTACCAATCCTCGACCCGTCTGTGTATAGGATAGTTATGGGGTTCGTTGTAATTGCATCCTCCCATTCCATACCTTCTGATGTTATGGTGGTGCAGTGTGACTGTGCATCCAACACACTTTGCAGACTTTGGGATAATTAAATGTAACATTAATTTTAATTTATTAAAAAATTTATTAATTTTTTTTTATAGGGTTAATTTTTAATTTTCTTTTTTATAGGGTTAATTATTAATTTTTTTTTATAGGGTTAATTTTTAATTTTCTTTTTTATAGGGTTAATTTTTAATTTTCTTTTTTATAGGGTTAATTATTAATTTTTTTTATAGGGTAAATTTTTAATTTTCTTTTTTATAGGGTTAATTTTTAATACTTTTTATAGGGTAAATTTTTAATTTTCTTTTTTATAGGGTTAATTATTAATTTTTTTTTATAGGGTAAATTTTTAATTTTCTTTTTTATTGGGTTAATTTTTAATTTTCTTTTTTATAGGGTTAATTATTAATTTTTTTATAGGGTAAATTTTTAATTTTCTTTTTTATAAGGTTAATTATTAATTTTTTTTATAGTATAAATTTTTAATTTTCTTTTTTATAGGGTTAATTTTTAATTTTTTTTATAGGGTAAATTTTTAATTTTCTTTTTTATAGGATTAATTATTAATTTTTTTTAAAGGGTAAATTTTTAATTTTCTTTTTTATAGGGTTAATTATTAATTTTTTTTATAGGGTAAATTTTTAATTTTCTTTTTTATAGGGTTAATTTTTAATTTTCTTTTTTATAGGGTTAATTATTAATTTTTTTTATAGGGTAAATTTTTAATTTTCTTTTTTATAGGGTTAATTTTTAATTTTCTTTTTTATAGGGTTAATTTTTAATTTTTTTTTTTAAGGGGGAGGAGGGAGTAGGGCAGAGGGGTACCAGCTTACGTCTCAGCTTCGTCTTAAAGCTTAAAAACGTTATTTTTAATGAATGTAGGCTTAAGTAAAACAATTTGTTACATTTTTAAACTATTTTTGCATATAATAACGCCCACTAAAGGGGGCGGGGTCCAAAAATTAGTTTTTTTTTATTATTTTATGGCCCCAAGTTTAATGCGTTCCTCTTTTGACTTAAAAATTGTATCATTTGCGTAACAAAGTTGCAATAAAAAAAAAACTTTAAAATTTATGTTGTTTTTTGGAGGTTGATTTAGTTCTTCTTAGGGCAAAATTTTTCCCTCTTGCCCGATTCAGCCCATTTACAAACTTGACCTGGGCTATACTTCAAGATATATTTATACTAATTTTCAAGAGTCTGACTCTTTTCGTTTGGACTGACTCGTGATTTCCACAGACGGACGGACATGGCTGGGTCTCAGAGAGGTATTTCCCTGCTTTACACACGGAATGGGCAAAGTGCATATCGATGGCTTAATATAAAAAAGGCGTAACTCGATTTTTTGTTACTTTATAGTAGAAGGAAAAAAGTTGGTAAAATTTTGTAAAATTTCTGACACAAGATATGTTTTGATGCAATTTTTAATAAAAACATGCAAAACATTTTATTAAAAAACCATCAAAACTTTGTTGGTATCATAAATTTTACTGATTTTATTAAATTTTTTTCTTCTCCTGTAAAGTAACAAAAATGGAGTTAGACCTTTTTATATTAAGCCATCCAATTCTCTTTTGGAGGGTATAAAATTGTGTAGATTAATTAATCATTATTTTGAGACTTTCTTTTTTGAGAAAAAAAAACAATAACTTAACCAAAATAATAATTCTTAAACGAAATGAAGAATATTGGCTTCCAGTGCACCAACCGGTGCGATCTTGGCCCTAAAGACATGAGCCTTAACATTAACCCTCAAAAAATAGTCTAACGGCGTTAAATCACACGATCTATGAAAGATGAAATTCGGCGCTACATTGACGGGATAAGCGATGCTTTGTTGCAAAATTTGCCGACGTACTAGAGGTGCGCATTTGTCCCAAATCATAATCCATTATTACATCCCATATTTTTACTTTACATTGCCATAAGTAAAATTAAATTTGTGGAAAAAAAGTGTGTTTTCAAGCCAATTTACTTCCTAACCTCAAATTTGCCCACTCTCTATAAATAATGAACTCCTTGTGGGTTAATAAAAATATGCAAGAATTTCTGAGAGATTTTACTGCCACAAACTTTTTAATACGAGTATATGAATATTAAAAGATGAATTATTTTTGAGCCACAAAATCAAATATTTATAAATAAATCAAATATTTAGTTTTCAAAAGGTAACACATAATTGATTGCCTTTTGTCTTCCATTCAAATTGATTCATTAGTGAATAATAGAAATAATTACTCGTTCAAATATGTACATACGAGTGTACAAAAGGTTTTTGTGTTGATGAAAACAATGACATCTCTAATGACAGCCGCAAGTTGGAAATTATTTACAGGCCACGCAAGCACAAAATCGCCCAGATGAAGGATGAGTGTTAGGGGCACATATCAAGTCCTACACACGTTGAATCCTGGACTGGCCATTGTACGTTTTGTAATTGCCGTACGGCCAGCAATGCAAAATGTCCTTAATTTTATTGTAATTGAATTAATTAGTATTTGCAATAAAAAAGCAAAAATAAAAACGGAAAATAAATATAATAAAACAAAATTTAATTAAAAAAAACTGCATTAACTTTAATGAGTAAAAAGCATTTTCCATAGTTTTCTGAGAAAGAATGAAATAAAAAAAAATTATAATAAAATTTTATATGAAGTAAAACGGGCAAAAACAAAATATACGTTTTAACTTAATTTTATAAAATATTAATATTGAAACTGAAAGAGAAGAAAAAGCAATAATAACGAGAAAATGTATACACTTTACACACAGCCACACACACACACACATACCCACACGCGCTGAAGCTTAAGCTTGCACTCACACAAACACATGTGGGCCATATACTCGTATAAAACGGCTTGCCACAAATTTCAATTACATGCAGGAAGAAGAAGAAGAAGCAGAAAAATCATCATCATAAAATTGCTAAAATAAATAATAATAATGGAAAAAATTCACACGAAAAAAGAAAATAGTGCATAAAGAAAGCAAACAAGAATAATAAAATAAAAATGCAAAAAAAAAAATGAAAAATAATAATCAAAGAACATAAAAATATTTACCTCGTACAGAAGATACAAACCAGCCCGCCGTCAACTTTAATGAAAATTCTAGGAATGGCCTTTAATAAAGATTGAATGCTTTAAAATGAAAATGTTGCTGTTAGGAAAATCAGCTTAAATTTTTAATTCAATTACACAAAATTAACAACAACTCTTGAGTTGGATATAAAGAATTTTAATTATTGCCATACAACAATAACAAAAATCAATGATGAAGATGTAAATGAAGAAATTTGCTGAGGGCACAGGCAAAAGGTTTACAAACTGGCATGGCCAACCCAGCATATACGAAATTCTTCTTGCCCACACACCCACACACACATCCACTCGAAACCAGAGACACGAAAGCAAGAACTTATCCACACATGCCTGCACATGCATGCATTTATATGGAGGGATATACAGCAACAGCAGCAGCAACAACAACAACAAGGTTGTAAGAACAACAACACAAAGCCATACCCTTGGTTCTAGCAGCCCCAGTCAAGTCAACACTACCTAGCCCCTTCCCCCCAACCCCCCACCCGCTCTTCGCTTAACTGGCAAAATCAATAAAGACGCGCAAAAGAGAATAATGGAGAGTGACGACACACGACAACTTTCAAGCAAGAGAAAGTGCAAGAACTTCAAGAAAATTGCACTGATATCTACTACCACTACCAAAAACGAACAACACAAATACCAGAGTAAAGCAGCCACCAGCAAGAAAATTGCAGAAAAAAAGAACCTAAAGAAAACAATGAAAGGCAAGCGGACGTACGAAAGGAAAGACAGCAGCTTAAACGTAAAGCTCTGGCAACTGCACGTACTACTCTTGCCGGGCAAAGAGCCCGGCAAGGCTGCCGCGACTAGCGACAACGTTAACGCCGCAAATGCTCATGATAAAAAAAAAGAAAGCACCGCCTAACACACACAAACGCACACGCCGAGTGACAACGGCCAGGTATTTTCAAACTCACACTCATCACATAGTATTTTCTTCATTGTAACGGCAGCGCAAAACAAGAACAACAACATGACTACTCACTTACACTTCTATACAGTGGAAAAAACATCTCTGCACAAGGAAAATAATTCACACTAAAACAACAACAATGTGTAAAGTAAAAGATGGCTAAAGAAGAGAAGGAAAACAAAACGGAAATGCTGTTGAAAATGTATGCACACTGGAAAACTCACACACCGCACACACAGAAACTACAGAACCCACACTCTTACACATTCAGTTGTTTTGTTATTGTACATGTGCACAAACTGCCAAACAGCCAACAACAAAAAGAAAAAAACTTTATTACTTTTACCCTTGATGCGATTCCAACAGCAGCAGTGAGTGAGTGTCTGGCTGTGTGTTGATTGTTGTATGCGGAAAATACTCGTAGCTTCTATGTATGGGTGAATATACATATATATGTATGTATCAGGCTCTAGTGTACGGCGGGGATGTGCGGTGCAGAAGGCTTGTGTAAAACTTTTATTACAGGGTGAGGAATGTTGTCTGAGAATTATCGATTTTTGCTTGTGTGCTTTGGAGTGCGCAGTAAAACTACTGGATTCATTTCTGTTGTGTTCTGTTCTTCATACAACTTGGCTCGGCTGAGTTTTATTGTAAATGTTGTTGTGTTTTGTATTCATTTTGCTTTTTGTTTTACTACATTTTATTTGTTGCTGTTGTTGTTGTTGTTTTATTTTTTCATGTGTCTGTAGATGCTTTTGTTTCTGCTAGAATTTCAATATATCAAGTCTTTGGCTCAGTTTTTGTCCTGTTCATGTTTAAATGCATACACGCACACACACACACACATACACATAAGAACGTGCTTTTGTGTGCGCCTTGTTTATTTTCGAGTTTCCACGTCTAAAAGTTTTTCCTATTCGTTTTTGTTTTCTGTGTGTGTGTGTGTGTGTGTTTTTTTCAACTTTTCTTTAGCTTTCGCTATATGGCGAATGTCGCCCGTTTTTGTATGCGCGCATTGAGTATTTTGACATTGTCTCTTGAAAATTTTCCCAGCAGCTGAGACAATTGGGTTGATTGCAGACACAGCCACGGTTGCTCCTATTATAGTCTTTTACAAGCAAAGTAGCATACTAAAGCTGTGAGTGTATGTGGAAATATTACAGTTTTGTTTTTGTTGTAGTCCCCCTGCCGTCATCGCCATGGCCATCACCACCATCACCGCCATAGTCGTTGTCGTCATCGTCATCGTTGTCTTAATCATCATCTGATAGGGAGTGTGTGTCTGTGTCTGTATGTGTGTGTGTGTTTATGGGATTTTTTTCGCCATATGGACTCTGAGCAGAGGATGACAGCAGTGTTGCTGACCACGAACAACAAAGGAAATAAATGGAAAATATTTCTTAGAAACTAGTTGGAGAACAAAAACCAACTAAAGACCAAGTTAAATGAGAAGAAAATGTTATCACTCATACTTTGTAAGCACATAGACAGTCATTTATATAGAAAATCAAACACACACACACGCAAACACACGCACACACACTCATGTATAAAAAAGGCGTTGTTATTTTCGTCGGCAGCAACAAAACACCAGCAGAAGGAAAAACTTAAGTAATAAAAATCGATAGAAATTTAAAGATATTTTTTTAAGGATTCTTAAAGGATGAAAACTGTAGAAAAATTTTGTTGATAGAGTCAACTCAACTTTTACTAATACAAAAAATAATTTAAATAATTTAAATATTTCGCATATTGCTTAACTGACAAGCAATTTCAAAATGCTTCTGCACATACATTTCTTAACTACATCTTTATTGATTTTCTGCTTCATTTTCGTATTTCATTTTTGTGTTGAATATGTTGTTGTATTTAGAGTTCCTGAACTTTTTTTTCAAAGAACTGAATTTTCCACCAAAAGCCATAATAATAATAATAACATGCCAACTATCTACGAAATGATGAAAGTGCTTCAAGCAAACATGCATAGAAGCCGGACAGCAAATGCCTTGCTGGCCCAAATGGTTGCTGAGAAGGAGGTGTACGCAGTCATAATCAGTGAGCAATATGGAAGACAATCTCGAGGATCCTGGCATGAAGATGAAACAGGCATGGCTACACAGTGGATAACTAATGGAAATACGCTTGTGGTAACGCAATACGGAACCGGCTGTGGCTACACGTACGTTAGAACAGAGCAGTTTACGCTGATGAGCTGCTACCTTATCCCTAGCGATGGTATACAGCAGTTTAAAAGGAAGCTGGATTTAATTGAAGATATGGTTCGTGAAATAGAAGCAGCCTTTATAGTAGCTTGGGATCTCAACTCCAAGGCTAACTTTAGTGACCGAGAGCCTGGCTGCATCAGTTGTAGGATAGAAAGTATTGGAAGACTACACCTGAAGCGATCACCGATATATTACCTTTCGGATTATATTACGATCGAGTCCCGTTCTGGGGTCAAGAAAGACAAACACTTGGAAGTGGAACGTATCTAGACTAGATCCCGAAGTATTGTTGACAAACTTTGATGGGATTTCAACTGCCAACACAATGAGGGATGCTGATTCCCTGGCAATTGCAATGATACAACGTATAACTCAAAGCTGCAAGGCGTCGATGCCTCGTGTTACACAGAACGTGAGAAGACGGCCAATGTATTGGTGGACGCCAGATATAGCTGAACTCAGACGAACCTGCCTCCGTGGCAGAAGGTGATACACCAGAGCTAGGTGAGGTCGGTGAGGGATTGACGGAAGCCGAGACTTTCAGACGATCCCGAAAAGCCCTAAAACATGCCATTATCCAGAGCAAGAAGAGGAAATGCGAAGAACTTTGAAATAATCTAAACAGCAACCCTTTGGGACTAGGCTATAAGATCGCTAGGAAGAAGTTATGTACCAATTCCGATGCTCCACAGCTGGGGACAGAGGAAATTGAAAATATTCGGCCTGATTGTGTAAGGCGTTTTTTGTACAAGATTAAAGAAACGTTCAGGCAGTTTTCTTTAATCTACTACGTAATACGACTGAGGCGTAAACGCCTTACACAATAAGGGGGATTGTCTGAGACTTTTTTACCACGCACCCATCACTGCAAGAGGAACGTGAACCATATGATGGTGTGTCAACTCTTTTTACTGAGGAAGATCTAAAAACTGCTTCTAGAAGCCTTAAAAAAGGCCAAGCACCCGGCGCAGATGAAGTACCTGCTGAAGTGGTGAAAGTTCTGGCCGAGAGCCGGCCAAACGGTTTCTTTTTTTTTGACGACCGAGGAGGGCTTGAAATGCCTTCGCACTTCCAGTGGACGTCGCCAACTGCGTCGAGTTGTCTTTCCACTAAAACAATCCCTCTCTTTTTCTGGTGTATTTGTCTTCACGGGAGCGCTTTCTGCATGGCCCAGAAACAGGGTCCTGGAAAGGACCCCTCTTTATGAGCCCACGTCTGGTCCCGCTATATTGCGGTGCTTCTACTTGGTCATGTTGAGGATCTATAGATATGGACTTGTTCTGTAAATGTTAGTCGAGGTCCCTTTTCTTGCTCCGTATAACGTATTCAACGTAGTTGCCTACAGCACTCCATTAGGCATTACATTCAAGCATTTTGTTTACAATATTGTCAGGAGTAAACTCACCAATCCCGTAGCACGCTTCGCGCGTCCTGCCACTAGATGCAGTCAAAGAACGTGTGTCCTGCCTCGTCGTTCGTCGTGATGCAGTACATGCAGACGGGGTTCCCTGTCTTGCCTATGCGGTAAAGATATTGGAGGAAGTAGCCATGCCCTGGCAGAAACTGTATCAGGAAGTAGTTTACTTCCCCGAAGTTTCTTTGAGCCCATGCCTCAATGCTGGAAATGAGCCTCCGCGTCCATATATATACAAGCGGTTTCTGTGCTCCATCTGTTCTGCCGTCACTGAAGTGTTCGGGATCTTCGCTCTGCGGCACTATTTATATGACCGCCCCTCTTGGAGTCCTATGCCTCCTTCCGCTCACGAGCCAAAAGATCGTCAGGTATCTCTCCACTTATTACGAAAACCGCTGCTACCGAATTATTATTATTAAAATAATCACTATCGTGAATACTTTTATTCCTCAAAAAATCTCCCTTTTCCCTAAAGTTGCAATCGTGATAAAATATTTCCTATGTAAAAAAACCACTGGGTTTTTTCCCATGTGACTTTTAATTGATTGATTTGGTTTTTCGCTTCTTCTAATAACATAAATGATAGCATTGTATTAAAAAAATTACAAAAAATTTGTAAAACAAAATTACATCAATTCACAATAGAGTGTTCAACTTTCCACAGCTTTGGCAATGCCGAATTATTGCTCATGGGAATAAAACAAATTATTCCCAGAATAATGAAAATAAATAGTAGTTTGGCAATGGTGAACAGCATCTGTATAATGTTGAGTAACAGAGATTTTTCCATAGAGCTGGACAATTAGTCCAGAACTACAGTGGAACAAAAAAATTTGCATGAAATGAAGAAAATAATTAAATGGCAATACTGGAATTAAAAGCATGTTACCATCAGTTTGATGCACTTTTCGTATGCAGTTTCCTTTTAAATTTTGTGTAAATAAGAACTAAGCCACTTAATAAGTGGGTGGTGATGGCGAAGTGTAGCGGCTTATGAAAACAGCTAATCTGCTCTGCTGTGCAAGTAGAATAATTATAAAAAAAGAAATTAACGGTGATTTGATTTTTAAATAATAAAAATTTTATGCATACATTTATTATTATTAATATTTTGTATATTTTATAAAAAAAAACTAATTCAAATTAATGGACGACAAATATTTTAAGGGCCCAGAAACATAAACTGCTGTCCCATACTGCCGCTGAATACTTCGTATCGTGTGAGATTTATAGTTTTGCCCTGCACTCATCCATCGCAGTTTTTATTTCTTACAGTCTAAAAAAATTGAAATTATATATGATATACTCAAAACAAGAACAATTTTAAAGCACACCATTTCCGTTGCTTTAGAATATTGTTGATATAACATTTTCAAGTTCATATTTATTTCATATACAAGCCTGTTCTGTAAATCACGTCGGTTTGAAATCGCGTGATTTTAGAAAATTATCTCCACTAATAGAAATATTTTTCCAGACATTTTTCAATATTGCTGTTATATATAGCTTCAAATATCATATCCAGAAGAAAACTGCCGTATCTAATTTTAAGAACGTTTTCAGGACCATGATTTATTTTTAAATTCACGCGGTTTCAATCCGACGTGATTTACAGAACAGGCCCCATAATTTCTTTTTTCTTTTTGATACATAAAATTCTCAAAAAAAAAAATTTAAATTCGTTTAATCTCACTACAATCACAATTAGTACGGACAAAAACCTGCCTTATTAGCGTAAAAATAACCACTCCCATATAAACACACTTTATTTCTCATTAGCTGGTAGCCGGCTGTTGTCTAAACTCATAAACATAAAACATTTTGTATGAATTAGGCCTTAAATGTTTGTAGCATTATTAATGAAAAGTGGAATTTAATAAAAACTGGATTTAATAAAAGCCTTAATTGAGACAATTAAGCCATAAATTGAGTTATTGATTTGGTATACACAAACATCTAATTTAACGCACTCACTTCCAATATGCGAACCAAAAATTATTTAATCATTTTGTTTCGTAAAACCTTGTCCTATATCACTGCCATACGTTTTTTATGGCCTTTATGCCAACTCTAAATGTGTTAGAAAAAAAAATCAAAGAACGCGTATTTTTATTGAAAACAAAAATGTACTCCTTTTCATTTTCAATCTCATATCATTTAATTTTTTTTATTGTGCAGAATTTTTCATTCTCATAAAACATATTTTGGAAAGGTTGCCCGGGGGAATATCGTTCAATATACCGTAAACTGAACTCAATTACTGGTTCAATGGCGCAACTAAAATGCATGTCTGAGCATGTCACAAGGAATTCACAATTGTTGTTATACAAACAAAATATTTATAACCAATTGGGGTATTCACACTTCGTGCTATTTAGTCATATTGTCATAAAGTCATAATATTTTAGACCAGTTTAAAAAAGTTGTTGTTGTGCTGCATACAAAAATGTCATAAAATAATAGCACTCTTTCAGGTATGTTTTTGTTTTGTCATAAAATAGCTCTAGAGATCTGAGTCGAAAGGTTGAAGATCTTTGGGCGAGACGGCGATAGTATATGTTTGCCGCCGTTACTTATAAATGATTCACGACTAAAAAACGGCTAAATAATTATTTATGTCTATATGTCTTTACATTAAATCACATTTTTATAACATAAAAAATATTAAAAGAGAACTAAATCGCAAAAACTAAATATATACATGTGAAAAAATTTTCTCGTTTAACTTAGGTAGATGGCAGCCACTAAACGTTTTTCCGTATGCCGCCGCAAAATAAAATTTATTCAGCCCATATCAAGGCAGCAACTGTTTTAGTTTACACACACAAATTCATTTAGATATTCTTCTGCACCAGAAGACACATTTAATAATTTTAAAAAGAAATGGAGTTTTTAGACCTTTTGGCATTTTCAAACAACTTTATTACAATTATCTTTTGCTTTGATAACATCTATTACAAATGTGTTGTTTTCTTATCAGCTGATCGATGTTTGAAATAGCATATTAAATTAGACGGCTTGTTCACACTAGTCATATATTTCGTGCTATTATTTTATTACTTATGACTTTATGACTACAGCGTGAATTCCCCAAATATTTATACTCAATATGTTTTTTTTTTAATTGTAAAAGTTTAAGGACATTTTTAGCACTACGCCTACGGTGAGAAAACAAAACAAACAGAAGTCAGAATTTTTTATACGACCGGGTCGAATCTTAAATACCCTACAAATATTTCGTAAAGAAAAACTATTTTTGTTCTTATTAAAATTTACAATTTTATGGTATTTGGCTTAAGTAACCAAAGAAAAGACAATTTATATTAATACGGTCGTTTCCAATTTGTTTGAAGGAGCCTGGCTCAGACACCTTTCCAGCAGCATAAAAGCAATTTACGTATTAATATTTTATACCAAAGTGTACAAAATGGGACTGAGATAAGTTAAAAATTTTTAACCTGCTGGGTTACAGTTTCTTTAAGACAATTCTGTGTCTAATTTCAAAACTCTGTACAGGGGCACTCCTAGAAACGCCGTGGGGGAGATATCTCACCTAAATCGTACAAACTTAACAACTAAATTTTCGTAGTAGTGAAATTTGAAAAAAAATTATTTGATGAGGTCATTTAAGGGGCAAATGGGCGGTGCAGGCGTAGGGCAGGAGAAGATCTCAGAACATATAACGTTCGTCGTAAAATCTTATAAATTAAATTTTTAAGGAACGTAAGCTTAAGGAGTACAATTCATGATATACTATATACACTTTATTATATAATATTTAACTGCTACGCCCACTAAAGGAGGCGGGGTCCAAAAATTAACTGTATCGTGTTTCCCACAGACGGACATGGCCAGATCGTCTTAGACTTCATCACGGATCAAGAATACTTTATGGGGTCCAATTCTTTTTGGAGGGTATAAAAACTTTATTTTGTCGGATTCGCCCTGGCAAGGGCCGTAAAACACTAAAAAGTAAATTTTTGCGATTATTAAGTGTAAAAAAGAAAATTCTGGTTTAATAGGGCAGAGGACGATCAGATAACGTCTCAGCTTCGCCGTAAAAGCTTAAAAAATTTAATTTTTAAGGAATGTTGGTTTAAGTGATACAATTTCTTAAAATCCAAAAATTTATTTTCCTGTATTTATGGGTCCGAGTTCAATGCTTTGGATTGTGTTTGACATAAATCTATATCATTTGCTTAACAATAATAACAAAAAAAAAACTTTAAAAATCATGTTGTTTTCTGGAGGTTGGTTTAGGCGAACTTTTTTCCCTCTAGCCTGATTCAATCCATTTACTTACTTGACCTGTTCCATCCTTAAAAATTTATTTATACCAAATTTCAAGGGTCTGGCTCTTTTCGTTTGGACTGAATCGTGATTTCCACAGACGGACGGCCATGGTCAGATCGTCTTAGATTTCATCACTGATCATGAAGATATATATATATATATATATATACTTTATGGGGTCTTAGAGGGATATTTCACTGCGTTACACACGGAATGATGAAGTGAATATAACCTCCAATTGTTTTTTTGGGGGGGTATGAAATTAATAGACGAATAAAAAATACATTCAAATTCAGTGAGTTTGTGCCGAAAAAGGCAAAATATTTAAATCACTTATGAGTTCAAAATCGCATATATTCTTAATGCAAGCGCGATTTGCTTAGCATGAACATGAATAAAGTCTGGCAATAAAATCACCAATAATTTATTATTATTATTATTATTGTATGAGGCCATAAGCACCGCGACCCCAAAGGATCTTTGGTGCAGCCCAAGTGTTCACTGATGTTGATTGAGGCTACGAATAAACACTTTGGTCTCAGAATTGCCCATGATAAACTGGTGTCGTCTGAGACTGCAGTGTCCGGTAAACCAACCCGTTAATAATCTGAGTTCATTCTTGTCCATCAGCATTAATTTTTGGGATTTGTTTTGAGATAACGTAACGAAACGTTTTGCCTGTCTTAGGCCGTGAAGGGCTTTCCCGGGGGGATTAAACTCCACTCGAGCCCAGGAGTCATTCTGTTCCTTGACATATCCTCCTGAGATGCCAAAGAAGGGTTCCGGTCCTATGAATCTACGATGGGCTGCTCTATTCGCTAGACAGTCAGCCCGTTCGTTCCCAGCATGGCCCCTATGGCCAGGCACCCAGCATAATGTCAGCCTGTTCTGAGCGCCCTGTTCTATCAGCGATGTAACACAGTCCATAACAACCACCGACCTGATCTTATACGAGCTTATGGCCTTGAGCGCTGCCTGCCTGGCTATCAGACATCAAATAGATACGAATATTCTTATATTTTCTCCTCAAGCATTCCCTAGCACATATGAATATGACATAGACCTCCGCTTGGAAGATCGTAGGGTATTTAGCCATGGGAATTGCCCTTTGAAAGTTAGGGCCATATATCCCTGCCCCCGTATCCCCATTTTCCTGTTTGGAGCCGTCAGTGAACCAGACCTGGTCAGCATCTTCGTGCAATGAAGTGTGGTTAAGCCATTGACTCCTTTCAGGAATGAGAACATCAAAGTTTCTGCTCAAAACTAGTGTTCGTTGTATTTGATCATTCACTCCCATGTATGGGTCATTCAGAAGATGTCCTAGTATGCCCATGTGACCAACCAGATCTCCAGGTTTTAAAGTGGAGATGTCAATCACCAATAATAAAAATAGCGCTATTTTCGAAAGCCGCTACATTTTCATTATCAGTTCTCGCATGTATTTTTGTCCAACAAAACAATTTCGGTAAATGACTTGAATGTGACAACAATTTTTATTTATAAAAACGAGGACGGTATCAAATCGATGATTTGATGGTTGCCCTTTGATTATTTTCTTCATGTCGCATATTTGTGATTTTATTTATCCATTAAATTTTTTCAATACTTTTTAATTTCTACTGCCTGAATGTCAGTTAGTTCAATAGCTAAAATTTTTTTCCAGGGAATTTGTTCATTCTTTGAAGTTGCATAATTTCTTTTTTGCGAAATAGGGGTTTCAGCATATGACTGAGTAACTAGCGATCACAAAATACACTGATTAACAACCGATGAAACTGTTTGATGGAGTAACGAAAATTGTTACGAAGAATCGTAGAATCACTATGGAATAAGTTGCATATCGATTGGCTAATGGCATACAATTTTTTCAGAAATGTGTATCATGAAACATGTGGCAGCCACCATATGTACCAGATTTGGCATCCCGCGATTTTTTGCTGCTGCCACGAATGAAAAGAACTCACAAAGGAATGCTTTTTTCGGGATAAAAACCGAATCGCTGAGTGGGTTCAAGAACCTACTAAAACTGTCATTAGAAATAGGTTCGAGGATTGGATAAACGGTAGACACAGGTTGATTACAGCTGACTATAGGGGACTACTTTGAAGGGGGACAAAATAGAATTTGAAAATTTTCAAAATATATTTTGAGTCAAAACAAAATTCACAGAGAGAATTCGTTCTTTGGCCGAACGGTTCGTATGTGGAACAAACTTCCAGCAGAGGTCTTTCCTGTCAGTTTTAACTTGGGGAGGTTCAAATCGAACGTCCACAAACACTACTCCCTCTATCCTCCTTCCCATAACCAACTTTCCTAGTTCTGGCACAATGCATCGCATATGTAGGGGTCATCCCCTGAGTGCTGGTCCAAGAAAAAAAAAACACAATGATGTTTCTTTTTGAAATCGAAATTTTCACACATTCAAACAAAACAGTTAATTGAATATTCAATCTTTGCGGTCAAAATAACTAAAGTGGCCTTTAATAAAATCATACAATAAGATTTCAATTTCTATAGCAAAACTTTTGAAAGAACACTTAACACAAGATAGACCCAACAAAGAATGAAGAAAGCAGAGCAAAAAGGTTCTTGACCTCAATCTTAAATAAACAAAATTTCAGAATGACTTCAGCAATTGTTTTTATTTGTTTGCAGGTTTCTTTTTTATGTTCACTGGTTGCTAATAAGCAATAAGAAGCACCCTTTGCGTAAAGGAGAGGAAGAAGAAGAAGAAGACAGGAAAAAAAATGAGGGAAAAAGTTTAGGAAAAATTGGAAAACTTTCCATTTTTATCAATGCTTTTGTATTCACTTTGTATTACTTTTCAAACTTAAATTCAAACAGGTATTAAGATTACTATTTGCAGTTGATGTTGTGGCTGTTGAACTTGGGAATTCCCAATGCCAGATGTTAGACTTGTTGTCTGTATGTCCGTCCGTTCGTCCGTCCCTCTTGTTATCTGGGTGGGCGTCTATGCATGAATGTGTAAATAAATGAATGAAATGTTTTTACACTGTTTCATGATTTTTTTCTTTCTGTTTTTTTTTTGCGAAAAAGTATCACTTCCGTTTCTAGCCAGACAGGGACTTTTTTCTTTTATTCATTTCAAAAAGGAAAGGAAAAACAACATTAACAACAGCATCATAAAAAAATTGCCTTTTTTTTGTCAATTGTTTTGCCAGGCAGCAAAAGTTGCGTAACAGAAAAAACCATACAACAAAATTATATGCCAAATCATAGAAAAACTCTGGCACACACACACATTCATCCTCAACAAAACTGAAAATGCTGACAAAAAACAAACAAACAATTTCAATAAAAGCTGAAGAAAAAATGAATGCCACAGGATAAAAAATACAAGTTGCAAAAAAAAAAAAAACAAAAAAAAAAGAAATAAAGAAAGCAACATTAGTAGCAAATAGCTAACAACCCAACAAAGTCTGTCAGTGGCAACAACCTGCTCTACAACAACAGCAGCAGCAACACATTCCCACATACAATTGTGATCCTTTTCAGTAGAACAGCAGCAAAAACTTTTTTCCATAGTTTTTTTTTTTGTTTTGTTTTTGCAGTCTTTCTACTACTTACGGGTTTTCCTTCCTTTTCACAAAATCCAAAGTGTTTTAGACACAAGCTGAAGAAAAACTCGGTTGTACCACAGCAGTTACAGATAATACGAGCTGTATGATATGAAAATAAAAAAATTAAGACTAATAGACGAATAATATACACAAGACAATGAGATGATGGAAAGAAAACACTTGCAATGAATCTCACAAATTCAAATGAATAAGAAGTAAAAACTCAAACTTAAACGATATTGTTGACATTATGAACTTGAAAAAAGAAATAAATGTACACAAAAGCCCATCTTGCGATATAAAAATATGTATTTATATATTTCTTTTATTTTTTATTTTTTTTGCTTTCCTTGATGTAATTGTGTATTTCCGGTGCTGTTTGTTAAACATACAGAAAACGTTGTAGTAAAATAAAATTTCCCAAGAAATGAATAAAAACAAAGAGTTGTTAACATCAACAAACCCATACACACGCACGCACACACACACACACACACACATACACAGAGAGCTACATGCCGATATACACACACTCACACAGCTACTGACATTTACATTAAGAAAAACAGATTGTTTGAAAAAATTCAAAGAAAAAAAGTGCAGAAAAATCATGAATGAACGTAAAAAAAGGATTTTTGCGTATTTTTGAGTTTATTTTTATAGTTGAGGCAAGAAATTCTGTTGCTTAAAACACTTTCCTTGTTAGAATAAAAGAAAGAAAAAAAGCCAGCATGAATGAATGAAAAACATAAAAAAACGCACACACAAAAAAAAAGTATCAAAAAGAACCCAGACATTTGAAATGTCTGCTTATGATTCTACTGGCAGCAGTAGAAATAGTTTGTTGTTTAATAATGTCGTTGTGCTAAACAGAAATAGAAGAAAAAAACGAACGGAATATTTCAAGGGATTGTCTGGAGGAAACTCTAGCAACCAGACATATCAAAACAGTTACACCGACAATAACAAAAACGTATAAAAGAAAAAAAAATTCAACAACAATACAATCACATATACCGCTTAAATGTACGTGTGTGTATGCCAACTAGTAAATATGACAACGCACTAACACTACACCAACTACAACAAATACCGCAAATATACTTTAAAAAAAACACACACACACAAATAGTAGGGAAAACGGAAACATTATCCGCACTACACATGCTTAAAACTGAAAACGCAACGCTTACATGCACACAATCAATCCCATACGCAACTGGTGCACAATGGCTTTTTGACACAGAAAATGCAAAGAAAACGGATGTATAAATTCCCTGTGTGTGTGAGTGTGTGCGTGTCAAAGAATCTGTTTAACAAATTGTAGGCAAATCGAAAAGTGTTGCCTCTCTTCAGGCTGCAGAAAAAAATTTATTATGTTGCTGTTAATAATCAATATATTGCAAGCAGTGTTGCCAGGTACTTTTCTTTATGCCCTCCAAAAAAGAATTGCAGGGTATTCACTTTGTCATTCCGCATATTTAATGGTTTTATTCCCCAAGCAGAGATTAAAAATAGCTACAAGAATTCTCTATCTTCTCATCTTTGTTCATCTGTCCTCTTAGTACTATCCCTTCCTTTCTAGTTCCGGCGCAATACACTGGATATTTAAGGGTAACCCACTGAGTGCTGGCCCTACAAAAAATAAAAAATGCATTGTACTTTTTGAACAGACCTCGTATTATGAAACTTGATTTTTTTACCTATAGTTGATTTTAATACGGAAAACTGTTTTACTAAACCCACTGCAGAAAATCTTTATGCCCATAGTGCAATAATGCATTGCAATTTTAGCAATACAAGCAGAAGGCAGCACTCGCGGGACACTTCTTACATTTATGGAATTTGTAAAAGGATAAAAGTGTTGAAGGAGAACACATGAAAATAAACGTACATGCATACGAGTACATGCTCGTATCACATTGAATGTAAGCCCAGCAAGCATTTGTCTGCCGAATTGTTGCGGAAGAAGGGAAGATGCGGAAGCTGATACAAAAAAATACGGAGAAATGAGTATTTTAAGAGAAAACTGGTCTCTCTCTCTCTGTACGGAAATTATGAAAAGTTTGCGAAAATGTCTGAGAATTATTTTTGGTAAGATTTCGTTAAAACATTCTACGTGACTCTGTTATGTCGGAGTAGCTATTTCACAAAATAGCCAACAGTATTCCGGATATTTCTTTATCAGCTGTGTGACAAACTTTTTTTTTTCTTGGACCAGCACTCAGGGGATGCCCCCACATATGCGATGCATTGTGCCAGAACTAGGAAAATTGGTTGTGGGAAGGAGGATAGAGGGAGAAGTGTTTGCGGACGTTCGATTTGAACCTATCCAAATTAAAATTGGCAGGAAAGACCTCTGCAGGAATTTTGTTCCACATACTAACCATTCGGCCAAAGAACGAATTCTCTCTGTAATGCGTGGTGCGTTTCACTAGCAACTCATCCAGAAAAGGATGCGAACTATATGAAGAGCGGGAGGCTGACAAAAATAAACGGTTTTGAGGCACAAGCTCCCTTATTTCACTAGAAAACATTCCGTTGTAGTATCGGTAGAACAGTGAAGCACACCCCACGTTGCATCCAGTCACTCAATAGAGTTGGCTACCCTACTGTCTTCGATGAGCTTCTTCGCTCTCTCTTGTACGCGGTCGAGCAACTTCAAAATAGACTTTGGAGCGCCGGCCTATACATGAGAGTTGTATTCCATTTTTTATAATTTGTGAGACATTAAACCATATTTTAATATATAAAATTTTTTAATGCAGAACTTGGCAAAAATTAATTTATTTGAAACAGACTAAAAAGTATGCAGACTAATTTCCCGTTGTTCTGTTCCGTGTTCTGTGAGTGCGTGTTTGTTTTTCTATATCCGGTACTCCGGAGGTAATCCCTACCAAGAATGATAAAATAAAGATTACGCCAACAAGTTGAAATAAAAATACTTTTCTGCGCATGATGGAACTCTGACGTCACTCAACTTGTGATCTGATTGGCTAATTAAATTCAGCTGGAGAACTATTATGTTATTGTAAAAACAGGACAGTGGGGCAAATTGCGATTTTTCAAATTAAATTTGTTTGATAATAAATAATTTTAAAAAATTATTTTATTTTCCACCTGTTTTTATTTAAAATTGTTAATTTATAGTTATTTTATATAAATATTGAACCCAAGTGCTAATTATTTTTCTGTTTTCCCCATTCAAAACAAATTTTTTTGCTTGCAAAATATCAGCCATAACTTCCTTTGAGCTTCATTTCTTGAAAAACTATAAAATGACACAGCTTTTTCAAAACAAACAAAATTTTGATAACAATATTACATTTTAACACAATTATTTCTCACTTGTTTTTGTTGCTGTCACTTTGTTTGCAATTGCCCACTGCACATTTCATTATTGCACTTTTTGTTCTCTTTTCTCTTTAATTTAGGTTTTTTGTTTACAGTTTATGAGCCTTAAAAATCAAGTTTTAATTAGTTTTTTACTCTTTATGTTATTTAATAATTATTTTAATATATTTATTTTAAAATATAACGCAATTTATTATAATATATAACACAAAACTTCCACTTTCATAAATCCGATTTCATTTGCTTGTTGGAAATCTCTCTGAGTAAATTGTGTGAAGAGTTGCCAAATATAACTTAAAATATTAATTTTGTACGAGAAAGTATTAGTTTTGCATATAATAAACATTTGGCAATCTCTTCGAGGGAACAAATACGTCATCAAACGGTAAATCATGCGCAAGGCATAATCTTTATTTTATCATTCTTGATCCCTACTTATCCCAGACACTATGCCTGAACTACAGAAAGAAAGCAATATGCTTTAAACACATTCACGACAGCAGGCTACCGACTACATGGCTACATGTGCCGCTAGCAATACTTATCGCCGTATAGTCAGCTACTTAATTATTTTAAACGCGGCAGCTACAACCACAGTTGCCATAGTTGGTAGCATTCTACCAAAATTGGTAATATTTTTAGGGTTGGTAACTTGGTAAATTTGTTTTTAAGGTTTGACAAATTATCAAATCATTGCTTATCCTTTATCCTTTTTCCGCATTACTCAACACTGAGAAAAAAAATCATTAAAAACAACTGTGTGAATGTGCGCCAAATTGTTCAACGGCGTAATATGCAAATGTCATTATGTTTGGTCAGCAATAAATTATTTTAAATGACTGCAATATTAAATAATTTATTTAAATTAAATACGGAATTCGTAGGTATAATGAATTGAAATATTTATTTATGTTCTAAAGTGAATTAAAACGTTTTATGTTATGTTTTTTTATTAATAAAAGTTGTTGTTTTTATTATAACAAAAATAAAGATTTTTGTTTTTATAAAAAACAAATTTTGGTAACGTTTTGGTAACATTTTCGAAAAATTTTGGTAGAAAATTTTTTTACTCAGTGGCAACTGTGGCTACAACGTCAACATCTCATTTTAGTGGTGCCACTTTCGTGTAAAAAAATAAAAGCGCTTATTCGAAATCTATTTATAGATCGAAACAAAATTAATAATAAAAACATTTTATTTGTTTATAGCTCTTTATTGTTTTTGCATTTGTAATAAATACATTTTGATGTCCTTTTTTGTTATGGCACTATGAAAATGAGCTAATGAGTTAAGTCATTTGTGACCTAACTCCAGTCTTTTATCGATAACGGCTATCAAATATATACAACATTAGAGTTCAAATGCCGTTGCATAGAGCTTTTTTCAAAGTAATTGAAGTTTTACTTGAAAAATCAAATACAAAATTTCAAAATTTAATAATACTTGCAATAGGTGATTAAATTTGAAAAACATGTCTAATAATAGAAAGACATTTTGGATTACTTTGAAATGATACAAAAAAAAATTAAATAAATAAATTGAATAAAACAATTTAAAAAAAAAATTAAACCCGAGAGAGATCGCCAAAGAAATAAAAGTTACAAAATAATTATTATTCTTGAAAGGGCTATTAAATTTTTTTATTTTTAACAATTTTCATATTTTTGTCCAATTTGAAAATATTTTTAAACGCTTATTTATTTAGGATGTTTCACTGAGTTGGCAGCACTAATTTATTTATTGTCGCCTATGAAAATAGAAATTAGTTTAATTTGACTACAACCACAAAAGTAGCACGGACAACAACCTGCCGTGTGGACGTGAAAATAATTATTCCCACATAAACACTTGTATTCTATTTCTGACAGGTTGTAGTCGGTACCCTGTTGTCGGGAATGTATTTAATGCCATAGTGTTGAATACATAGAAATTTAAAAGCCCGCCATTAAGCTAAATTTTAGACAATTGGGGAATTTCGTACTAACCAAAAAGGTAATAACTTAAAAATATGAATGTGGGAACTTCTCATATTCAATTTTCGTTAAAATATTGGTTAAATAGTTGATATTCCTACTGACTAGCACCACTTGCAAAAGTGGAAAAATTGAACAAAGAACGCTGATGAGATGGCGTAGCGGCCTCGAAATCAGTACTGATCCGTTCTGCTGGTTTGATGATTATTGAAAATATTCTTAATATTCCTTAATCTTAATATAAAAAATAATAAATAGAATTTGAACAAATTCATTTATTAATAAAATAATAAAAAATGATTTGCAGTCTTGCAGATTCGAACTTAAGCCCGTTGAAAAAATTAACAATTTACATAAGAAAGTTCGACTAATAAAAATTGTCTGAAAATGTTGCACTCGCTTTTATTTTCTTTCTCTCCGCATCTGACTTATTGTCGCAACAAAAAGTCAATTGGGTACACTGGCCTGTGATGGCATTTATATTCATGATGTTTGTTTCCATGTCAAAGTATTATTTAACACTAATGTTGCAGGCACTAATCTGTTGCTGGGTTTTTTTGGTTTTGTATTTCAATTTCTCTATTATGCCAACTGTAGAAACAATAAGTGTTTGCACATTGTATGTGCGTGTGAACAGAACTTTTCAACAATTGTGCAGTTGTACATACAAATTACACACAAAGTATATCTCGACATGCTACAAATTCGAAATGTTTTAACACAAAACAAAAAATAATGCAAAACTTTTTATGAAAATCAAGGTCAAAAACTTTCTTTTTATAATGCCACAAAAAAAATAATAATATTTACAATAAGGGAAAAAAGAAGCAGAAATAAAAACGAAATTGCAACATGATGGTGTTATGCAGCATGTGGCTAAACAAAACAAAAACGACAGAGACTTCAACCCCTCAAATTCAAAATTTGTAGTTTTGTTTGAACAAATAAACACTTTGGTGTTAAATAAAAATGGCATATAAACGATTGCAACAACAACTACAACAACATCACAATCATTTCCGCGTCCCTTTATAATGAAAAGTCTAATAAAAAAAGAGCACAGACTCTCGTTGCAGTGCTCAATGAAATAAATAATGAATTGTACTGCATATTTTTTGGGCAAGTGTGTGTGTGTGTGCGCTAAAAAATTTTCACAGCAAATGAATTTCACGTTACGTATACGTCATCGTGTTCAGGCAGAACTCAATTGTTTATGGTGATTTTTTGTTGACTTTTACGGCTTTCGCTGTTAGAGTCATTGTAAACACCAACGACCAGTTGGCGTTTGTTAGTTGTTATTGTTGTTGTTATTATTATTGGTGATATCTCCATTGGACATGCAGCATGTGACGTTGGCTGTGTTGCATTTTTCCAATATGTGTGTGTGTGTGTGTGCGTTTTTGCAATGATTTCCGCGAGACGGTTCTTCTGTTGTAAAAATGAAAATGAAATGAGTTTCTTTTTAATTTTTTCCCCCCGTTGTTTTTTTTTCGGTTCCCTTTCGCAGCCAACTTTTATTTTCCATTCAACACTTTGGCAATTTTGTGAATTCATGTTGATGTTTCTGTGAAAGTTTCTACCAAAAAAAAGAAAAACAAGCAGTAAAAAGCATAGAACAACACATATTTTTTTATAAATGTGGGATTCCTAAATTTTGTATATTTTTTTCTCAAACCCAGCATTCATTCACATGCATTGCATGCATGCATTTACCAGCAATACACAGCGACTTTTTAGTTTGTTATTCTTTTTGCAGCATTTGTTTGCAAAAATTTTAATGTGTGAATATGCCGTGTGGATTTATATACAATTTTTTTTTCTTTCATTTTTTGCCGGTTTGTGTGGTATAGTTTGTAGTTTTCACATGCCGTACGACCTATATTTTACTTACTCCACTCACACAGTTTTAGTTTTCAATTTATGTTTTTTGTGTCTTTTTGTTTTTGTTTTTTTTTTTAATGAAATGCAACTACAACGTGTAGTAACAACATGAATGGTGTTTATTTTAATGCGTGAACAACTGAAGCAGCCAACAACAAATGCCTGGCAAAAAAATGTATAAAACTATTTCTGCCACATGACTATTATTTTTTTTCTAACTTCACTTATATCAATCCATATGACGACATTATCACAATTTCAAACAAAATAAACCACCTGTTGTTCAAAAATTTGCCATAAACAGTGAAAACTGTATGTAAGTAAAGTTATAAATATGGGCTGGTAAAAATAAAACCCAACCAAACAACTGGTTTTGAGTAATTCTTTGGCAGTTAATGAAGATTTGCAGCAGACACGCCATGACTGCCACGCGATTTTGGCTCACTGTATCTCCATGGGAATGTGCAGTTTGTCAGCATAAAAATTAACTGCAATATATTGTGGATATAGCATTAACACTAGGGCCCTAATTGTGTAAATCACTTCGCGTTAATAAAATTTATAGGAAAAAAATGCAAATTTATAAAAAATGTACTGCCTATTTCACAATGTCGAATGAGTTCTTTTCTTCGTGCAAATATATTTGAAATAAAAAAAAAATATTTTTTAAAATGTTTTTGTTTCAAAGATATTTATAAGAAAGAAGTCATTGTCTTAATTTCATATACAATTTGTTAACCCAACAAACGTACAAAAATTCAGGCATATCTTTGACTTTGAATTTTTTTTTTTTTTTTAATTTTTATGAAAACTAGAAACTGAGATTAAAAATATTTGAAATTTAAATTAAACAAATTGAAGAGACGTGCCCAAACTAGGAGAAATATAAATCAAATAAAATCAATTAGGAATAAAATTGCTCAGGCGAAATCATCTAAATTTTTTGTTTTTTTTCTTTGTCGTGTTTTAAATATTAAAATTCAATTTCCTATTACTTATTCCTGATAATGTTAACAAATTGTTGACGAAATATTGCATAATAAAAGAAAATTTAAATAATTTTATACAAGCAACGACCTCGAACTCAATAAATAATACAATAAATTACCAAAATAAAGGTAAAAAAGTTAATGACAGTAAAAATATTTAAAAAATTTTTTTGCGTACATATAGATATCACTAAAGCCAAGTGATTTACAAAACTAGGGGCTTAAAGACTGGATTTTTAGTTTCCTCAAACTTTTCGTTACCAAATATATAATAAAGGGTCCGCCATCTAACGGTTTTTTTTTTCAACTAGTGCTTATTTCGTGAATGGTAACACTTAGCTCATGTTTTATTTGTCAGATAATTAGTTTTATCCTTCCGCTGAACGAATATGATTGTGTATACGCTTGAACAACGCTTCGCTAAGTGGCCCTGCCATCGACTTACAGAAGATGCCGATTTTGCCAAAAAAAATCATCTTTTCAGATGAAGCTCATTTTGATCTTGGCGGGTATGTAAACAGCAAAATTGTCGCATTTGGGGCACAGAAAACCCGCACGCATACATTGAAAAGCCGACGCACCCAAAAACGAGTCACTGTTTGGTGCGGGTTTTGGTCCAGAGGCATAATTGGGCCACCATTGAAATCAGCAGTCATAAACTCTAAAGATAAATGCTTGGGATGATTATATACAAAATTTAAAAAAAAAAAATTTTTTGGTAGGGTCATTTAGGGAGCAAAGGAAGCGGTGGGGAGGGGGGGGGGGGGTAGGGCAGAATCGGCAGTCATAAAACTCTAAAGATAAATGCTTGGGATGATTATATACAAAATTTAAAAAAAAAAATTTTTTGATAGGGTCATTTAGGGGGCGAAGGGGAGGGAGGGGGTAGGGCAGAGTATTACCAGGTTTCGTCTCAGCTTCGTCATTAAAGCTTAAAAGTGTTATTTTTAAGGAATGTAGGTTTAAGTAAAACAATTTGTTAAATTTGTATGCTATTTTTGCCTATAATAACGCCCACTAAAGTGGGCGGGGTCAAAAAATATTTTTATTTTATTTGATGGCTCCAAGTTTAAGGCGTTGGACCGTATTTTACATAAAAATATATCATTTGCTTAACAAAATAACCAAAAAACTTTAAAAATTATGTTGTTTTTTCTGGGTTGGTTTAGTTCTTCTTAGGGGAACTTTTTTCCCTCTTGCCCGACTTAACCCATCTTCGAACTTAACCTGCTCTAAGCTTCAAAATATATTTATGCCAAATTTCACGAGTCTAGCTCTTTTCGTTTGGACTGAATCGTGATTTCCACAGACGGACGGACGGACGGACGGACATGCTCAGTTCGTCTTAGATTTCATCACTGATCAAGAATATATATACTTTATGGGGTCTGAGATGGATATTTCGATGCGTTACAAACGGAATGATGAAGTGAATATACCCTCCAAATTCTTTTTTGGAGGGTATAAAAATATTTTTTAAAATGTTTTTGTTTCAAAGATATTTATAAGAAAGAAGTCATTGTCTTAATTTCGTATACCATTTGTTAACCCAACAAACGTACAAAAATTCAGGCATTTTTTTGACTGATTTTTTTTTTAATTTTTATGAAAACTAGAAACAGAGATTAAAAATATTTGAAATTTAAATTAAACAAATTGAAGAGACGTGCCCAAACTGGGAGAAATATAAATCAAATAAAATCAATTAGGAATAAAATTGCTCAGGCGAAATCATCTAAATTTTTTTTTTTTTTTGTCGTGTTGTGAAACCTTTTTTATATATTAAAATTCAATTTCCTATTACTTATTCCTGATAATGTTAACAAACTGTTGACGAAATATTGCATAATAAAAGAAAATTTAAATAATTTTATACAAGCAACGACCTCGAACTCAATAAATAATACAATAAATTACCAAAATAAAGGTCAAAAAATTAATGACAGTAAAAATATTTAAAAAATTTTTTTTGCGTACATGTAGATATCACTAAAGCCAAGTGATTTACAAAATGAGGGAATTAAAGACTGGGTTTTTAATTTGTTCGAACTTGTCTTTACCAAATATATATTAGGTGGCAAGCAAAAACACACATGAATACTGAGATAAAAGTGTAGCGGCTTTCGAAAACAGGTGTTTTGCTCCGCTGTGTAAGTTGGATAATTAAACGTGCATATTAACTTTCCCTTATGCCTGGGAATATTTACCATGTCTTTCAGAATTAAAAAAAAATACAATTTTCGACCAATTAAGATCCAATCATAACATGCATAAACATGCTTATGCATATGTCAGATTTCAAACCCCGATTTTTATTTTGCACTCTTATTGTAATAAAATAGCGACAGTCTTTTCATATAGAAAATTTCGATTTTTAATATTTTCTAACAACTATTTAATAATTTCTTTTAAATTCTTCCGTACGGATGGCGCTTTCAGTTTCATACTTTGCTTAAGCCAATGACAGTTATTGAAACTTAACGACAAGTTTCATTAAGTTTAATATGGTTGAGTACTTGTACTGGCACAGTTCCATATCGTGGCTTAAGCCCGTTTGTGAGCACATATTTCGGTTGGGCCTTAAGACTATCACTCTTAATTGGAAATATAATAATTTTTTTTTGTTAAGATCATGACAGGCGACTCACGTGAAGTCATATTATCTTCGCATTTTGAAAAAAATAAAATAAAAAATTAAACGTGATAATAATTTGTAAAATACGCTTCAACTGTCAGATCGTGAATTACAGCAGAGAATTTTGCATCAATGAAGAAAAGAAAACAGAAATTATAAAATAAATGAATACGAAATTACTAAACAGATAATAACAATTGATATACAATCAAAATTTTCCCTCTAAAAATATATCTTCGAATGAATGAATTGCTGGAGCTAAAGACATTTGAAATTCAAAAGATGGACTGATTTTACACTGTGGGAAGGAATATTCCATTCTTACAATGGTCTCTGCAAGGTTTTGCAAATATATTAATGGCACATGTTGTTCAATCCGTCCATGGTGATTTGGCTAAGCCAAATCACGTTTTTGTCTGTCAAAAACGACAACTAATCTAGCTAAATGGTCGTTATCGACTGTTAAAGTTCGAAAGTCCCTGTTGGAAGAACTTTTATAAAACATTTTTCATATATCATCTTACAGGCGTCAATAGAGTTCCAATTCGATTTGCATTTGCATTGTCGGATATTGTTTCAGATTCGGCATTCGATTTTCGACTGTAATTTCAACAACGGCATGCAGAATAACCTGCAATCGTGTTGTCGTCAAAATAATTGTTCTTGCATAAACACAATAATTCTATTATTCGCCAGAGTTGCCAGCTTAAGGATTTTCCTCCTGGTCTTAAGGGTTTTATTTTATTTAAGGAGTAGAAATTCTTAGGAAAAAATTTAGAGGGTACAGAATTTATATTTACAAGATTTATAAGGGATTTCTCCTATAAATCTTCTGTATGTCTATAGCAGTGATAGAAAATAGAGATTTTGCAATGGTGCTTAAGGAATACAAATTGTTTAATATTTACACTAATTTTGCATATAATATCGTACGTCAACGCCCACTAAAGGGGGCGGGATCCAAAAATAGACTATATCATGTTTTCCACAGACGAACGTATGGGCAATGCTACATCGTCTCAGGGTTCATCACAGATCAAGAATATATGTATATACTTTATGGAGTCCAATTCCTTTTGGAGGCTATTAAAACTGTATTTTGTCGGGGTCTCACGGGCAAGGGTCGTGGGGGAGACATATCGCTTTTACCATAAAACTTCAAAAATAAATATTCGGAATAATTAAATATAAGATTTATTAAATTTGTTTTCTGATAGGGTCATTTAGGGGCCAAAGGAGGAGGAGGGGGTAGGGCAGAAGTGTACCAGGTTACGTCTCAGCTTCGTCATTAAAGCTTAAAAATTTTATTTTTAAGGAATGCAGGCTCAAGAAAAACAATTTGTTAAATTTTTACACTATATCTGCATATACTAACGCCCACTAAAAGGGACGGAGTCAAAAAATTTATTTTTTATACCCTCCAAAAAAGAATTTGGAGGGTATATTCACTTTGTCATTCCGTTTGTAACGCATCGAAATATCCATCTCAGACCCCATAAAGTATATATGTATATTCTTGATCAGTGATGAAATCTAAGACGAACTGAGCATGTCCGTCCGTCCGTCCGTCCGTCCGTCCGTCTGTGGAAATCACGATTCAGTCCAAACGAAAAGAGCTAGACTCTTTAAATTTGGCATAAATATATTTTAAAACTTAGAGCAGGTTAAGTTCGAAGATGGGCTAAATCGGGCAAGAGGGAAAAAAGTTCCCCTAAGAAGAACTAAACCAACCCAGAAAAAACAACATAATTTTTAAAGTTTTTTGGTTATTTTGTTAAGCAAATGATATAATTTTATGTCAAATATGGTCCAACGCCTTAAACTTGGAGCCATTAAATAAAATAAAAATATTTTTTGACCCCGCCCACTTTAGTGGGCGTTATTATAGGCAAAAATAGCATAAAAATTTAACAAATTGTTTTACTTAAGCCTACATTCTTTAAAAATAACACTTTTAAGCTTTAATGACGAAGCTGAGACTAAACCTGGTACTACTCTGCCCTACCCCCTCCTTCCCCTTCGCCCCCTAAATGACCCTACCAAAAAAAAAATTTTTTTTTAAATTTTGTATATAATCATCCCAAGCATTTATCTTTAGAGTTTTATGACTGCCGATTTCTGCCCTACCTCCCCCCCCCCACCTGTTCCTTTGCCCCCTAAATGACCCTACCAAAAAAAAAATTTTTTTTTTAATTTTGTATATTATCATCCCAAGCATTTATCTTTAGAGTTTTATTCTGCCCTACCCCCCCCCCCCCCGCTTCCTCCTTTGCCCCCTAAATGACCCTACAAAAAAAAATTTTTTTTTTAAATTTTGTATATAATCATCCCAAGCATTTATCTTTAGAGTTTTATGACTGCCTGTTGCTGCCCTACCCCCTCCTCCACCTTTGCCCGCTAAATGACCCTATCAAAAAAAAGAAATTTTAATTTTGTATATAATTATCCCAAGCATTTATTTTTAGAGTTTAATGACAAAGGTGAATTGTTTCCCCCACAGCCCTTGCCAGAGCGACCCCGCCAAAATACAGTTTTTATAGCCTCCAAAGAGAATTGTGATGAAGTCTAAGACGGTCTAGCATGATACGTTCGTCTGTGCATGATATTGCATATTTTTGAACCCCGCCCCCTTTAGTGGGCGTTGACGTACGATATTATATAAAGGAACTCTGTCCCACCAAGTTAAACATTTCAAATTCACTTACTAAATATTTGGAGGGTATTTAAGATTCGACCCGGTCGAATATAACATTTTTACTTGTTTTAAATTAAGATTCATATGCTAATTGTTCGAAATTTGTTTTTAAATCTCAGAAAGACATGATAAATATTCCAAGGCACAAAGGAAAGTCAACATCAGTTTTTAGTTATTCAACTTACACAGCAGAGCAGAACAGCTGTTTTCGAAAGCCGCAACACTTTCATCATCAGTGCTCATGCGTATTGTGCTTGTCACCATTGTTCTGCTCTGCTGTGTAAGTTGAATAACACTGATGTTGACTTGCCTTTGTGCCTTGGAATATTTATCATGTCTTTCTGAGATTTAAAAACAAATTTCGAACAATTAGCCTATGAATCCTTAATTCAATTTAATATAGCAATATAAATGTTCGTGAAAATACTTATTACATTAGTTTTCTTTGATTTTATCGCTCCAAGTTTAACGCGTTGGATCTTCTTTGGCTTAAAAATATATCATTTGCTTAAAAAAATTACAAAAAAAATTTTGAAATTATGTTTTTTTTGGAGGTTAGTTTAGTTCTTCTTAGGGGAACTTTTTTCCCTCTTGCCTGATTCAGCCCGTTTACGAACTTGTCCTCTACTATCCTTCGAGATATATTTATACCAAGTTTCAAGGGTGGGGCTCTTTTCGTTTGGACTGAATCGTGATTTCCACAGACCACACTGACGGACATGCTCAGATCGTCTTAGATTTCATCTCTAATCAAGAATATATATACTCTATGGGGTCTCAGATGGATATTTTGCTGCGTTACACACGGAATGACAAATTGAATATACCCTCCAATTCTTTTTTGGAGGTTATAAAAAATATTAAATTGTCCAACTCTGGAATCGTCTTTTTTAGATTTTCAATACCAATTTTAAGCTTTCTGAAGAATAAAAATGTTTTAATTAACAAAAACAAAAAACCCATTTAGTTACTTTCATGTTACAAAAAAAATAAGAGATCTATTGTCCAACCCTGGAATATTGTCTTTGAATGCCAAGTCTTTTCTTCTGGAAGCAAAAAAAATAGTTATAATAATTATAAAATAAAATAAAAAGAAAACTAAAAACTTATTTTATGTATGAATTTCTATTTTAATAGTGAACTTTTATTTTATGTAAATTGTATTACAGGGGCCAAATTACGGCACTCGATATCGATCGAAATTTGTATATAAAATATATTGAAATTTCGATCGATATCGAATGCGGTAATTTGGCCCCTGGATGTTAATTTTCTCAACAGGCTATAAGTTCAAATCTGCGAAACTACAAATTAGTTTTTTGTTTTTATTTAATAAATGAATGTGATTACATTCTATTTACTATTTTTGAGAGTGGAATATTAAGAATATTTTTCATAGTCATCAAACCAGCAGAACGGAAAAATTGAACAAAGAACGCTGATGAGGTGGCGTAGCGGCCTCGAAATCAGTACTGATCCGCTTACTTTTAATTAGCAAAAAAATTTTGATTTTCAAACCCTGGAATCGAATTATTTATTTTTTCATATTTTTGATATAAATTGAATTCTTCCCAAACTATAAAATAGGTTTAATTTCATTTCGAGTGAAACACGGATAATATGCTCGCACAACTCGTAGATATGAAAGTGAGTATAGAGAAGCGTAGTAAGAAGAAAAAATATGTGTATATATGCTGACGTAAAACAGGACAAAGACTACAACAAATTTAAGCCTGAATAATTGCTTAAACATAGAAACTAAACAGTCTTTGAAACAAATAACAAATTTAAAATGGACCCGCACGTGGTGTAATTAATATTAAATAAAAAATAGAGGATAAAATTTCTATAAAATTTCTTCTTGAAAAAAATATGTACATGTCTTGAAGATAAATGCATTTAATAACAACAAACATAATGATAATTACATCATATTACGTTCTGTTTGCCATTTGTCCCTCGACAAAAGAAATTTAAATTATTATTTTAGTCATTATATAAAGAAGAAGATCTAAATTACATATAATCATTCATGTACATCCTGCATTCGCACAGCACAGGATACGCTGTTACTTACATAATCGTTATAGAGATTGTGTTTTTGTAAATTTAGTTTTCTGTCAATGCTTTTCGACAAATTACATTAATTGTATAAAGGAAAAAGAGAATAATTGAAATTAAATATCAAGGATATTGGGGGAGGGTTTTTAGTCTTTAAAGAGAATATGCTGCCTATTTCAAGGAGCTGATGTTGCACTGATGAAAATAAATAGTCAATATATTTTATTATTTTCATATAAACTGTCTTTTGCTAGGAACACAACTGCGACGAACGACGAATTTTTGGTCGCGAATATTCGTCGCCAAAAATAAAACACATTGGTGTATATGAAAATGCACACAATCGTGGCGTTGGTCGAAGTTTGTGGGTGCTGGTGGCTGAAGTAGTAGAACACGAGACTATGAAGCGGAGGGTCGTGAGTTCGAGCCCTCGCTGAGTCATGAAATATTGTGTTGAATTCTTCTGATCAGCATTAGTGCGTGGTTGTGTTAGTTGTTGTCAGCCTGTTTCAATGATGAAGGCATAGTCACTGATCACTGAACATAATTGGCAGCGACCGACACTATCATGTACTAAAAAGCAGAGTAACAGCACCCACCTTCGCCGGCCCTGTAGCAAAAATTAGCCGGCGAAGTAAAAGGTTGAAATAGCTACAAAAACAACTGTCTATCTTCTCATCTTTCCTAGTCTGTCCCCTCAATACTATCAACTCGTTTTCAGTTCCGGGGCAATGCCTTGCATATATATGGGTCATCCCCTGAGTGCTGGTCCAAGATAAAAAAAAAAAAAAAAAAGTTCGTCATACTCAGCGAAAGTTGAAATAGATTTATTTCTAATTGTTTCGTCAACGAACGACGAACAAATCAATATAAAGTGACCAGGTTTCATATACTCAGACTGGTTTTTTGTGCAAAAACATAGTTCACTACTGTATTGTTGCATGTAGCACTAAAATTTTCAGTACATACTAAAAATGCATTCACTAATTCACAAAAATGTATCATTCGGACGACTTTTTATTAATTTTGAACACTTTTTATAATATAGTTTTTCTTTCTATATCTCACTTTTTCATATGGTCACCCCATCAGCTGTTAAATGAAAATAATAATTTATTTACAGACAACAAATTTTTCAGAAAATATTTACAAAAAGGAATTTGTTCTGAAAAAAAATGGACAACACCGGGATAATTATTGAGTGTCTAAACAATCTGGCTGGCATCAGAGGTTTACAATGATTTAAAAAACAAATATTAAAATTTTGTTTGCTTATTATTTTAATTTATTCGTCGTTATTGTGTTTCATACGACGAATTTATAGAGCGATTTTTTACCAACGAATTCGTCGTACTAAGCGAAATTCGTCGTTCGTCCCAGTTGTGTTCCTAGCATTTCGCTAATAATTTTTTCACTTTCGTAACAATAAATAAGCCACCAAAATATGGATGTTGTTAGGCCACATTTAGAACAATTGATTTAATAACGAATTCGTGAAGCATTTTTAATTCTTAATTTTAGATTTTATACAGAAAACAACAAAACAATATTTTTAACTTCGTAGTGTTTGAAAATCAGATAATAGTCGATGAACTTCTTTTCATAGGATATTACAGTCTACTAGACTTGGGTCCAACTATCTCATTCGCTCAGTTTTGACAAGAACCTCTGATCAAACCTATGTAATTTAAATAGGTTTGATCAGAGGTTCTTGTCAAAACTGAGCGAATGAGCTAGTTGGACCCAAGTCTACAGTCTACTATATCGCTGTTCAAAGAAAATTTGTGGCTCCTTTTTAAGAAAGATACAAAAATACTCTTACAGCGAAGAGATGAAGGATTTTTCAAAAAACTTCCCCGTAGTATTTTATATCAAAAACCAAATAAGTCCGTGAATTAATGAATTTCAAAAAGCATCTGCCATTGCCTTCTGTCAAAATTTTAACAATCTGTTTCGCACATAGGGACTGAATCGAATATAATAATTGGCGGGTATATTCACTTTGTCATTCCGTGTGTAACGCAGCGAAATATCCATCTGAGACCCCATAAAGTGTATATATATATTCTTTATCAGTGATGAATTCTAAGACAATCTGACCATGTCCATCCGTCCGTCCATCTGTGGAAATCACAATTCAGTCCAAACGAAAAGATCCAGACTCTTGAAATTTGGTATAAAAATATCTTCAAGAATGGTACAGGTCAAGTTTGTAAATGGGCTGAATCGGTCCAAAAGGGAAAAAAGTTCCCCTAAGAAGAACTAAATCAACCTCCAAAAAACAACATCATTTTTAAAGTTTTTTTGATGTGTTAACATCTATACGCGCGCCTCTAGGACAGTAAACTATCAGTTTCAATACATACGCAAGTGTAAGTGTAAGAGTTTGTTTGTTTGTTGTTGTTGCTTGGCAGTCGGTATTGAAAGTGATTATTGGGCGCTTTTCATATAATTTTCCCACGCGATTTTCTCCGAAAATTCATAGCCGATTTTATTAATTTTTGGATTAAAACGCTAGTGCGGGTTTCGACGAAGAGTTTAGGCCAAAAATTAAGGCGATCCGATATCGGCGAGCGGAGATTTAAGTGTTTTAATTCGGAGTATTAATTTGGAGTAATATTAAAAATGTGTTTTATGTTGATCTTCGGTCTTGTCTTATGCATAGCAAAGAGAATAGTGACGTGGTTATACGTACATATATAAAAATGAGATAGCAAGACAGCAACGTATGTAGCTTATGTACAAACATAACAATGTATGTATGTACATTTGTCTGTTGCTTTGCATTTTTTTGTTTTTTGTGGGTTTAATATAAAATACATAAACAAAAAGGTGTTAACACATCGCCCGTGAGTTCGAACACTCATTAATTTTTTTTTTGTAATTTTGTTAGGCAAATTATATATATTTTTATGTCCAAGAAGGTTCAACGCGTTAAACTTGAAGCCATAAATTCAAAAAAATTAATTTTTTGACCCCGCCCCCTTTAATGGGTTTTATTATATGCCAAAATAGTGTAAAAATTTAACAATTTGTAAGCCTACATTCCTTAAAAATAAAATATTTCAGCTTTAAAGACGAAGATTAAACGTAACCTGGTACTACCCTGCGCTATCCCCTCCTCTCCCTTTGCCCTAAATGAGCCTATCAAAAAAAAAAACATTTTTTACACTTAACTATCCCAAAAATTAATTTTTAGTGGTTTATGGAGAAGATGAAATGTGTCCCCTACGACCCCTCCCGGAGTGACCACTACAAAATAGAGTTTTTATTTAATAAATTGTTAATTTTTTCAACGGGCTTAAGTTCGAATCTGCAAGACTGCAAATCATTTTTTATTATTTTATTAATAAATGAATTTGTTCAAATTCTATTTATTATTTTTGATATTAAGATTGGAATATTAGGAATATTTTCAATAATCATCAAACCAGCAGAACGGGTCAGTACTGATTTCGAGGCCGCTACGCCGTTTTTATTTAATAAATTTTGGAGGGTATTTAAGATTCGATCCTTCTTCAGATTGTATTGCTTGTAAAATGTAAATTGGGTGCGCCTAGATCGATGAAACTGGTCTGAAATTTGTCTTATGTGTCATAAAGTAGAAAATGAGAAAAATCGAACCAAGTGGAAAAAGTTCCCGTATACTATTTGACAGACAATATTAAAAAATTTATTCTTGATATATCGGCCGATGTGTTGGAGGGAATATTACGAAAATTGCACCCAGTGTATGAACCATTTGAAGCGTAGCCGTTGTCAAGATTTACATGGAATCATCTTTAAACATTAAATTATATAGATCATTCCATCAATTCTTTTTTTTTGCTTTTGTAAATCAAAATAAAAAATCGCCCATTAGGAGGGGTGAAAATGTCTGTTTCGTCTATTTCTTCCCGTTAAGGAAATTTAACATTTTCAAACAAGTGGGAAGTTACCCCTTAGAAAAAAAATTAATTTGCATGTCGACATTTTGAGTTCCCAGGAGGCTTTCCTAACTATCCCTGGGAAGTTGACACTGTGTGTGTGTGTGTAAGTAGTTGGCTCGCTTATAACTTTTGAACGATGAAAAGGTATCCGACGAAACTGGTGGCCTTTCAAAGGATTCCTTCAAACTTAGATATCCTATGAATTGGAACCGGGTTCGGACTGATATGTGTTTGGAAAGATTAAAGAAACTGAAAATTTTTTGTTTCCCAAAGTGATTTTTTTTTAGAATACCTTTTAAAGGACTCCTCCGATCGATTCCAAAAACTTATCTTCTGTTAACAATCAAAAACCATATCAAGCGCTAACAATCGTGTTCAAATCGATTAATGCGTTCGTTAGATTATGTGAACGAAAAAATTAAAAAAAACGTGAGTTTTTAAAGAAAACTCTAAAATTATATATCTGATCAATTAGTGTTCGAACCAAGCTAGTCGTATTGCAAAGGCGGCTTTCAAACTTCTCTCGGTTTATATCGAGCTTCCTCAGGGATCGCTCTATACGAGTTGTTGTAGATGGGGTCTCATCCGATGAGTTCAGAGTCAACTCAGGGGTACCGCTTCGGGGCTCCGTTGTTTCTCCTACTCTACTTCTAATTTTTCTTAACGATCTACTTTCCCAAACTTCCTGTCCTATTTACTCTTTCGCAGATGATGGCAGCCTTTCGCATTCTTATTCATTTAACTGCAGGCCGTCAACGTGTGAAATCGAGACGAGGAGGCAGTTTATGAATGACGTTCTGGATAGTGACCTCGCGAAGATTTCCGAATGAGGTCAGGCGAACAGGGTCGATTTTAATGCCCGTAAGACACAGTGTTGTATACTTACGCATCGACGTCACGCTGCTTCATCTGTTTCTATGGAGTCAGGGGCTCTTGATGTTCTGGGCATGAAAGTGCAGTGTGATGTCAGATGGACGGAACATGTCTTTCAGGTCGCAAAAGAAGCATTCAAGTGCCTTGGCTTCTTAAGACGGTGCAAGAGATACTTCACCCTTTCTGATCTTCTTAATATTTACACCACTTTCATCCGACCGAAGATGGAATACAACTTTCATGTTTGGGCCGGTGCTTCAAAGTCTATTTTGAAGTTACTCGACCGCGTACAGGAGAGGGCGATGAAACTCATCGGAGACAGTAGGGTAGCCAACTCTAATGACTCTCTTGAGCATCGTCGCAATGTGGGGTGCGTATCGTTGTTCTATCGTTACTATAATGGCAGGTGCTCTGGTGAAATTAGGGAACTTGTTCCTGAAACCCATTCTTTCTTACGCTCAACGCGTTTTTCATCAAGAGCGCATGCGTTTGTGGTCGATATTCCAACGAATCGCACTACGCATTACAGAGAAGATTCGTTTTTTGGCCGAACAGTCCGTATGTGGAACAAACTACCTGCAGATGTCTTCCCCGCCACTTACATTTTGAGGGGGTTCAAGTCGAATATCCACAGACACTACTCCCTTTATCCTCCTTCCCAAAATCTATTTTCCTAGTTCCACTCCCCTGAGTGCTGGTCCTACTCCTAAAAAAAAAAAAAAAAACTTCGACCTGCTGTGAATTGGAACTGGTTAGGAACAGTAGATTTCGAAAAAAATAAAAAATAAACTCAAAAAAATTTTTATTGATCGTGGGTTTTTTAAAATAGATTTTAAAAGGCTTTTTGGATAGATTCCAAAAACTAATCAGCTCTTGACAATCGAAAAAAACATCGAGAGCCACCAACCGAGTCAGAATCGGTTTATGCATTCGTGTGATATTGTATACGAACAATTTTAAAATGGTAAATTTTTCAAAACACGATGAAATTATATATGTGATCAATAAGGCTTCTCGATTCTGTTATAGGTATTGAAGAAGTACATCAGTCACGTGGGAATCGGCTGATCCATTCGAAAGTTATAGCAGTTTTAAAATTAAAATACAGTCGACTCTTGATAATTTGAAACTGAAGGGACCAGAGAAAAAGTTCAAATAATCGAGTTTTTATTTTAACGAGACTTCAAAATATTGAACGTGAGACAGAAAAAATTCAAATTAACAAGAGTTTTCATAAAAAAAAGCAACACCATTTGCACGCACTAAATTCCGCAAAAGCAAAGCAAAGAAATTTAATTTTTTATGTTAGCAACTGTCGATGTAGTGGTGTACACTAAAATCCAAGGCGAATTCATACAAGGTGAACTCACTTATGCAACTCTGTGTAAAATTTATTGAACTGTCAAATGAAATGCTTTGGAAAAAACAATGGCCGCACACAAAAACGAAAAACCAGAAGAACACTTTGACAGTTCAATAATTTTGCCTTGGTAACAGCTGATCACCAATTTCTGAACTAAGGCCACCTAAAATCGTGGTACAGAAACTAATGCAAACGATATAAATTTCTTTCAAAAACAGAAACAAAATCACATTAGGAGTTCAAATTAAAGAGTGTAGAATAACCGAACTTCGAATTATAAAAGATGTCATTTTTGTAGCACATCGCAAAAAAAACTAAAATAAATGGTTGTTTTATTTATTTTATATTTTGCATACAACACAGCAATTAAAATAATTCACATTATAGTGCGTAGAGCCAAAAAATTCAAATTATAGCGAGTCGGCGATCAAAATGCCATTCAAATAATTTCAAATTATTGAGGGGACCAAATTACATAGATATTTTGCAATTTATTGAGTGTTTTTCAAGGGACTTGGAAAACAATTCAAATTACAGCGAGATTCAAATTAACTAGTTTCAAATTATCAAGAGTCGACTGTAGTACCATTTTTAGTGGTTAAAATTAGCGGGAAGTTGCAGGCATGACCTTTTAGGCCAATCGTTTTCCACACTTCTTTTTATACACTGTGTTGGTATAATAACTTAAACATGATAGAAAATCGTGTAAATATAGAATAAAGATTAAAATAGCTACAACAGATACTCTATCTTATCATCTTTCTTCATCTGTCCCACTCAACACTATGCCCTAGTTCTAAGTTCCGGCGCAATGCTACGCATGTGTAGAGGTCATTCCCTGAGTGCTGGTCCTACTAAAAACTAAAAATTATTGTACAATCCATGCGACTACAAATGGAATCGTTTGCGGGATTTTATTAATTCTTAGAATTTCTCTTGTCATCTTCTGTCGTCCGTCCTCTCAAAAGTAACTAATCTCTTTCATAGTTCCCGCGTTGCATGAATAGATGTTATCTTCTATGAGTGCTGGTCCTGAAATATGACAAATAGAAATACTGGAAGCTCTTAACACTAATAAAAAAGAATAATTCTTTAACTAAACAAGTAAAAACGTTATATTCGACCGGGTCGAATCTTAAATACCCTCCAAATATTTAGTAAGTGAATTTAAAATGTTTAACTTGGTGGGACAGAGGTCCATTATATAATATCGTACGTCAACGCCTACTCAAGGGGGCGGGTTTAAAAATAGACAATATCATGTTTTCCACAGACGAACGTATGGGCATTGCTAGACCGTCTTAAACTTCATCACTAATCAAGAATATACATATTTACTTTATAGGGCCCAATTCTCTTTGGAGGGTATAAAAACTGTATTTTGGCGGGGTCGCTCTGGCAAGGGCTGTGGGGGAAATATTTCACCTTTGTCATAAAACTCTAAAAATAAATGCTTGGGATAATTATATACAAAATTAAAATTTATTTTTTTTGATAGGGTCATTTAGAGAGCAAAGGGGGAGGGAGGGGGTAGGGCAGCAACAGGCAGTCATAAAACTCTAAAGATAAATGCTTGGAATGATTATATACAAAATTTAAAAAAAAAAATTTTTTTTTGGTAGGGTCATTTGGCGGGCAAAGGAAGAGGAGGAGGTAGGGCAGAAATCGGTAGTCATAAAACTCTAAAGATAAATGCTTGGGATGATTATATACAAAATTTAAAAAAATTTTTTTTGGTAGGGTCATTTAGGTGGCGAAGGGGAAGGAGGGGGTAGGGCAGAGTAGTACCAGGTTACGTCTCAGCTTCGTCATTAAGGCTTAAAAATGTTATTTTTAAATAATGTTGGCTTAAGTAAAATAATTTGTTAAATTTATATGCTATTTTTGCAAATAATAACTAAAGTGGGCGGGGTCCAAAAATTATTTTTTTTATTTTATGGCTCCGAATGTAAGGCGTTGGACCGTATTTGACATAAAAATATATCATTTGCTTAACATAATAACCAAAAAACTTTAAAAATTATGTTGTTTTTTCTGGGTTGGTTTAATTCTTCTTAGGGGAACTTTTTTCCCTCTAGCCCGATTTAGCCCATCTTCGAACTTAACCTGCTCTAAGCTTTAAAATATATTTATACCAAATTTTAAGGGTCTAGCTATTTTCGTTTGGTCTGAATCGTGATTTCCACAGACGGACGGATGGACGGACATGCTCAGATCGTCTTAGATTTCATCACTGATCAAGAATATATATACTTTATGGGGTCTGAGATGGATATTTCGATGCGTTACAAACGGAATGACAAAGTGAATATACCCTCCAAATTCTTTTTTGGAGGGTATAAAAACAGAGATAATATTTTCTTTTCTGGTGGTTAGAAACTTAAACTGGTGCCAGTCTTTCCTTGTTCCATGGAATATTTATCATTCCTAATTCCTTGTGAATAAAGCGTGGGAAAGCTTTTAGGCTAATAAATTTATTAGATATATTTTTACATATTACATATTTACACATCTGCCACATACTGCATGTCATGACAGTAATTTTTGTATTGAAAAACTTGTAACAATTTCTAACAAAATTTCTAATAAATATTTGTTTTTTTTCTGTTCTCTCAAATACAACAAAATTTCATATATTATTAGTTTTTATGAAGTTTTTGCTTTTGCCACCAACTTTTACAGCAGGAAAAATATTAATAATATCTGATAAATTTATGAGAAATGTTTTTCATAAAATTTACTTGTAGAAAATTTAAAAAAATGCATAAGAACCAACATCATGAAACTAAACAAAAAAAAACAAGAAAAGAAAAAAAAAGTTGCTCAGTTTATTTTAATGAAAAGTTCCACCACTTTTGCCCTCTAAAATATTTATCATTTTGCTGGCAAAAAAAAAAAAAGGAAAGGAAATACTGTAAATACAACCTGGCAGTCATCCCCACTCGATACACAATAGAAGCATAATAAATTCAACCCCCCTTTAAATTAAAAAGCTTCTTACCCTTCTCTTAGTAAATTTACTTGTGCCACGGCAACGTTGCTATTTTCATTTTATAATATTTTTTATACTTTTAAAATGTAGATGCAAGAGACTTACGAGTATTTGTAGCCTTGGTATGCTTTCTCTTTTCTCGCTCTCTCTCACTCTCTCTCTCTTTTTATGTAGTTTTCTCTCTTTCCGATTGACTTTTTTGCGCATAATAAGTGCATTTTTTTTTAATTTTTGTTATTGTAATTTTTTTTCGTCTCGTAGGAAATTTATTTTTCAAGGAGAAATTTTAATATTTAAGAGAATATTCAATACCAAAATGTCATAAAATGCAACATCCATGGATGATTATTAAAGGATTAAGATGATATGAGTGGATTATAGAAATAATGAAATTTTATTGTTTATTACGTTCTGCTTAATTCATATTAAACTTTTCCCATGCAGAATGAAATTCGGCAAAGAGTTTTTAGTATAAGGCAAACATTTAATACCTATATGAACTGATTTAAATTACACAAGTTGTATGGGGAATTTAGTATGGATGAGCATGATGCCAGGATAAATCGACCTGTTACTGAAAATATATCAAAATAAATAAGATTATGTTGTATTTTTACAAATCGAAAAAATTCTCATAGTTTTTTATTTATTAAATAAAAAGCAAGTAAATGCGGCTTTATATTTGGCAGTGCCGAATCTTATATACCCTGCAGCGCCGTACGGCTGCAATCCCAACACATATTCATGCCCTGCGTGGCATCATCTTTCTAATTTTCAATATTAATTTCTATCTTTCTGACGTATGAAATATAATTTCTAATTTTCAATATTAATTTCTTTCTTTCTGACATATGAAATATAATTTTATTTATTTATTTTAATATTCCAAACAAAATTTAAATTATCCAGCTCTGGAACCTGTCTTTTTGACTTTCGTCATTTTTAATACCAATGAATTTCTTTCGAAAGCATAAAAAATGTTTAATATATGTATGAATTTTTATTAGTCGAACTTTCTTATGTAAATTGTTAATTTTATCAACGGGCTTAAGTTCGAATCTGCAAGACTGCAAACCATTTTTTATTATTTTATTAATAAATGAATTTTTTCAAATTCTATTTTTATTAATTTATATTAAGATTGGAATATTAAGAATATTTTTCAATAATCATCAAACCAGCAGAACGGATCAGTACTGATTTCGAGGCAGCTACGCCATCTCATCAGCGTTCTTTGTTCAATTTTTCCACTTTTGCAAGTGGTGCTAGTCAGTAGGAATATCAACTATTTAACCAATATTTTAACGAAAATTGAATATGAGAAGTTATCACATTCATATTTAAATAAATTAATAAAACTAGAATTTGAAAAAATGCATTTATTAAAGGTTAATAAAATAATAAAAAATGGTTTGCAGTCTTGCAGATTCGAACTTAAGCCCGTTGATAAAATTAACAATGTTTAATATAGATATAGAGAAAAAGAAAATATTTGTTCTATTTATAAACCAAATAAATAATTAAATTGTCCACACCTGGAATCGTTTTTATTTTCTTATTTTGTTTGATTTTTAATGCCAATTTAATTTACCATGAAGTAAAATTATGTTTAATTAACAGAAAAAAAAACAAAAATTAATTTTAACTGGTTACTTTTACATACCGAAAATAAATTTAAACTTTCCAGCTCTGGAGCCGTATTTGTATTTAGCTAAATTTCAATAGCAGCTACTAAGCACTATTTTCAATACATTAATCCAACCCGCAGTTTAGCTTTTCTGGTGATTTCGAAAAGCGATTTCAAGTACAGACGGCCACTGTTTATGTGACTTCTGTATTCAGAAGGACAATGGGAGTAAGAAAATTTAAATTTCTAAAAAATCGGAAAAGTATTGGCTTTACTACGTTTTGAAAAAAAAATCGAGTTTTGACCAGATCGCGACGTTTTGAGTTCCTATGAAGAGTCCCTGACTACTCCCAAGAGGGTGTCACTAAGTCTCTATGTGTGTGTGTATGTAGATAAATGAATTGCCTATAACTTTTGACCGACTTGACCGAAACCAGTGGCGTTTCAAAGAGTTCTAGCAAACTCAGGTTTCCTGTGAATTGGAACCGATTTGGTAGATTGCGAGAAATCTCGAAAAAACTAAGAAACTTTTTTTTTAAATATGTTTATCGCTTGATTTCACAGACTAATCAGATCTTGACACTGAATAACCATTTCGATCGCCACTAACCGGGTCAAACTCGTGAGTTTTGTTTATTTTGTTAAACTCCGAAATTAGATATCTAATCAATTACATTTCTCGATCTTTTTATAGTACTTTTTTTATCTTGGACCAGTACTCAGGGGATGACCCCTACATATGCAGTGCGATGCCCCGGAACTAGAAAGGAGGGGATAGTATTTAGGGGACAGATGAAAAAAGATGAGAGATAGAGAATTTTTTTGTAGCTATTTCAACCTTTTTATTTACTTCGCCGGCTAATTTTTGCTACAGGGCCGACGAAGGTGGGTGTTGTTACTCTGTTTTTTAGTACATGATAGTGTCAGTCGCCGCCAATTATGTTCAGTAAACAGTGACTATGCCTTAATCACTGAAACAGGCTGGCAACAACTAACACAACCATGTATTAATGCTGATCAGAAGAATTCAACACAATATTGCATGACTCAACGCGGGGTTGAACTCAGGACCCTCTGCTTCAGCCGTTTATCAGCTGGGAATCAGTATTAGTTTGAAAATTAAAGTAAAAGTGTTTCATCGAACTCTTATGAGCTCGAAGAGCTTGAAAGCATAGGACAGAACAACAAACTACGTTACGAAAGATTTGCGATTAAAATTGGCGGGAAGTTGCAGGGATGGCATTTTGGGTCAAAAGTTTCCCAATTCTTTTTTAAACATTAAAGGTCTGTCCCACTTTTAGTTTGTAAATTTAGTGCAGGTAAATCCGGTTGCACTGGTGTTGACATATCATTTGCATTATTTTGAGGTAAGGCGTTTTGTAAGCGAAATTCTATAAGTAGGTTTTCAAATAACTAGGCCATCATGCTGGTTTTAGTGACTTCGAAATTTTTTATTATATCCATTAAAACAGAGGACAAATTACGGCAATCGATATGGATCGAAATTTGTAATGAAATTTCGTTCGATATCGCATGCGGTAATTTGGTTCCAAATTTTAACTGTACCCCTGGCACTCATATCTTCATTTTCTGGATTGTAAAGTGATTCACTCTACAAAGGAACCTGCTACTTTGGATTTCTGAGCTTGATAAGCATTCAGGGTCCCTCACATGTTTCAAGATAAAAGTTCCTAGATTTCAAATTGCTCTTTTGGATGCTGCATAAAAAATGTTAACAATTTGTGTCTGAATAATTAGGAAATTTTTATATGTACGTGTAAATGATTAGATATAGAGATTGGGTTAGATAAAGCGAAATTTTTTAAGAGCTTTAGGTTTTGATTTAAAAAAAAACGCCTAAAATTTGGATAATTTATGAATTCTTCATTTCAGTCGGACGATCTATACAATTCAATGTTTAAAGATGATTTCATGTAAATGTTGAACGCGATTCACATACTCTGGGTCCCATTTTGGCATGTAACGGCCGGTAACTTACAAGAAAATTCTTCAACATTGACTTCCAGTGCATCAACCGTTGCAGACTTGTCCCTTTAGACATGAGCCTTGGCTGCTCTTTACACCAAACACGACAATTTCACTTATTCACGTATCTATTCAATCAGAAATGAGTGCCTATTCAACTGGAAATGAATTTCATCGCTGAACACAATAAGTGCTCGATGCACTTTCTTAGCCGAACATGAGTTTTTATAATAAAATTCAATGGCCCTATTCACAATCTTGTGCAAATAGTATTGCATTAGGGCATTAGCAAATTGAGAGAGTATTTGAGAGCATTTACAATGTATTTTGTTGGTGTAGAGTACAATGATTTTGCAAATGGAATGATGCAAGACCATTTGCACAAGATTGTGAATAGGGCTAATAATCTGCAAGCGTTGTTCTATTATAAGTCGATTCATGTTTAAATTATAGACCAAACTGAACATGCTGCCAAAAACAGTGCTGTCAAACAGAAGATATTAAAAAAATCACCGTTTACTTAATCACCCCTATCGTGACTAACAAGCGGAATATTTGTTCACGTGAAATTTTTATTCCAATCGAAGGGAAAAATGATATCGTGAATCTCCCATGAGAAATTATTCCCGCTATCAGTTCTCGCTGAATGTAAAAAAGCGAAGAAGCTGAAAACAACAGGATAAATCAAAAAAATTTGTGTTGCAAAAAATTTACATTCACGTAATAATTTAAACTTTTTTTTAAAAAGTATGTTTACAAGTAAAATAATTTGGATACATTTTGGAAACTGAACAAAACAAATTAAAAATATTCATAATGTTTAGAATTGGAGCAACAAGTTTTACAAAAACCCACGCAATTGATTTGTTGCAAAAACTGTCAGTTTGTGTCTCGTTAACGGATCTTGCCCTTAAAATAAAATTTGTAGACTCTAATATGCGAATTATAATAGAAAATACTTACATTTTCTACTCTATTCCCCACCAAAAACTAGGTGAATAAATTAAAGGGAAACGTGAAAAAACTCGCGGGAAAATAATCATTCACGATAAGGGGAATTTAATTTTAGCATGAAATCATTCACGGGAAATTTTAGGAAAAAGGGAAAAATTTCGAGGGAAAATTATTCTTGTGAGACCTGTAATAGCGGATAAGTTGAGATTCAAAATATTCTGCCCTAATATGTAATCTATTCCCTAAAACTAAGAAAATTCGGGATCGTACAACTGCTTAACACTCATGCAATTCGATATCGATTGAAATTTGTATTTAAATTGCATGGAAATATCGCTTGATACCGAATGCTGTAATTTGGTTTCAGTTTATGGGTGAATAAGAGCCAGACACCCTGGTGAGGCAAAAGTTTAGTTTGTCCTGTATCAGGAGGCAGAATGCAACGTTTAGGATTTAATTTTTAGAAATTCTGTTGCTGCTTTCACATACATATCGGAGAAGAAGAAAATACAAAACTCATGGTGTTGATTTAAAGCTCTACAACGTTGGTTTCACGGCAGGTACAGTTCTTTTACTGAATTTGCCAGTCATAAATATAAAATAATTAATACTTTGAAAGTTGCAACATAAATAATTTGTAAAAGTTATTTATTACAATTTCAAAAATATATATGTACATATTTTTCGAAGAGAATTTTATGTAAAAACTAAAAGAATATTACATGGATTAAAATGCAGCTGCTTTTAAGCAAATACAGGCTAAATTGCAGCAAAACATTTACAACAACAGCGCAAAAAATTAATAAATATTGTACTAAAGAAAACTCGCCATCGCCCCCTACTCGCAACACAATAGAAAGAATTCTAGTCAATTTTAGTTTGCAATTTCAGTTTCTGTAGCCATTGATTGTTTTGCTGGATGGCTGGCTGCTAACTGCTGACGATGATGATGATAATGTTGTTATTTTTTCTTCTTCTTGCTTGCTTTTATTTATTTTTTTTTAGTTTAGCAGCGAAGATTCATTCTATGTGGCGTACTCCAATCCGTACTTTAATATTATACACTGTACTCGTACCCACCAGCCGTGCAGCCTGCCAGCCAGTCAAGCAACGAACAAAAGACGAAACAAAATGCAAGACGTAACTGAGAATAATTGAATTTTATTACATTGTTTGTAGAGAGGAGCTTCATCAGCCTCATCAGTAATAACAACAGAAATAATAAAACCTGCAACAACGATAGCAGCCAAAGTAGCTGCAGCCTCATTTGGGGCGCGAGCGCAGATGAGTTAGCGGTAGCAAAAACAAAATAAAGTGGTGAAGATGAAAATGTTAAGAGATGGCAGTGGTGGTGGTGATGGTGGTGGTGGTGTTGTTGGAGCCACAACCGTATACATATCCATACACACTTATGCCGTACAATTATGTTTGTGCTTGTGTATGTGCGCATTAGCGTCGAACAGAATAATGACCCCAAGCTTTTGTTGCTGCTGCTTGTCTTGTTGTGTTTGTTGTTGTTGTTGTTGTTGGTATGTTCCTTTATTTGTTTTCGTTTTTTCTTTGCTGCCTTAATCATTTTGTGTACACATACACATGCTTTTACTTGTACAGCAACAGCAATTTTATTAGGTCTGTGTTGGTGTGAGCAATTGCTGCTCATTCTCATTTATTTTACTTACTCTATTTGTGTGCGAGTTTTTTACTTACACACACACACATATTCCTATAATTTTTATATTTTTTTTACTTAAAAGAAGCCGGCATAAATAAAATGTACGAAATAAACGTAATAAGAAAAACAATAATAACAACTTCGGGAGAATAAATAAAGTGAAACAACAGCACAAAAACAAAAAACAAAAACAAACTAATAATAATAAAATAAAATGAAAATAAAAACAATTAGAGTTGGATGGTGGGTGTTTAATAAATGTTGTACTAGTGTAAACTGATATCTAATATTGGTGAGTGTTTGTTACATACACATCTACATGCATGCATGCATAAACATGCATGTGTGTGTTACTAATTATTTAAATAATAATGAAATTTATTGAATGTATGTACATACATACAAACTTATGTATGCATGTATGTATGTGAATTTGAGTTTGCATAGTACCTATTAGTTCATTTTAATCAACTTTATTTCAATGAAAAATAAAATGCCATATTTTAAACAAATAATATTAATAATGGAAAAACAAATAGGCACAAATTATTAACAATAATGTTGATATTTATACATACATGCATACATACATCTGAAGACACATATGTATGTATGTATGTACATACGATATTTTTTTACCCACGACTTGGATATTAATTTTCTTTAAAAAAAAATTGCAACAAAAATAGCAAACTGGAAACAATGATGACGATGATATTGCTGCAATTTTACTGCAGCTGTTTGTTATAGTAACTGCTGTAAATAACATTGACACACACAAATGCATATCTGAGTCCAAGTATTTGTGTATGGGCGGGTGCATGTATGCACATATCTAATAGGTATACCTGGAGGAGACAGTTCGATCTATACAATCTTAAAACTCTAGTACGATTGGCTTTATAAATATACTAGTTTCTTTGGAACCGATTAGGCGTTTTCCGATCCAGTTTTTTCTCCAAGAAAATTTCTACAATAGATGGATTTAATTCTTTGTTACTCTAGCAAAATACGGTGTTCAGGCATACATACACCTTAATTAAGCTTATCGCAATTATTATTGCCATTATTTAGCTCAATTAAGCATGCACAATTTTAATTAACACTTAATTGCTATAAAGTCGACTAAAATTACAAATCCAGCACTGCTAAAAAATGTATTGAGTGGACAAAAAGCAACTCTGAACAGTGTTGAAAGAAGTAGGGGAAAATCCTTAGATGTAGGTATTTTTGATACTAAAATGGGGCCAAAGGGAAAATCGGACAGATTTTTATATTCTCCAAAATGTAGGGATTTTTCGTCATTATATATGAAATCAATGCAAACCTAACGTTTTTTTTTTAGTAATATATCATTTTTCAAACATTTTCTTTTCGTTAAAATTACTTAAAAGCTATTATTATACTCTAATATATTTAAGCTTAAGGTCTCTTTATTTATATTTAAAATATATTAATTTTCAATATTTCGTCACTCCTTTGTGTGACTTGTTCAGCATATTAATTATTTGATTTTTCATTTTAATTTCCTGAAGAAGTCGCACGAAGGAGTGACGAAATGAAAATTAATATTTTAAAAATGAAGAGACTTTAATCTTAAAAATATTAGAGTATAATAATAATTAAAAAGAGGTCAAAACACCCGAAGAATTTTACTTAAAAATTTATTTCCCGGGCTCAATAATTGTGGTTCGCATCAAAAAGCGAAACAAATTGGCCCATACAAGTTTAAGTTCAAATTGTGCGCTAAGATCATTTCTGCAAAACAGTGCAAAAGACTAATGCAGTCTTTTCGAATGTACTGACAGTCATTTTAGAAAATTAAAACTCAAACGAACTTTATTAATTTTAAAATATTCCGTTGTTTGTGTACCTGCACAAAATTTATTATTTAAAGATTTAGTTCAAAAGAACTATAAATAATCATTTTAAAATGACATTGTTTTCATTTTAATTATATGAAAGTTCTCATATTTAAATTATCTGAATGGAATTACATATGTATATTAATTTTAAAATAACCTGTTTTTTATCTTTTAAAATTTTATTTAAAAAGAATTATACATATTAATTTTTAAAAAAATTTTTTGTTTTATTATTATTATATATTTTTTTATTTTTTACTTAGTTTTTTAACCAATCTCTAATAATCATACATACATATTTTTTGTAACTTATGGTTTTTTTCTATTTTAATGACAAAAATGCGTAGGGATTTTTGTAGGGAAAATTTTTTCAACGTGTAGGAAAAAATCAGGTTTTTTAAAACACTGGCAACACTGACTCTGAACAAAGTTAGTCGAGACTTAGCACCTAAAATGTGGAAAAGTTGAAAAAAAAAACATAAACAAAACTCTCGAACCATGTTGAAGTTCAATTATGGGCATTCAATTTGTTATTAATTAAAAAATAAAAATAAAAGAAAAATCCGAAAAAGATCACAGATTTGAACTTGAGGTCCTCATGAATATGAAAGTTTTTTTAGGTGTTACATGAACTGTAACTGAAGTGAATATTGGCTCAATTAGAAATGCACATCTGAACACCATAGATATACATAAGTCAAAATTCGCTTGTTATAATTATTATGTAAATTATATACCTATTTACTTTTTTTAAGTTCTATTTACAATTTTGGTAATTCTTTTATAGTAATTTTCATGCGTATGCCTATAGATATATTGTTGGGATCTAATTATAATTATATGCAAATAAAGTAAATAATAAAGAAAATAAAACAAATTCCAGTGGTGCCTCTGAACTACATCATGTACGTTTATGCCAGTACTCATTAGCACTATTAATAGTCTATAGCATCTTTAGCCCTTTTTGCACTAGTTCTTGCTATTTAGTGGATATTGCATTAAAGGGTGGTCCAACCAAAACGCACAGTATTAATTGTAAATAAAACAAAAAACTTTTACAGAATTATCTTAATATGTATGTATATGTTATTATGATGATCCTATTGCTTTTGAATTATTCTCGGCTTATTGACGTACAAGTTTTGTTTTAAATATCCAAAAAAATATTGAATTCCAACGGTGTCAAATCATATGATCATGACAGCCAATTAGCCACGACTTGAGATAATACGGCCATTGAAAAAAAAGAGGTATTGTTTCGTTGGCTGTGTGGCAAATTCAGGTCGATATCCACAATTTCTGTAATCTAATGGGATATTTTCAAAGAACTTACTTCACCATTTATGAGGTGTACTTCTTAGTTTGATATATTACACACATACATATGTACATCCATACGCGTTTAGTCTTATGCGGTTTGCGATATATGTACGGTGACCATATTTTTCAAAGCAAAAAAGAGAACATTTAGAAATGTAACAAAAATTGTACTATTTTTCAATTGCATATATTCCAGGCATAGCCGACTTATTTACATATGTTAATGTTTTTTAAACAATAAAATATGCCCAGAAGTTAAAATATGTCCAGAAATATTACAGCCATTTTTTATATGTATAAGATAATTGTACAATAGTAAATATTTTACATAGAATTCATTTGGCCTCTGCGCCTTAAAGATTTTAATTTCTGCACAATCCCATTGATGATTCTATTGTATTAGTGATTATAACTTTCTTTGTATTTAGAAAACAAGATTAATAATCAGAAAAAAAGTACAATAAAGGACACTTCAATTAAAAAAGGTCACTTTAATTTTTTTTAATTGTGTAAAAAATAGGACTGTCCTCTTAAAAAAGGGACGAATGGTCACCGTAGATATAGGTATGTATGTGTCCTGTTTGCACAAATTCAAAATTTCACCAGGTTTGTTAAAATATTTTTAAAATTATTTTTTCTGCACTTCTGAAATATAATTTTTTAAGAAAATTTTATTATTATTGGGCCTTATTACGGTTCTCGATTCGACTCGAGAGAATGTAATAGACTAAAGGAATATACACGATTTTTCTTTAATCTATTACAAACACTCGAGTCGATTCGAGAACGGTAATAAGGCAGATTGTCTTTAATTAATATTAATTCTAATTTTTTCTGTTTATTTGTAGGTAAGTGTAAATCAAAACTTTTTTTATTTTCAATATCAAATTTAAAAAGATGCTGTGGTGTATTCGGTAACTGAGGAAGGCAATCGACTATTATTTATAAAATCAAAGTAAGTAAATGACTGAAATCATTGAAATTTTAATTTCCAAAACAAATTTGTTTATTTTGTTTTCGTCTTAATAAATAATATAAATAGTAGCTTTCTAACTTTTCTCTATGAAAATTGAAAATTTAAAAAAAATCGGGCAGTTTGAAAATTAAATTAATCTGCCATATTACCGTTCTCAAATCGACTCGAGTGTTTGTTAGAGATTAAAGAAAAATCTTGAATTTTTCTTTACTGCCTATTTCTCATTGCCGAATGAATTCTTTCTTTCGTATAAATACATTTGAAACAAAAACAATTTATAAAATTTTGTTTTTGTTTTAAATATATTTCTACGAAAGAAAGAATTCATTCGACAATGAGAAATAGGCAGTTAATTTATTACATTCTTTCGAGTCGAATCGAGAACCGTAATAAAGCCCAATACCTATCAAACTCTTATTAGATATTTGAAAAGCTCGAAAATCTTAAATGTACTTGAAATCAGCTGGAAGTTTTCTGATTTTATGGCTCCAAATTTAGCCTTTTGGACCTTCTTTGACATAAAAATACCTATATCATTTGCTTAGTAAAATTTCAAAAAAATAAGTGTTAAATTGTGTTGTTTTTTAGCGGTTATTTTAGTTCTTCTTAGGGGTACTTTTTTCCCTCTGGCCCGATTCAGCCCATTTACGATTTTAATGACCTGTGCTATCCCTCAAAATTTGTCTATACCAAATTTCAAGGGTCTGGCTCTTTTCTTTTTACTGGATCGTGATTTCCACAAAAGAACTCACGGGCGGGCGGACATGGTTAGATCGTCTTAGATTTCAATTCTGATCAATAATGTTCATAAATACTTGATGGGGTCTTAAAGGGATATTTCGCTGCGTTACACACGGAATCACATTTCTTGTTTGGAGAATATAAAAATAAGTAAAGGAATAAAAATATGTAGCCAAAGTAAAATGTTAACTCTCTCCAAAATTTTGATCATCTAAAACTAGTTTTCATCGCCGCCAGAATATTCGCATGCGGGAATATCAAAAATTGTCATTTGGCTCATCACTAACCCTTACATAATTAGGTACCACTGTAAATAAGTGCCCTACCTCCATCTCTGACGTGTCCATGCATGTCCATATGTAATTCGCACAACTTTCAATTCTTCCCCAGCTATAATTTAGTAATAATTCTAAAATATGTGCATGCAGATATATTTTCTTTGTCTTTCCACAAATATTTTTACAATCTTTTAAATAGTATTTCTTTGTTTTCAAAAAATTGATCATTATTTCTCTTGCCTTTACTTAATTTCTGCAAAAAGCTGAGAATATGAAAACAAGAAAACCAAACTCAATAAAATACAAAAATTACAACAAAAAATTGAAAATACCTACTCAGAAAACCAAAAGACAAAACAACCAACTGAAAGAAGCACACCCAAAAACAAAAAGGCGAAAATACCAACACTCTTACAATTATAATAAGTGAAATATGTGTGTGTTTTCTATACAATTTCTGCTCAAATATTTTTTCTCATTGGAAATGAGTAAAAGAAGCAAAAATTAAAAACAAACAGAAACAAGAGCAAAAAAAAAAGGCAGATAAAACCAACGAATTCTATCCACATTTAAGTTTTATGCTACAACTATTGCCGAGATACTTTTAAGTGAACCTACAAGCAGAGTCGTAATTGTAGTAAATGTGTAGAAATAGCGACCTGTTCTGTAAATCAAGTCGACTTTAAATATTTAGGTACCAACATTTAGGTATAAATGGCCAAGAACAAATTATGGGTACAAACAGCTGATACATGCTGGTATTGCCTGCCTTCTTTGTTGTTATTAGTATTTACGTTTTCACGTTGAAAAAAAGGGTGATTTTTAACAACTTGCTTTTGACAACACTGCTTTTGACTGCTCAGCTGTTTTCATGTATCATGTTACTGTTAAACATGTTCAGTTTGGTCTGTAATTGAACTATGCATCGACTTCAAAGCGAACAATTATGGCAGATTTGTACATTTTATTATTAAAATTGATGCATCGTGTTTATTTCTGATTGAATGGATACCCGCGCAAGCAAAATTGCTGTATTTGGTGTGAATAACAGAAAAAATTCCACGAACCATCAATGCATTCCGAAAAATTCACAGTTTGGTTTGGATTATGGATCGTTGTCATCATAAGAACGTGCTTTTGAAAAGACGTTATAAGTAGAAGCGTGTGAATGGTTCCGATGATTACAAAAAAAAAAATTTATGATATTTTTATGCGACGCCTTTAGACTATGTTTTTTTTGGTTATTTTGGAGATATCGACCGATATGTTGACGAGAGTTTGCCAAAATTTTTCCCAATGTATGAACCATTAATGGTAGGAACACAACTCGGACGAACGACGAATTTTGTCAATATGACGAATTCGTAGGTAGAAATTCGATCTATAAATTCGTCGTATGATATACAATAACGACGAATAAATTAACGTAATGAACAAACAAAAAATTACGAATTTTTTAATCATCTTTGTAATCTTCTCATGCTGGATTGTTCAGACATTCAATAATTACCTCGGTGGTGTCCATTTTTTTCAGAACAAATTTTTGTTTGTAATTATTTTCTGAAAAATGTTTCTTCTGTAAATAAAATATTCTCTTCATTTAACAGGTGATGGGATGACCATATGAAAAAGTAGGAAGTAGGCAGAACTACTATATTAAAGAAAGTGTTAGAATATAATAAAACCTCAACCTAAATATAGATTTTTGTGAATTGGTGGATGACAACTTTTGTGCTACATGCTATAATATAGTACTCAACTATGTTTTTCCACAAAAGAACCAGTTCGAGTATATGTACGGTGACCCTTCGTCCTGTTTTTAAGAGGACAGTCCTCTCTTTTTACATGCAGTCCTCTTAGATAAACAAAAATTAAAGTGTCCTTTTTTCAATTGAAATGTCCTTTATTGTCCTTTTTATTGATTATTAATACTTTTATGTTTAAACTCCACAATTAAAAGTTTTATTTTCTAAATACAAAAAAAGTCAAAATCACCCATACAACTGAAATTATTATCATCAAATAGGTTGTGCAGAAATTAAAATCTTTTTCTCAAATGACTGTAATATTTCTGGATATATTTTAAGTTCTGGACATATTTTGTTTAAAAAACATTAATATATGTAAGTAAGTCGACCATGCCTAGAATATATACAATTGACTATAAATAGTAAAATAAATTTTTACAACATTTCTAAATGTCCTCTTTTTGGGGTTGAAAAATATGGTCACCATAAGTATATGACACCTGGTCACCTGATACAGTTTTTTCGTCGTTCGCTGACGAAATAATTAGAAATAAATCTATTTCAACTTTCACTGAGTATGACGAATTTCGACCAACACCACGATTGTGTGCTTTTTCATTTACACCAATGTGTTTTGTTTTTGGCGACGAATATTAGCGACCAAAAATTCGCCGATCGTCGCAGTTGTGTTCCTAGCATAAGGCGTAGTCGCGGTCTACATTTACATGAAATCATCTCTAAACCTTGAATTATATAGACCATTCTATTGACTTAAATAAAGATTTTATACATTTCTCTAAATGTTATGTTTTTTTAATTTATTTCATTATTTATTAAGCTCGAGGTCGTTTTTTATATAAAATTATTTCAGTTTAATATATTAAAATTCAATTTCCTATTACTTATTCCTGCTGACGTTAACAAATTGTTGACGAAGTATCTATTGAATTATAAAAGAAAACTGAAATAATTTTATATAAAAAACAACCGAGATCTTAACAAATAATAAAATAAATAATAAATAAATAAAAAAGCAAAAGAGATATTGGAATATTGGGAATATTAATCGTCAGGGTTGGGGAATTTCGTACTAACCAAAATGTAATAACTTAATAATATGAATGTGATAACTTCTCATATTCAATTTTCGTTAAAATATTGGTTAAATAGTTGATATTCCTACTAACTAGCACCACTTGCAAAAGTGGAAAAATTGAACAAAGAACGCTGATGAGATGGCGTAGCGGCCTCGAAATCAGTACTGATCCGTTCTGCTGGTTTGATGATTATTGAAAATATTCTTAATATTCCAATCTTAATATAAAATAATAAATAGAATTTAAAAACAAATTCATTTATTAATAAAAAAAATAACAAAAATAATTTGCAGTCATGCAGATTCGAACTTAAGCCCGTTGAAAAATTAACAATTTACATAAAGAAAAAAGTTCGACTAACAAAAATTCATACATAATTTAAAAACATTGCGGGGGCACGCGCACTTGTTCAAAGTAAATTGACAACTAAATTCAATTACTTGAACATAAATAACAAAGAAGCTTTACCTATCAGCAGCCGATGGCTCTGAAAAAAAGCAAAAGAGATATTGGAATATTGGGAATATTAATCGTCAGGGTTGGGGAATTTCGTACTAACCAAAATGTAATAACTTAATAATATGAATGTGATAACTTCTCATATTCAATTTTCATTAAAATATTGGTTAAATAGTTGATATTCCTACTAACTAGCACCACTTGCAAAAGTGGAAAAATTGAACAAAGAACGCTGATGAGATGGCGTAGCGGCCTCGAAATCAGTACTGATCCGTTCTGCTGGTTTGATGATTATTGAAAATATTCTTAATATTCCAATCTTAATATAAAATAATAAATAGAATTTAAAAACAAATTCATTTATTAATAAAAAAAATAACAAAAATAATTTGCAGTCATGCAGATTCGAACTTAAGCCCGTTGAAAAATTAACAATTTAAATAAAATAAATTGCCAAAATAAAGGTCAAAAAGTTAATTATAGTTATGCTATATTTATTAAATCCGAAAGTTCTTAAAAAATCACCCATTAAGTATTTGCATACATCTGTACATTCATAGTGCTAACAAAAACTTTAATGTTATTAATATTATTTTAAAGTGCATTAATGTGAAAATATGATTGAAAATAAGGGATTTAGGGATTGATATAAACATGGCTTACAATGATGGAAATTGTTAGAAAACATTAAGATGTTAGTTCGCCTACTGTCTGTTATATCTGCTGTTAGCTGGTGTAAACAAGCTTTTGTTAAAACAATTAACAAACAAAAATCACAATAATATTCGCACAACGTGCTAGTAAATTCATCATTTCTCCCTTTTTTTATTTACTTCTCTCTATCGTTACAACAACTTAAAAAAATTACGCTCTATGAAGCCATTTTCCTCTCACTCATTGTTACAGGGAGTATTTTAGAGTTAAATGATGGCTAAAAATTATTTTAAAATGAGCAAGAACATCATCATCATCATCATTATCATCGTTCAATGCTGCTCCCCCATTTTGAAAAATAATTCCAATTTATAAATTATTTCATGAGCTGTTGTTGTTGTTGTTGTTGTGTTTTGTATGTTTGTTGGAAGACTGCCGATGTGTACCGAAAAAGGGGTTGTTTAATCGCTGCTGTAGGTATGAGTTTAGCTCCCCTCGTACCTATACGAATATTCGTTAAATTTGTTCTCAAACTTATTAATACTTCACATACAAAAGTGCTGCCAACTGAAGTAATAATATTTTGTATATAATAATACCTATGTATATTTATATATATAGTATGATTTATATATATTAAATATAAAAAAACTAAGAATTTAACATTACTTTTTGCTATTTATTATTTAAAGGCTTTATTGAAAAAAAGCAAATGAATGAATTGTACACGCATTAAAAAAATCTCAATATGAAATAAAATATGTTTACTTAAAAATAAATATGTAAATGATTAGTGGCAATTTTTCCCTTTTCCCTAAAATTACAATCATCGAAAAATTCCCCGTGAATGATATCATGCTAAAATTTAATTCCCCTTATCGCGAATGATATTTTCTCGCCAGTTGTTTCACTTTTCCCTTTAATTTATTCACGTAGTGTTTGGTGGGGAATAGAGTAGCAAATGTAAGTATTTTCTATTATAATTCGAATATTAGAGTTAACAAATTTTCTTTTAGGGGCAAGATACATTAAAAAGACATAAACTGGCATTTTTGCAACAAATCAATTGTCTGCGTTTTTGTAAAACTTGTTGCTCCAATTCTAAAGATTAAAAATATTTTTTAATTTGTTTTTTTCGGTTTCCAAATTGCATCCAAATTATTTTACTACTAAATATTTTGCCATACATTTTTAAACTTTTTTAAAATTATTAGTTTATAAAATTAGGTTTTGAAAATAGATTATAAAATGATTCAAATTTATAAATTATTGCGCAGAATTCCTATGTTTCAAAGATTTAAAATATGCATGAAATTATATCCATTTTATTCATTCAATTTTATAAAAAACCAAAAATGTAAAAATTATTTTGTAAAATTAAAAAAAAAAATAATAATATGACACGTAAATATATAACAATTTGTTAAATTACTTTTATTTACAATTGAGCTGCTGAAAAATTGTCAAATAATTGCTGAAATTGTCGATGTAAGCTATTCACAATAAAAAGTTTAGTAAGTTATTTGTTTTACAAAAAGAAGAAGATCATTATTAAAGAATATAATTAAGAAATAATAAAGCATGTCATAACAAAGTGCTTTTGAGTTTGATTTTCTAAAATCACTGTCAGTACATACGAAATTAATGGGGCCTCTTCCACTGTTTTGTAGACTTGTACCGCTCCTGAATGAATTAATTCAATTGAATCATTCATTCAATTGAGCGAGGTGAATCTTTCACTTTACTGAGCGTTTTTAGCTCTTTTCTTTCACTTCTTTCAGTTGATTCAGTTGTTTCATTGAATCTATTTCTTTCAGTAGCTCTTTTCTTTCACTTCTTTCAGTTGTTTCAGTTGATTCAGTGATTCAGTTGTTTCAATTGCTTCATTGAATCTGTCTCTTTCAGTAGTTATTTTCAATGCTTGTATGTCAAAATCTATATGAAAAAAAATGAATTAATTCACTCAATGCAGATCACACATGGTGTGGCGCTTTATATTATTAGAGCTGCCAGATGAAAATTTTTAAACAGCACTGCCTAGATACATATTTCAGTATTAACTTGGTGCGTATATATACATATATAAACATATACATAAATTAACTGAGAAAAATCTCCAAAATACAACGTTAAATAGAAAATATTACTTTATGTATCGAAAGCAAAATATTTAAAATCACTTAAATATTTATCTAGTTATTACTTATGTTCAATAAATGTGTTTTATATTACATATTAAGGAAAAAATAAAAAGGCATAAGTGGTTGTTGTATTAGCTAGTCTGATTCTTTCATTTTCTTTCATGTCATATTCTTTTCATGAATTATGGCTGAGCTAAAGAATCAACTGAGCTAGTGAATGAAATGAATGAATTAATTCAGTAAAGTGAGCGGAGCGGAAATGATCGCTCACTCAAAAGAGCTGTTTTGTACAACTCTACTGTTTTAAAGAAATGATCCTAGTTTCCAAATTCAACTTAAACTTGAGTGAATCAATTTGTTTCGCTTCTCCGTGCAAACATACGTTATGATTGAACTCTGCTCTTAAGCGATTTTAGCGAAATGATACTTTTGGAACCGTTTTGAAAAAGAAAATAGTACCTACTAAAAAAACCGCATGTTTGCATTTATAAAGAATGTAAAAAATCTGTCCGATTTTCCCTACGTTTCTATTTTAGTATAAAAAAATACCTACATGTAAAGATTTATCAATACTTCTGGCAACACTGGGTCTTAATAACTAGTGTTAGACAGGAGCTCATTAATCTATTAACAAAGAACACTTCTTTGAATCCTGATCAGTTTAGAAGGGACTTCTACTACATGAGCCGTGGACGACGCATGATAGGTGTGATCATAACCTACCCGAGAGCATTGCGGGGCTCTATTCTCAGCTTCATTCTTTACCGCATACATTTCTTCAATGGCCTTCTGATGTATGGCATCCAGATGATGATGATTTCAAATTAGCTTTCTATAGAGAAGAACTGCCAGATAGGTACTTAAGCTCACTAGCATATGGAACAGATTTCGTATCCATCTACAAAAATCCGATAATTTCATATTGATATTGAAAATTGCTGTTGAATTGGCCACACTTTTGTGTACAATTTGGATTGTTGTTTCTTGGAAATATGTATGAACGTTGCCACTTTGAAATTGTTTGTTTTGTCTTTATTTCATTTTTATTGTTTTTCTTTTTTGCAAAATGCATCTTAGAGATACATAATTAATTTTATACTCTTCAAATATCTTCTCTTCTGCTCTTCACGAATACGCTTTTGGTTTTTATTAATTTGAAATAGATGTGTGTGTTTGTGTTGGTTTCTTTTTCTTCTGTTTCTTGTTTTTTCCTACCTCTTTTGTCTGCATGAGTTTGTTTACTTGGCTGTGTAAGCATGAGTGTGTGTGTGTGTCTTTTTGATGAGAGCATTTTGATTAAAAGTATCTCTCATATACTCTTGTTGTTTTGTTGGATTTCTACTTGATTTTCAATGTGTGTGTGTGTGTGTGTGTGTTTTATATTTTCGTTGTGCTCTTTTTGTGTGAGTTTCTTAATTTTGTTTGGATTTTTTTGCTGTACGAGTATTTCTGTTGTTGTGTGCGCTTGTAGTGTTTTATACAATGTTTGTTGTTTTTGTTATTACTGCTGCTTCGTCGGTGCTAGACGTTGGTTGATTCCACCGATTCTTTATGTGAACGTTTCGTTTGTGTGTGCCAGCTTGTTACTACTTTGATATGTGTTTGTTGTTGCTATAATTTTCGTGTATTTATTTTTTTTGTTCGCCTTCGAGCGTTGTACACAACGTCGTTTTCAGAGATACACTTTACGCTTACACACCACGTTCAGATTCATTCTGTAATCGCGATTCCTCGAGGACGTAACATTAACGTAAACACGTCGCTGTATTGCACAAATACCGCGCGTTAATGATCAAATAAAAAAAAAATACAACAATAACAAATCATCATCGGTACCCCTTGCCAGGCAACAACAAGAACTCCAGTGAAGAAAATCAAGAAATAAATTCCAGAAAAGAAAATGTAAATTTTTGTACCTATTGAATAGGTATATCTTTTTCTTATCAATATGGAAATCTTAACTTTTAATGTGACATAAGAAGTGTGTTTAGCGGCCAGTGGTGTTTAAACAATGTTTTTTAAATAAAATTTTGCGGCAATTATTTTTTTAATTGCCAGTGTGTATGTGTGTTTATGTTATTTGTGCTTTAAAACCCATTTGTAAATTGATTTTATTGTTTACATCCGCTTCCGTTTCATCAAAGCAATAACAGTCGATGCAGTGTTCAAAGTTTGTTATCAGCCAAACAAAATAATAACGCCTGCTAAAGAAAAAATAAATTCGATAGTATCCACAACGTCATCATCATTGTCGTCAACAACAAAAACACCTGCTGTGATTGTGCGTGTTAAGGCAAAAACAAAAACAACAACAGAAAATTTGCAAAAAGCAACAAAATAAAAATTCACATCTTCAGTGCGTTAGTAACCGTAAATTAACTAACAAAATAAACCTGACAACCACAAAAACAATAAAAACACGCACATGTTTTAAAGAGTTTTTGAAAGTTTCATAGACAAAAAAAGAAATATCTCAGTTATTCAATATCTGCCGCCCTACAGACCACGTTTTTCGTTGATAAAAAAGCGAAATTTTTAAAACAAGGAAAAAGCCAACAATATTTACCCATGATTTGTTAAAAAAGAGAAAATAAAGTTATAATAAAGTTTTTTTTTCGCCAGTCATTTAGTTAAACATTCTTTTGCCATTTGACAATTATTTGTAAAGAAATTTTGTTGTCAATTATTTTGTTTGTTAAATTTAAAAGTAAATAAAATATATTATATACACATCAATAAAAAAAAGTACTGATAATTGTATAAATAAGAAATAAAAATATAAAATAAAAATGAAAAATATCAAATTAAATACCTATTATAAATAAATATTAAGCAGAAAGAAACAACAATATAATTGTTAAACACGGTGTTGTGAAATAATTTATAAAATATTTAATACGAAAAGTAAATAACAAAATCTGTATATAAGTACATATAAAAGAAATAACAACAAAGTAAATAACGTGCAATTTATTTTCAAAATATTTAAACAAACAGTTTTTCGTGCAAATTTGCAACTAAAACTCAAATCGGAAATAGAAATAACGTCGTCTCCTTCTCTGGACATACTCGTACACTTTTTGGATTAGACCCCAAAAATTTTGCTTAAATAAATGTAAGTTCTATTAAATAATAGTATTAAAATTTAGCCTCATTTTATAAAATACCAATTCAAAAAAAAAATTTTTTTTAATTTTATAATAAAATCTTGTCGATTTCTGCTGTGTTCTTCATGTATTTTTCTACGCCAGCGGCAGTTTTTATTAAGACAAACTATGAAATGGTGTGAGACAGTTTGTTAACTTTTTCATAAAATTAAGTTATCTATTTAGTATAAAAATTTTTTATTAAAATTTTCAGCATAAAAATATACAGTTGAGGGATTATAAATTCATAAGTGAGTGTTATATTTGAGACAAAAATAAGCCGTTAGAAGTCTAATTGGAAGAAATATTATAAAATTAAAACAATTGCTTAATTTGTAACTCTCGTTATATCGTTAGAATTTCTATGTTTGAAGATAACCTCAAAAAAAAAAAAATCAAATTACAGTGAAAACTTGATAATCGGGACATGGATGTTCTATAATCCAGATTATAATCCAGATTGCACACAAATTGTTGTGTAGTGGCGATCTGCATTAATTGTTACTCCAAAAATATATTTTATTTTTGATGCAAATCAAACTATTTTGCCACTCAATTCCATGTTTTTTTTTCTGAAACATAGAAAAGTACCGTTGTATTTATGTGGAAATTATTTTTGTCTTTTCTTTTGAAATTAAGTGTTTGTGCAAAATGCTTCCGTTTTTTTTAATGTAATTATTTATTAAAATGATTAATATATACAATAGCCCAGTTCACAATCTCGAGCAAGTAGTTTAGCATCGTAGCATGAGCAAAATAATTGTACTCTACACCAACAAAACACATAGAAAATGCTCTCAAATACTCTCTCAATTTGCAAATGCTATAATGCAAGACCATTTGCACAGGATTGTGAATTGGGCTAATATATAATTCGAAAGCATTTTTAATGCAGAAAAATGTTTTTCCGGCAATCAATTATTCAGAATATCAAGTTTTTACTGTATTTAGAAAATTTGTTTGTAGATTTTTTTCTTAAAATTGTCTTTTTCAAATGCAACTTTAAACAATACAAGTCTTGTGAATAGAGTGAATACTCGTATTACCCACCATAATGGAAAATTGTGTTGAAATAGGTAGTTCAAGAATTTTTATTCGAATCAAAAATTTTTTGTAGATTTTCGGAAATTTTCAAACTTGGTTTTTCTTCTTTTTTTTTAATGTAGGTAATATTTCAATTGACTTCTTCGCAATCAATGCCATTATTGCGCTCAATTAACCATATACAATTTCTATTAAATAATTGCTTAATTAACACTTAATTGTTATACAATCGAGTAAAAGTACAAATGCAGCACTGCTTAAAAAGTGTGTTTAGTGAGCAAAACACAACTCATTGAATATATTTCGTCGCGATATACCACCTAAAATGTGGAAAAAGCAAAAAAGAAAGCGTTAAAGAATATAGGAGAAACCATGATATTACATTTATCACAAATTAGAAAATTAACAAAATAAAAAACATCCCAGGTTTGAATCATTTTTTTAGCTTTCCGCTAAGAAAATTTAAAGTTTTCCAAAAAGTGGGAAGTTAATGGTTTTACTACGTTTTGATAAAATCGAGTTTTCACCGGATCTCCACGTGTTGAGTTCCTAGGAAGCTTTCCTGTCTACTCCTGAGAAGCCGTCACTATGTCTGTATGTATGCGTGTGTGTGTGTGTGTGTAGGTATTTGAATCGGTTATGACTTTTGAACGGCTGAACCGAATCCGACCAAACTGGTCGCGTTTCAAAGGGTTCCTTCAAACTTAGATTTCCTGTGAATGGGAAACGGGCCGGACTGGTATTTTTTTTGAAATATCAAAAAAACTGAAATTTTTTGTTTCCAGAAATGCTTTTTTTTAGAATAACTTTTAAACGGGTCTTCCGATCGCTTCCAAAAAGTAATCAACTCCTGACAATCGAAAACCACATCGAGCGCTAATAACCGGGTCAAAATCGGTTGTGATGCCCTCGTCAGATTTTTCAAAGAAAACAAAAAAATTATATATCTGACCTATTAGTGTGAATTGGAACCAGTTCGGACCGATAGATTTCGAGAAATATCCCACAAACTGAAAACAAAATTTTTCAAAAGTGTTTTTTTTAGAGTAACTTTCAAACGGCTTTTCTGATCGATTCCAAAAACTAATCCGGTCTACGCTACGCAGCCTTTATTGGAATACACATTTCATCACAATTCCATCTGGTGGTGGCCTACAACTCTGCCAATTTAGTAACTCCATTTATGCAGCTTTGATAGATTGTTGTAAGCTCGTATATTTCTTCCGACGGCGCTTATTTGCATTGTTTTAAAAAGCTAAAGATAATAAATTGTCGAAACCGATCCGTTTACAAACCAAAATTTAATCGATTAACCCTCTGCCATAATCTTCTTTTGTACAACTACTCGTAATTGCTTAAATTTTTGGTGTTTACAAAGAGTATCCCAAATTTGGCAGAAGATTTAAATTAAACAGAAAACACAATTTTTAATATTGATTGTTATTTTTTATTATTTACTTATAAAGTACACAAGATAGTGTTTTTTATGGAATATCACATGGTTCAAATGGCCTTCACGTCTTTTCTTGCAATCGTTTGTCGAAATTTTGTGTACATGTGGCCGAATTTCGTCGTGATTTTAAATGATTGTGTAGGGACCCACTTATGATCAGCGAAATGAGAGAGTACAGGACCTGGAAATATCTCATACAGTTATTGAATTGTTTCACGGACTCAATGCTGCAAGTTGCACCAGCCACATCAATATCTTTAAATTTTCGAAACTATAGAGAGTTTCTTGATATTTGCAATTTTTTCCCCCGACGCCGAATCGAGGCTCGTGTATTGTCACCGACACTCTCATGCCCTACTGTGATACGAGACAGTGTGTTTGGCGTGTTCAACAGATCCGGTCTCTCGGAATTTTTCAATTAGTCTCTTTCCACTTGATGAAGTTAAAACACTGTTGCGACAATATTTTGTGTGAAATTTTCAAACTGAATTCCAGCATGCTTTCATGATTTTTGAAATATTGCTAACGCTCCATGTTTACTAACTGACCTAAACTGCCAGCTGTCAAACTGTTTTTATTTTAGGGTTGCCAACATTTTATTGTATTTATATTTTTGAAATTTTCAGTTATATTTTGTATTCAAATTGAATAGAAACTTCGTTCGAAGGAAAAAGGCTCCACATCTTTTTTTTTTCTTAATTTTGTCATACAGCTTGAAGAGCAAATCATGCTTGTTTACATGCAGATTTTTCCCATATGATATTTTATAACATCCAAAACAGAATTGGAGGGTACATTCACTTTGTCATTCTGTGTGCAGCAAAATATTCCTCTAAGACCCCATGAAATATATGTATATATTCATGATCAGTGATGAAATCGAAGACCATCTAGCCATGTCCGTCCGTCCATCTGTGGAAAGCACGATACAGTCCAAATGAAAAGAGCCAGACCCCTGAAATTTGAACGATAGTACAGGTCAAGTTCAGAAATGGGCTGAATCGAACCAGAGGGGAAAAAGGTTCCCCCAAGAAGTACTAAACCAATCTCAAAAAAACAACATAATTTTTAGAGTATTTTTTTTTTGTAATATTTTTAAGCAGATCATATATTTTTATGTCAAAGAAAGTCCAAGGCATTGAACTTGGAGCTATAAAAGCAGAAAAATTAATTTTTTGAACCCTGTCCTCTTTAGTGGGCGTTGACGTAAGATATTATTTGCAAAAATAGTGTAAATATTTAAAAAAATTGCATTTCTTAAGCTGATACGTTATCTGATCATCCTCTGTCCATCCATCTGTCTGTGGAAAACAGGATACAGTCCATTTTTGGACACCGCCCCCTTTAGAGGAGGTTGAAGTTACATTTTATATGGAAAAATAGTGTAAATATTTAACAAATTTTATTACTTAAGCCAACATTCTTTAAAAATTTTATTTATATGCTTTTACGACGAATGTAAGAATTGGTTGTTGGCTGAAGTAGTTAACACGAGACTATGAAGCGGAGGGTCCTGAGTTCAACCCCATGATTATTGTGTCGACTTCTTCTGATCAGCATTAGTGCATGATTGTGTTAGTTGTTGTCAGCCTGTTTCAGTGATGAAGGCATAGCACTGGTCACTGAACATAACTGCCAGCGACTAACACAATCATGTACTAAAGAACAGAGGAACAGCACCTTTCTTCGTCGCCCCAGTAGCAAAAAATTGCCCTGCGAGGTGAAAAGGTTTAAATTGATACAAAAAATTATCTATCTTCTCATCTTTCCTCATCTGTCCCCTCAATACTATCCCCTCGTTTTTAGTTCCGGCGTAATGCATTGCATATGTAGGGGTCAACCCCTGCGCGCTGGTCCTACTCTTAAAAAAAGATCTTCTCTGATCTTCCCCTTCACCCACCTTTTTCCTTCTAAATAACTCTATCAAAATATTTATTTTTCTACACTAAATTTACTTTTTAAGTTTTGACGACAAAGGTGAGATGTCTGTCCAGCAGGCCTTCCCGGAGTGATCCTGTTAAAATAGAGTTTTGAAATTGGGCACCGAACTGTCTTAAAATAACTCTGACTCATCTGGATAAACGTTTTCAACTTATTTCAGTATCACAGTCAAGCTCCTTCCAACACATTGGAAACGACCGTATTAAAATAAATTTGACTTTTTGTTTAGTTAAGCCAAGTAGATTAAAAATTTAAATTTTCATAAGAATAAAAATAGAGTTTTTATTACCAAATACCTATTTGGAGGCTATTTAAGATTCGATCAGGTCGAATATAACGTTTTTATTTGAATTTTACATTGAATTTTACAGAAAAAGAGTCGCATGCAAGAGAAATAATTTTATCATTTATTATTTTATATAATCATAATAATTTTTCAAACGTTTTTAAAGTTTATGAAATAAATTTCCATAGAAAATATTTGTTAAGGGCCTAAGTGTACTTAAGAAAAGCAATTTTTACTTCAGACGTTTATAGGCTTCTTTGAATTTGTTTCTTTTGACTGCTTCTTTGTTTACGTATGATTTTCTTGGCCACTGAAAACTTCAAGTGGATGCAATAATATTTAAGGAATAAAATAGTGATTAAGAAAATTGTCCGTAAGTCGACTTAAGCGCTTGTTACGTATTGCCACAGATATAAAGCTTTTATAAACTTGCGATAAGCGCTTCGAAGAAGGGGATTTCTCTAAAAGTTTTGATTTTTGCATTTGAAAATATTATTTCTGCTTTCCATCAGATGTTTTTAATTTATGTAAATCAGTGTAAATTCACATTGATGTGTACATATAATAATAAAAGAGATCGGCTTAATAAAATAATAAAGTTGTTGATGTTTTTTTTTCTGGTTGCATATTGTCTATCCCTAATAGAATTTTGTTAAAAGAGTTTATACACCACCATACCCATAGACTTACCCTTACATAGCGCTATTAGTACGCACTTACACATGCATAGATACAATTTGAGCCCTTTGCTGCAAAAGAGTCACAACTCGTAAGAATATGTTTTACACAAAATAAAGAACGATATGATGATTAACTCCGTATTACTGTGTAGTATCGCCAACTCTAAGTTATAACTCTCTTGCAGCCAAGGATTGTTGTAGACGAGTACTCGTAAACAAGCACAACAACACCAATAAGAACTTAAAAAAAAAAAATTATTCCAAAAATGTGTTTATGCAAACAACCCTTAGAGCAATTTATTCAAATTAGAAACAACATGACGACAGTCGACATCGGCAACAAAAAACTATTTTATATAAATAAATATATTAAAACTAAAACGACACCACGAAAAGGAAAATTAAATTCTATTAAAATTCATTTGATTTCAGAATAATAAAATGTAAAATAGAGCGAAAATAGATGAAAACAAAAACAAAAGAGGCGGCGACGATTACTGGTAACCGCAAAGGTGTCATGGTTTGCAGGCAACTACTAAATTAGAATTCTAAGAAAAGTTCTAATTCTGAAAGGAATAAATTACATTTGATAATTAAAAAAAATGCAAAATAAAACTTCTTAAAAACTTCTTTTTTTCGAAAAAAATCACTTTGTGCAAAATAGAAAAACTTTTTAAATATTTTATCAAAAACAGTAAAGAATGCTGCGGTCGGGGTCCTTCCATCTCCATCTGATTTTAACTTTCAAAGAATTGTAATGGGTTTTTGCTTATTTAGCCGGAGATCTATTTATGTTTTCATTATTAGCAAAATCAGTTGGAAAGTTTCTTCAAGGCAGACATTTCCTCTATCACCTTCCCCTCATCTGAGTTTTCAAAGACCGCCATGCGTGCCCTCAATAATAACATACTTTGAAAGAAAAAATTGGAACTGAAAAAATTTTATATCACAGAATTTTATGTTACTGAGCAAAACGCGTAGAATGCATGAAGTAGGGTGTGGGGGGAAGTATTCCACACTTAACTTTTTTTAAATAGTTCTTCAAAACCATAACTGATATATCTAATCTTCACTTTGCTTTAATTATTTATATCAAATTTAGTATATATTAAGATGAGAATTTTTATTCAGACTCAAGTTCAAATCTGCAAACTATTTTTTAATATGTATATTTTTTTAAAATAAAATTCAAGTTATTTCCATTAAGAGTGGAATATTTACAATATTCAAATTAACCGAAGGGATCAGTACCGATTTCGAAGCCGTTACGCCATCTCATCGGGGTTTTTTTTCAACTTGTTCCACTTTCCCGATGGTACTAGTCATTAGGAATATCAATAGGAATATTTAAACAATGTTTTTAATGAAATAGATGTGATACGAGTATTATATTATATAATTGTTATACGTACAAATATCGAAAATATTCACACCAGAGGATCGTTGAAAGGGGGGTTTTTTTTAAGAGTAGGACCAGCACTCAGGGGATGACCCCTATATATGCAATGCATTTCGCCGGAACTGAAAACGAGGGGATAGTATTGAGGGGACAGATTAGGAAAGATGAGAAGATAGACAGTTTTTTTTTGTAGCTATTTCAACCTTTTACTTCGCCGGCTAATTTTTGCTACAGGGCCGACGAAGGTGGCTGCTGTTACTCTGCTTTTAGTACATGATCGAGTCAGTCGCTGCCAATTATGTTCAGTGATCAGTGACTCTGCCTTCATCATTGAAACAGGCTGGCAACAACTAACACAACCACGCACTAATGCTGATCAGAAGAATTCAACACAATATTTCATGACTCAGCGCGGGCTCGAACTTACGACCCTCCGCTTCATAGTCTCGTGTTCTACTACTTCAGCCAACAGCACCCACATTTTGAATTCCAAAAGTATAATTTTTTTCTTTTGTAATAAACCATTTTTCGAAAAATATCGTTTAGTATTGTCACCTGTATTGCAGTTTAGAAAAACTTTTTCGAAGTACTAAAACTGAAAAAATTGCCGACATCAATGTTTCTTAATTAATGCAAAAGTTAAAAATATTTACATATTTTTAAGTATAAAATGCAAACCAAAGTTTGACTTGAGCAAAATGGAACAAAAACTTCAGAAAAATGGCACACGAAAAAAATAATCAAACGGCAACACAGAGATTTAAGGCGTGTTAACATCACTTTAGTATTAATACAATTCTCGTATACTATGTCCTAGTGTCCGACCGACTTTTTCTAAATCAAAGCCAAAGCCTAACCCGCACATCGGTTAACTTTGCAAAGTTCAGCCCAACACGAATCCTAACCCGAACTTTTTGTCAATAGTACTTTTTTTCATATTTAATTAAACAAAATAAAATTTAACGAATTCATAAAAACACTTATGTATCTTTGAGAAGTGCAACCTTTTTAAAAATATGTAATGAAGAATGTTCGCCGAAATAAAATTTCATTTTTTTTGTGTAATTTTTTCACGATTTCTGAACTTACAACGAAATTTTTACTTATTCCATCATATTGATATATGACAATAAATATAAAATAAAAATCCGTATTTAGGAAAAATTGGAACTTCAAACTTCTATCGGACCCAAAATTTCACTTCTACACTATTATTTCCCAATAAAACTTGTACATACAAAAACTGTTCTCACATTTAACTGAGCCAAGAAAAAAGAAAAATAAAAATATTACAACTTTAAAAATACAACAAAAGAGAAAAAAATGGTCAAAAATAAAGAGTGATTTTATAGCAATTTTCTTTTTGGCAACACTGTTTTTGACAGCTCAGCTGTTTTCGTTGCTGTTAAACATGTTCTGTTTGGTCCATAATTTAACCATGAATCGACTTAGAAACGTAAATTGATTATTGAATTTTATTATTGAAACTGATGCTCGGTTAAGAAAAAGCATCGGATATATGAACAAGCAGAAACTGTTTATTGGGAGTGAAGACCAGCCTCTGCAAGAACTGCTAATGCATCGGGAAAAATGCACTGTTTGGTGTGGATTATAGGCTGGTTGCATCTCCTTCAAGGACAAAAGCACGAATGTTATTGTGAAGGGTGAGCGCTATCGTGCGATGATTACCATAATATATACATATATATATATATATATATATATATATATATATATATATATATATATATATATATATTTTTTTTTTTTTTTGCACAAAATGAAAGAGCTGGACTTGACTGACATGTGGTTTCAACATGACGGTGCCACATGCCATACAGCTCTCGAAACACTGACCCAATTGAGACGGGAACACTTTATTTCACGTTTGAGGCCGGTCATTTGGACGCCTGAATAGCGCGGTTTAATGTCTTTAAAATAGTTGACACACTGGAAGTCAATATTAAAGAATTTATTCGTGAGATACCGGCCGTTCTTGGTGGATGAAACTCCATCGATAGATGGAAATTTATTGATGGAATTATCAACAACGATTTGATGGTTGATGTGCTCCTATAGCGAATGTTCAGTCCCCTTTGAGTCTTTTTTTTTTAATATTTTTTTATGCGTAATGAAATCAGCTGTTTTTGATTCCCAATTATGACAGCTTATAATATATTTTCAATGATATGGATAAATATTTGTGTTTTTCCTTTTTTTTTTGTATTAAAAGCAACTGTTTTTAATTGGCACCAGCGCTCAAGGAACGACCGCTACTGCATGTACGGAATATATGAAACGCACATAAAATAATAATGGATGGAAGGGATGATTTTTAAGTAGGAAATTTGACAAGTCAGTTGTAAACAATAGCCGTAATTGTGCTAAACTTTTCCGTATAAATTCTATTCTCTTCTAATCATGTACGTCGGGCAAAATTGCACTACAGTCAGCAATAAAAATTAATGGAAAATATTTATGATGAATTTTGGATGCATCGGAAAACAAGTCTAAACGATTTTTAGTTGTCTAAAAGCTTAAAATTTGTTGCATAGTGTAATCAAGTAAACAAAGAGAAACGAAAGCAACCAGCAATTATCTCTTATTATACTTTACAACATTTTCGCCATCATTGTGTGCACAAACTTTTAACAACAGGGAAAACATTTCTTAATAATAATAATAATAATAAAAATAAAATTGCAAAATAAAGGAAATCAAAATAAATAAATTATAATTATTTATACTTGTACACAATTTAAAAAATTCAAAATTAAAAAATTCAAATTGTAAAGTTGTTATTTTCGTAATTTTATGCATTTTTCAAAACAATTTTTATTTTCCCTCCTGCTTTAATACAATTATTATTAAATATATTTTATTATTTCATTTTTTTCCTGCCCTGAGTATTTTTTATTATATTTTCAAGCTAATGGACTCTCAAGATGAAAAATTTAATTCAATTTAATATTTATATCATGATGGTGTTTTCGTAATATAATTTCATCATGATATCCGTAATTTCTTTGCTGTTTGGAGAGAGATGCAATAACTTAAAAAATCTCAATATTTTGATAGAGTTTTCAAAGCTTCAGTTACTCTCTGCTAAAACAAAAAATGTAAAAATTTATTTTGTATTATGGAAGTTTGCATACTATGTATATTAAATTAATTTTTATTGGCTTTTGAAAAATTTATGTCAGCTAAACTAAAGCATACAAAATAAGAGGAAAAGTGCAATAAATTACCGGAAAATATATCGCAGTACACTTCTTTTCACTTAAAGCTTTTTATGCACGATTGGTCGAATAGGAAATGGGCAAAGATTTTGAAAAAAAGCAAAATTCCGTGATCGCTCTATAACTGGCAAAACCAAAATGACATTGAATGATTAAGTATAATATTTAAAAATTTTGTATCATTTTTTTTCAAATTTTTATAAATCTTAAAATATTTTAGGGCCCTGGATTCTAGGATGATAAAGTCGAAATGTGTACTGGAATGCATTCAATCTCTGGTTCGACTTAAAACACATGACGAAAAGATAGTTTGGGTTCCAGGGCATAAAGACATTCAGGGAAATGAAATGACAGGCGAATGCGCAAGAGCAAGTTCGGCCTTGGATGAAGCAGCCTCACGTAGGGATGTTGGCATTCCCTCTGTTGAGCTGCTGAACATAATTAAGGAGTGGGCAGAGAGGAAGCTGACAAGCAGGTGGTCAACAACTACCACCTGTAGGGTCTCCAAAACTCTATGGCCTTCATTTAGCAGACTTAGGACTAGACAGCTTCTATCTTTTGGAAAGAAGTCGTTGGCACTTCTGATAGGGGTCTTGACGGGACACTGTACAATTGGGAACATGTCCGAGCATTTGGGATTTCCCCATGATGGTCGCTGCAGGAGCTGTTTCGATGAAGAAAAAGAGGAGTCAGTACAGCATATCCTTTGCGACTGCCCGGCCCTGCAGGAGCGTAGGCTTAGACATCTAGGCTCTCGTTTTCTGCGAGATCTGGACTGTCTCAGGGCTGCCCTGGCGGGTTTTGTGAGAAGTTTTAGGTGGTTCTCTGGAACCAGAACTTCGTTTGGAAAGAGTTGTGTAGGGTGTAGTCCTCTGGGCATCACAATGAGTCTTTATAGCCTCCGAGTGTTTCCTCGCTAACTGCGGGCAGCCATTTTTAACCTAACCGAAAATGTTTTTGTTTCTACTAAAATTTCATTAAAAGAAAAGTTTATATTTCACCTAAATTTATAGCGAAAAATTAAAGTTTTATACAAAAAAGTGTTGGAGAAATAAATTTTCACTGAACACTCGCGGTTATATAGAAAATTATGTAGTGTGTAGAAAAATTCCCAGTTTAGATTTTCAAAATCCCCTAAATGGGATTTTCAAAGTATTTCTTTCATTGTTTTTCGCCAGCAGAAGATTTTTTAATTTTACGTTGCAAAAACTGAAAGTTTAAAATAAATGCGGAAGTTCTTGGTATTAGTCCGTTTTGCCAAAAGTCGGGTTTTCAACGGATCTCGAAATTCTGAGTTCCAGCATTGCTTCCGTGACAACTATTGAGAGGGCGTGATATTATCAGAATGTGTGAACTAGTTATAACTTTTGAGCGCCTGCTCCAAAGGGAAGTTTCAAAGAGTTCTAACAAACTTAGAGTTTTTGTAAATTTTAACCGATTCGGACCGGTAAATTTCGAGAAATCTAAAAAACTGGGAAAATATTTTTAATATTTTTTTTGGAATAAGTTTTAAATGACTTTACCCATCGATATCGGGTAATATTGCTTAATATGATTATGAGATATCGTGAACGATAACATTCGAAAAACGTAATTTCTTTTAAATTTTCAGAAATTATATATTTGATCTATTAGTGTTCTCGATTCTTGTTGGAGACTCAAAAAAGTACATCATTCACGAGTATCGATTGATCAATGCAAAAGTTATAGCTGTCTGAACACTGAAATAATAGTGTTTTATTCAAGTCTTATTAGACTCTTGACTTCGAAGGGCTTAAAAGCATGGAACCGCTATATAAACCGCTTTACTATGCCTTGCGGTTAAAATCAGCGGAAAGCTGTAGCGTTGATCTTTAAGGTCAACCGTTTTAATATTTTTGATGCAGAGTCGATTTTCTTGCTTATGGTTAATGAAAATCTTTAAAAATATTTGTATCATAATACCAAGAACGAAAATGAATGTAAGGAAAATTGCAAAAAACGTTAAGGAAAACCGAAATCGGGATGCTTTTTCTACCCCTCCTGTTTCTCTACACCGCTGGTTTATAATTAAAACCTCATGGTATTTTTATGGCGATTTCTTTTCTGGAAAATATGTAAAATTTTGTCACTTTTTATTCTCAAAAAAACAAACAAATTTAGACACAATTTTAAAGTAAAGCACATTTTCATAAGGGATGTTAGATCAATTTCCAATAAATTCACTATTTTCAAATGCCATAATGTTGCCATTTTCAATTGAAAAGTGCAAAAAATTTAGCATTATATTTTAGAAAAGAAAACAACATTAAGTTATTGTGTGAATAGGGTGATTCTTTGATCATGCTACGGTAATGATCTCAATTACGCGAGCTTCTAGGCTTTTATTTATGCCCCGGTTCATACATTTCAATTTTTGCTGCCCAACTAAAAGCAGCTCCGTATTGCAACTACGAAAGAAATAAAACCACGTACAATTTGAAGGCTATCTCCTTTCTTCTCACAGAAAAATTAAAAGTTGAAAAAGCAAAAGTTCAAGTTTGTGACCAGGCGAATAAGGTTGCCACCAGCCTGTAAACCGCACCAACTGAGGCGTTTTTCTGAATTTATGGAGTGGAGTCTGTGGGGCCTGTTGTGAATTTCTTTCATTCCATATTCAATAAATTAATTAATTAGCAAACCCTTTAAACCAGTTATAATGCACGAGTATGTGTGCGCCATAAAAGTCGTCTACTTACTGCCCAAATTGATGTCTGATTTTCGAAAATAGATCTGTTTAATTTAGGGTTATTGTTCAAGTGTCAATCTATTCGTGACGATTTGTCCGAGTAATGCATTAAACACATTCACGGCAACAGGCTACCGACTACAACCTGTCAGAAATAGAATACAAGTGTTTATATGGGAATAATTACTTTCACGGCTAGACGGCAGGTTGTTGTCTGTGCTACTTTTGTAGTTGTCGTCAAAATAAACTCATTTCTATTTTCATAGGCGCCAATAAATAAATTAGTGCTGCCAACTCAGTGAAACATTCTAAATAAATAAGCGTTTAAAAATATTTTCAAATTGGCCAAGAATATGAAAATTGTTAAAAATAAACAATAATAGCCCTTTCAAGAATAAAAATTATTTTGTAATTTTTATTTATTTTTCCGATCTCTCGGCTTTTATTTTTTATGTATTTTTTAATTTTATTTATATATTTATTTATTTTTTTGGTTATAACTGCTAGAATATAGGCCGCATATAAGCGATATGGGTATCATTTCAAAGTACTCCAAAATGTCTTTCTATTGTTAGACACATTTTTTTTCACATTTAATCACCTATTGCAAGAATAATTAAATTTTGAAATTTTGTAGTTGACTTTTCAAGTAAAAATTTAATTATTTTGAAAAATGCTCTATGCAACGATATTTGAACTCTAATTTTGTATATATTTGATAGCCGTTATCGATAAAAGACGTGAGTTAAATCACAAATGAATTAACTCATAAACTCATTTTCATAGTGCCATAACAAAAAAAGGACACCAAAATGTATTTATTACAAATGCAAAAACAATAAAGAGCTTTAAACAAATAAAGTGTTTTTATTATTAATTTTGTTTCGGTCTATAAATAGATTTAGAATAAGCGCTTTTTTATACATGAAAGTGGCAGCAGTAAAATGAGATGTTGACAATGTAGCTGCCGTCTCAAAAATAATTAAGTAGCTGACTACGAGGCGGCGATTGTAGCCAACGGCTTTTGTAGTCGTGTGTTGGTGTAGCCTGCTGTCTCGAATGTGCTTAATGCATACATTTCTTTAAAAAAATACCCTATACCCTGTCATTGTTATAAGAACAATAGCATTGTTTCTTACATTTTCTTTAATATGCAAAATTAATATAATTAAATTAAATTTTCTTTTTGAAAAACTGCAATAAAATAACGTAGACAGCATGAAAATATTTATATATTCGAAATTAATCTCATGTGTTTTTGTTTGTTTCGCTTGTGGTTTGTGCTTAATTTTTTGTTATTTCTTCAAGCAAATAGTGTGTACTAAATGTAAAATTTTATATCAAAGCTGTTGTTGTTGTACGGGTAATAACACAGTAAATAAATAAAATAAATCTTTCTAGTTGCATATAAATTATATTTATTTTCCCTTTTGATATGTTCATGTGGGTTTTGTACAAGGTGGATGTTTAGATACACCAAGAATAACTAAGTATTTCATGAACGAAACACGGACATACACTTTTACACATAGCAGCCTTGGCTGCTAGAGTGTAACAACTCAAAAGAAACAGTTTTACCTTTAATGCATGGAATTTAATTTATGGTTAAAATAAAATAATTTCCCTCTCAAGACATGAATACCAGAGATATATTTTGAGTTATAATTCTCTTGCGGCAAAGGCAAGTTATGCGTTTTTTACGTTAAATAAATAAAAATATATGCGAATAAAATGTTTTATAGAAATATATAAATTTTGACAAACAAGCAAATATATCACTGTGAAGACGTAAAGGGAGAATAAATAAAATATGGCTGAAAATATCCTGGCCTCTAAGTTTGTAAGCGATTGCAATAGTAAATTATTGTTGCCATGGTTTAAATAAACTAAAACAAAATTCCTGCAAATTATTCATTGCAGCTTAAGCTCGTGTTATTCAAACAGGCATATTTATTGTTTTGTATTAATTTATTTAAATAAAAAAACAGATTTTTAATATCATTGTGGTGTGCAGTAAACTTTTCACAGATATAAAATAATTATTTATAATTAAAAAGTAGCATATGGTTGTGCATTTCTTTTGACTTGCTATAAATTCTTTTTAAATCAACTTATCAAATGTATTAACATCAACTCGCATGGACAGTTTCGCATACACAGAGTCTTATATTTGCATACATTACATTAAAATATTCCTTGTTATATTCAAAAAGCTGCACAGTGGCACTTTTCGCAAAATTACAAAAACAAATAAATTGATGCAACGATTTTAGGTAGGCAGGTTGAAAATCTTTTTCAGTTTTAATTCAATAATGTATGCCTTTAACAGCGTTGACACCCACCTCGACGAGAAATATTCCCCCTTATTCTGTAACTATTTGTCAACGTCACGTCAAGACAATAGCAAAAATAGGTCAGTTACTTTCTAATTGTGGGCAACAACTGATTACTGCTAACAGCCCCTGTCTATTCTTCAAGGCCTAAAAAACATAATAGGCAGCGACTGACACTATCATGTACTAAAAAGCAGAGTAACAGCACCCACCTTCGTCGGCCCTGTAGCAAAAATTAGCCGGCGAAGTAAAAGTTTGAAATAGCTACAAAAACAACTGTCTATCTTCTCATCTTTCCTAATCTGTCCCCTCAATACTATCCCCTCGTTTCCAGTTCCAGCGCAATGCATTGCATGTATAGGGGTCATCCCCTGAGTGCTGGTCCAAGATAAAAAAAAAAATAATAAGAGGCAGTTAAAAGTAATTAAACGACGAGGAAAAATAGTATTAAGATGTCTTATTTTTGATATTCGCCCCTATTATGAGTGACGACATCGACGCGGTATCAAGACGACAGCAAATGAATGGTCGCTAGTCTACTCTCTTTCGACAGCAACTGTCTACTATTGACATGTTCTATCAACAATTTATGCTCTAGAGAATACTAAGAAATTGTCAAGAGTAATTAATTGTTATCGATAACTTGTGGACAAGTGATAATTTTTTACTGTCCAGTTGATGCGACGTCGACGTCACCATTCATAATAGGGGCTATTGTCTTGACGTGACGTTGACAAATAGTTACAGAATAAGGGGGACGTGTTATTTTAAACTAATTTTAAACACAAATCAAAAATAATATTTTTAAAATTATCAGACTTGTGTGAGCAACACGAACTGTTATCACATTTAATCAGGCCTCCTACGACGTCGTTTGCACGGAGAAAGTTTATATGGGCAAAATCTTTTAAAATTTCTTTGTCGTTATAAATATGCAGCCAAATACAACTGTTTAAAGATTGTGGTATCGTTCGTTTAATTAAACGAGATTTTGGTTTAATCGCTTAATAATCGGTTAATCGTTTAATAAAGTTCAGATGCAGAGAACATCTTATCTTCGTCGTAAAAGCTTACAAATTTAATTTTTAAGGAGTGAAGGCTTAAGTCATAGAATTTGTTAAATATTTCCAATATTTTGCCACGTAAAATGCTACTTCAACTCCCACTAAAGGCGGTGGAGGCTCAAAATTGGATTTTTCTAATTTTATAGCTTTAAGTTGAACGCTTTTTTGGAAGATATAAAAAGACGATAACAATAATTCTTGAAGTAAAAGGAGCAAAGCTCAGCACCGAATATTCTGCAATCAAGTTTATTTTCGAATTCCTAAGTTTCTATTTGTTTTGTATTGTATTTTAAGAAAATGCCTGAGTGAAGGTATAAAATTAGAGTATTTAAAACTTGAATTAGTTTTTCTTTGAATCTAATCTTTAGATTTGAAATTAAATCGTTGGTACTATTCTTATTGCCTTATATTAAATTGCTACTCAAAAACTAAATAATTTCCTTAAGTTCAATTAGAGTAGCAGAGTCTTTACTAAACTCTTTTATATCCACGTCCAATGGCTTGAAAGTTTCAGTTCAGTTTTCTAAAACTCGTTTAACCAAATTAAAATATGCCAAATTAAAATATGAAGTTTGCGGTTTCTTGTGAATATATGTTTTAATATTTATTTATTTTTAATATTAACGTTGACATATTCGTATGTGCTGTAAAGTATTCCAAATTTGTTGGAGACTTGCATACTTAAATAAAAAAATCTGTAAAATTTCAATAAACTTTAATAATCTTTTATGATGCCCAATTGCATCTCATTAACCCAATTCATTAAATGTTTTTAGCCGGATGTAAAAAATAAAAACTAAATTATTTATTTCCAGTTATTTAATTGAAAATGTTTAAACTATTAACACCCCCTGTTACACAGAAACACACATACACACACACACACACGCACTCAAGTTAATCATCTAAATTAATATAAAAATGCTTCTTTATGAATAACAGTGTTTGCAAGACGAATTAATTTTACAAAGTGCCAGCAGGGTCGAATTAAATTGGCCTTAATGCATTCGTTGAATATCAAGCTATAAATACGAATAGGACATGTGAGGTTTGTGCTTCGTATGCGTTCGTTAGTTGTTCTTAAGGCACCGTACATTTATTCAATTCATATCAAATACATATTACGGTGGCATTAGTAAAAATTTGTTTGTATAGTCGGCACAGACGATGCTTGATGACAATTTTTTTTCAGATGCTTGACGAGTGGTTTCGGCAATTGTCCGAGGATTACTTTAAACTTTTCAAGCACGTGCGAGGTCTGCTCAGCATATAAGTTGAATTCTCATATATTCTATGCGTGTTTTCTTTATGCTCATCTACCAGTATCGAAACTTTTTCTTCACAATTGCAGCTATTTAGAATATTTAATTTGTTTGTGAGAGTCATAAAAGTTGGAGGTATTTTGCATGTTCGGTGATTTGCTGAATTCGCATAAAATTGTGCGAAAAATACAGTGAATACAGTGCTCATAAGCACTTGAAATTAGAAAGGCAAACCTATCGAAGGCACTATCGATAGTAATATTTTGGAACTAGCGATGGTTTTATTTTGCAATCGACAACAATTTAATAACAACCGTTATTTTTGATCACTATCGATAGTAAGAGGTAAACAGTGCTGCCTACAAAATCATGAATCATTAAATTTACTTTAAAATATTCAGTAAGGCTGGCATGGTATGATTGCTCCATTCGATATCGACTACAGTTTCAATACAATTGACATGCAAATTTCAATTGATATCGAATGCCGTGATTTGCTCTCTGTTATGTTTTGATAAAAAAAATTTTTTTTTTGATTGAATTGCAAATAAATATCATGTATGAGAAGTAAAAAACCATATTTTTCCAAACTATCGAAATATTTCGATAATAACACTATCGATAGTGTTCCATCTCTACTTGAAAATGTCTATATCAAGCAAACAGTGATTGTACTCCGAGTGAGAAAATATCCACAAGCGGTAAATATTTTGAGAGAGTGAGGTAGATTATTTGGGTGAGTCGTTGATGATTAGAGAAGCTATGAGACACTTGAGAGAAACAATACGAAGAAAACTTGCGGAATGGCGGAAAATCGGTTCACGGAGTTTTCAATATCACAGTAATGTTGCTGCTCGAATGTTATTGCTCGTTCGTAATATTTGGCATAAAAATCTCAACGTATTTGCAAGATTTGGAGCATGCATCTTTTACGTGCTGCTGTTCGTTTTGCAACTAGTGAGAATAAAAAACCGAAGCACTGGAAAAAACTACAATGAAAACTACATCTAGGATTGGAAAAAACGCTGGCACAAGCGCATTACGTATGAGGGGGATTACTTTAAAGCAGTCAAAATAGAAATAAGTGAATAAATAAATACTTTTAATTTTATATTTTGACCTCGTACAAATTCCCTGAAAATATGACAATCCACTGGTCACTTTTGATACACCAAACATGACTGAATGGTAGGGATACGTGATGAAATACGACTACAATGGAACAGCAGCACGTTTGAACATTAGAAATCCAGGTGGCAATACGAAAATGGCGGCTTTGACATGACTGAAGTTTTATTCCGATATTATTGGCTATAATTTTTGCATGGATCAACCGATTCCCACATGACAAGGGGTGATTGATGTAGTTTTTCGAGTCCTATATAAGCATCGAGAACACTAATTGACCAGATATATAATTTTGGAGTTTTAATGAAAAAAATCACTATTTTCGTTCACGATATCTCATGAACGTATCTTGGGATTTTGAGCGAGTTGGTGGTGATCGAATGTCAAGAACTGATAAGTTTTTGGAACCGATCGGTAAAGTTGTCTAAAAGTTTTTTTTTTTTTTAAGAAACACATTTCGTTGTTTTGAAATGGCTGTGGACTGGCCGTTATCGGTTATAATTCATAACAAATCTAACTGAGTGGCCTACGATGTCTCTGGATATCGTTCTGTCGAATATAAGTAACCCTAAAATATAAAAAATGACGCTCTTTTTAGAGGTGGGCTTAGTACTTCGTAGGGGAACTTTTTCCCTCTGGCCCGCTTCAGCCCATTTAAGAACTTGACCTGTGATATCCTTCGAAATTTATCTATACCGAATTTCAAGGGACTGACTCTTTTCCTTTGGACTGTATCGTGATTTCCACAGACGGACGGACGCGGCTAGATAGTCTCAGATTTCATCACTGATCAGGAATATATATACTTTATGTGGTCTTCGAGGGATATTTCGCTGCGTTGCACACGGAATGATTAAGTGAATACACCTTCCAATTCTCTTATGGAGGGTATAATAAAACACGGGAGAAGTTTTAATTTAATGCGGCCTCGAATACTCGTAAATTAATCTGGCAAATTGCAACACTGCGTAATAAGAATGTCTCCTCGTACACGTTTTTATTGCTATTCTTAATCTGGCTACAAGCTCTCCCACTTGCTATAATTTACTGTTTCATGTTTCTCTTTATACATGCGTTTTAAGGCGATTTTATTGTAATCTTTGTGTGCATGTAAAGTGTGTGTTTGTGTGTGTGAGCTCTTGAGAATTTACGTAAATGTGCAATATTTTACCCTGCATGTGTCAAATGGTTCAAATATCAAAATTAATTGACACTTTTTGTGCTGAACATTATTTTTTTCTTTCGTAACTTCTCACTGTGCTGTTTTCTTGTTTGCTTCCTTTTTTATGGTCGTTGTTACTATTTTTATTATTTCTATTTTTATTATTTTATTGTAATTAAATTTGAAAGTAAAGAAACAACAACAACAATAGCAATAATATCAGCAAAAAAAACTTGCTGAAAAAATCAGCCATTCTGAAACAACAGTAACAACAATATCCGTCAGATACAACAAATATAACATTTAAGAAACAGCAACAACGACAACGAAAACAAGAAAAAAATAAGGAGCAAAACTGTCTCTTTGCTTTTATTTTTACATTTATTTTATTTTTTGTTTACATTATTGTTGTTTTTTATTTGTTTGTTTGTTATTTCTGCTTCTAAGCAGTCTCGTTGCATTAGATCCGAAGATGTGTTGGCTGCCACTGTCCCAGCAAAATATGGATCGTTGTTTTGAAGCCTTCTTTCGAATTACTGAATACTTCACATAATATTTCTCACTGGGACATTTCTATGAATTTCATCCTCGTTGTTCTTTGTTAACGACCAAAAAAGTTGTGTTCTTTTTTCCTCTTGTTGGATTCTTGATTTTATGTTTGTTGTTAAGCTGCATGTAAACAATTTAAAATTTTGCAAAGAAACAGACTCTCAGTGTTCAACAGAATATATGTAGATACATACATACATGTATGTAGATATGTACAGCATAAATAAATAACACAAGTAGGTATAAAAAATAAATTGTATATGAAACATTTTTCAAGCGAAATAAATTTAATTTAATGCTATCAAGAGACATAAAAACAAGAAAAGCAACAACATCAATAGCAAAAAGTGCCATGTGCAGATACAAAAAATGTTTAAAAACACAATATAATATCTAAAAAAGAGTAAAAAAACAAACACACACACACAAATACATGCGTGCCAAACTAAGTGCCCCCGACTAAGAAAAATAATAAAATTAATTCATGATAATCTAAACTTTTGTTAAAATGTTAATTGAATATCGAAAATAATGAAATTAAATTAATTAAAATTTTTCAAAATAAAGGAAACATGATGAATGAACTACTCGCAGTTTGTGTACGACCTTATGAACACTCTCCAACTCCAATTTCCTTTTTCTTCTCATGCTAATGATCAGTGTTGCCAGAAGTAGAGGAAAATGCATATATGTATGTAGGAATTTTTTGTACTAAAATAGAAGCGAAGGGAAAATCAGACAGATTTTTTATAGGTATTCTCCAAAATGTAGGGATTTTTTCGTCATGTCGCATTATATATAAAGTAAATGCAAACATAACGATTTTTAGTAATATTATCTATTTCAAAAAATTTATTTTTGATAAAATTGTGGCTCGCACAAAAAACCAAACCCATTGAGCCACACAAGTTTAAGTTCAATTTGTATGCCAAGATCATATCTGCAAAACAGTGAAAAAGACTGCATTCATTTCGAATGTACTGACAGTCATTTTAGAAAATTAAATTCAAAAGAACTTAATTAATTTTTTTTTATAAAATTTTATTTCGTCAAGTTTTATTCAATATTTCGTTAACAGCTTGTTATCATCTTCTGGAAATAAAAATTATTAAAGTTTTTATAGAAAAATGGTTTTGAAACATGACATGGAAATTTATTCAAAATATTTGTTTTCCAAATACCTACAATAACATATAAAAAATTTTTCAACGTTAACAATTAATAGGAAAAAACAATTTTTTTCAACATTAACAACTTATAATGAGCAATTTTAAAACAAATTATTATATATTTTAACATGAAAACAAAGTAATTTTAAATTTTCAAACCCATTTTTCTATAAAAATTTTAATAATTTTAAATGAAATTTATTTGTTGGTGGTCAAGCATTTCATTGCTGCTTTACCAAATCATCAGTAGACTTTAAAAACAGTTTTGAAAAGTTAACAAATAAATTTCATTTAAAATAGAATTGTGACAATATGTCAAATAAAAAAATTGCATAACAATTTTAATAATTTTTATTTCCTGAAGATGTTAAGAAGCTGTTAACGAAATATTGAATAAAAATTAGACGAAATAGAATTTTATTAATTTTAAAATATCCTTTTGTTTGTTTACCTGTATTAAATTTATTATATAAATTTATAATATATATATATATATAAAAGATTTAGTTTAAAATAATTATAAATAATCATTTTAAAATGACATTGTTTTCATGTTAATTAAATGGAGGTTCTCATATTTAAATCAGTTGAATGGAATTACTTATGTATAGTATATTAATTTTAAAATAACCTTTCTACCAGAATTGAATTTATCTTTTAAAATTTTATTTGAAAAGAACTATTCATATTAATTTTTAAAAAACTTCATGTTGTTTTAATTGAATTTAATTAAAAGTACATTTGTATGCATTCTTTTTTTTAGTTTTTGACTTATTTTTTACCAAACTCTAATAAACATATTATATTTTTTTGTAACTAATAGTTGTCTTCTATTTGAATGACAAAAATGCGTAGAGATTTTTGTAGGGGAAATTTTTTCAACGTGTAGGGGAACATCGGATTTTTTCAGCATGTCTAGGTATTTTTTCGAGCAGCCTACTGGCAACACTAGTTATGATTGCTATAATTATTTGGCCTTTATTTCAAATAAATTTGTTACGTTATTAATGAATTCATAAAAACTTGGCAAACTATTTATGTCTTAGAAACTTTTAAAAGTTTTACAAAATCGTTAGCCTAATTTAAGGTTAAGTTATTGGTAACTGATAACAAGTATTCTAGCAACAATTTCTTTTCATTTAAAGTTCTAAAAACTATTTAATGGTTTTCTTTTAACGTGCTTTTTCCTTTCTATTTAATAATGCACTTTTCAACTTAACGTCAATATGTCAAATTAAAAAAACTAATACATAAAATAAACAAAAAAAAAAAAGCAAGGAACAGAACAGTAAAAATTGTTAAGTATACACTATCATAATATTAAGCTAAATGAAAATTGCCAACTGCATATTAAGGCGCTCCAGAAAAAAAATTAAATAATTTTGTTGAATTGCTTAAAAATATTAAGAGTATTGACTGCATTGAATTGAACTTTCCTAGTTTAACTTAAAAATCTATACAAAGAAAAAAATGTCGTTTATAAAATTACTTCATGATGAGAGGCCTCAGCTGGTCTGCAATTACCACTTGCAAGGTAGCTAAGAGTGTTTGGACCCTACACGCCAGATATAGGACCGACCATGAATAAATAAAAGTCGCTTGCATTTCAGTTTTGAACTCTTACAGGCCACTGTGCGATTGGATGTGCATCGCAACTTTCAGGATCACTGGCCAAACCTGTGATTGGTGAAGAAAGAAATGAAGAGTCCTTCTCTGTTACTCTTGCACCCTGCAGGAGGTTAAACTTAAATATATAGACTATCACTCGTGCCGAAACTGGACCACAGTCTAGCGTTCTGCACTTTGTGAAAAGTTGCGGGTGGTTCTCACGGTCTTCAATACATTTAGTGTTACTGTATCTGTGTGTGTGTATGTGTGAGTGTGTGTGTGAGTGTGTGTGTAAGCATATGACCCGTTTAAAACTTTTAAACGGCTGAACCAACCGAATCCAAGCAAACTTTTCGCGATTCAAAGGTTTCTTTCAAAACACGATTTCCTGTGAATTGGAATCGTTTCGGTCCGGTTTCGAGAAATATCAACTTTTAAACGGCCTTTCCGATCGATTCCAAAAACTAATCAGCTCTGGACAATCAAAAACCACGTCGGTAGTACCGGGTTAAAATCGGCCCAAACGTTCTTGAGATATCGCCAACGAAAAGTTCGGAAAAAGTAAATTTTTCCAAACACTCCGAAATTATATATCACATATGTAATTACTGTTCTCGATTCTTTTATAGGTATCGAAGAACAACATCTATCAGCGCTTACCAGGAATCGGTTGATCCATTAGAAAGTTACAGCAGTTTTAAAATTGAAATAATCCCTCTTATTCTGTAACCAATTGTCGACGTCAACGTCAAGACCATATAAAAAATGGAATACTCGTTGTGGTGAACAACTGAATTCTGCTGATGACCTCAGACTATTCTCTTAGGGCTAGAAATTAGCAAGAGGCTGTTAAAAGCAGACAATTGCTGAAGAAACTGTGTCAATAATTCTCCTATTTCTGATATTGGGCCTATTCGGAAATGCATCGAAGCGCTGCACCTGATGCGTCTGTGTGATTAATTTGCGCAGCTGATACAAAACAGCTGATGCAGATGCTTAAGTGAAGCGCAGACAAAAAAAGTTCATTTGATTGCAATGGTAAATTTAATAATTAACTTATTTTTTTGACTTGGATAAATACAAAAATTATTTGAAATTTGCTAATTAGCAATATTTATTCTAAAAATTTATAAGAAACAATAAATTAACAAAATTAAACAAATAAATAACAAATCAAATATTTACTCATCTATTTTCATCAGCCATTTTTGTGATTAGTTTTTTATGTTATTTTGCTCATCATATACTTCAGTGATGCATTTTAGAATTCACCACATTTGAAGTGTTGCCATCTGTTGGTTATCAGAACGCACGACGCATCAGATGCAGCGCAGTGATGCATTTCCGAACAAGCCCATTGTCTTGACGTCGACGTCGACAAATAGTTACAGGTTAAAGGGAAATATCATTTCTAGCGGTTGAAATTAGCGGGAAATTGCAGGGATGGCCTTTGAGGTCAACCGTTTTCCATATACTCGTATATATTTCTTTTGTTTCTTTCGATGGAAAGTAGGGGTCTGGTCACTGAACATTAACATGAAAGAGTTTGGTTATGTTTCTTGTCATAGCGAATATTGACTTTTTGGTGCAAATGTTAGGCTCGTTTTGTTGCCTTAGGCATCCTAAAAGAGTACACGGGCAAAAAATACTTATGGATTTCTTTTGAAAACTTTTTCTTAGAATCCCCCAAATTGATTCCATGAATAGCTTTGCCAGGGCCTACTCATATTGGCATAAAAAAGCTATTGACTTAATAATACATATTGCCATTGTGGTTGGTTGTCATTTAAAATTATAAAGTGCTTGGCATGTTGTTTTTAATCTGATGTTGTTGCAACGTACTTGAACATTGTTAGCTCTCACACTTTATTTGCCTGGGTATTGGTGGTTTTGGGGCTGGTTGTTGCTGCCGCTGCTGTTTTTGTTTTTCATTTATTTATTTATTTTAATGCAGCCTGATTGTTTATACAAAATGCAGTAATAATAATTTGCATAAAGTTAAATGTTAACTAAATATTTCCCAAACACAGCCATATAGTTAGAAAGTATTTATGTAAATAATAAATAATTTATTTGCATACATATTGTATCTATAAAACAAGAAATAAAAAATTATTATTAGTAAAGAGGAAAACAAGTTTGGAAATTAAAAAAAACAACAATTTCCTAAAAGCAAACTTTTCAATGCAACTTTGTTTTTGTTGATCACAGATAAAAGTTAGACAGGTAAAAAAATTAAAATGTGTGTCAATTTAAAATAAATATTCTAAGAAATTTATTAATATTTTCAAATGGCATTATTTAGTTAATTAAATGATGAGATCAAGAAATTAATAATTTATTTCGTAATATATCGATTTAGAGCATTATTATCAGATGACATTTAAAATTGAGGATTATGTTCATAACACCCTGTTAATTTAACCCTAGAAGACTAACGCTATTTAATTATACGACCACATAAATTTGATGTACTATGAAATTTTTCCTGAAATCCTTCAATTATTGTAATATGTGTGTTTTTTTTTAATTTCTTTGATTTTTGCTTATTAAATAATAAAAATTTATATATTAAATTTAATCCTAGAAGACTAACGCTATTTAATTATACGAACAAAAAAAAAGACCAGGCAAGAGTGTTGTATTCAGCCATAACGAATTTTAAGTGTCCTTCAACATGACATTAATTATATCCAGCTCAATTATGAATATCCGCACGGAATTTCTTTTTTTTCCATTTTGTTTTTCCCCAGAAAAATTTTGTCCTATTCTAATAAATTGGAAAATAAGTAAATTAGGGAAAAGGTGAATAATTTTATTTGTACAAGTAGTTTTTAAAAATTAATTCTTTTATTAGTTCTAGAGAATAGTTTTTAGTTGATGAACTTGAACTCTTAATTCTTTGAATTTCTTCATGTTTTTCCTCGGGATCTTCCTGCTTAAGTGTCAATTCTAGCGGTTCTTCATTTGAGGTTTTGGACTTAAAGTAAATTTTATTCTACTTATATTCCTTCTTAAATTTTTTTTATCTCGTATGAAATAATATATTTTGTTTCAATGTTTTACCGTGGTACTTTTTTGGCCGCATAAAAAAATTTTCAAAAAAAAAAAAAAATGTCTGAAATATAGCCCAACTTTAAAATGGCCCAAAAATAAAGGAATATAGCCCAAAAATGTAAAAAAATTACGAAGAAGTGCCCAAAGTCAATAAAAAATTACCAAAGGCTGCCCATGCAGATCTAATAAATTTTTGCATATTCGGGTTCAAGAACTTTCTCGCCTATTGTACTTCCTAAAGCGGTGCTAGTTACTAGGGATCTTCTCCATAGCCGATCTTTTATCGTACTTAAGGATTTCCCCACTAGACTTGTCGAAAAGTTTCCACGCAGAGTAAAGATTTTCCTGCATACGTGTTTTCTCCTCTGAGTACGTCGAAAAAAGTTTTCGCAGACTAAAGATTTTGACGGCTGGAGGTTTATAAATCCTTAAGCCTGGCTAGACGAAGGGAATGTACGTGTACGTTCGCTGAAGAAACCTATTTTGCGACGTATCTACAGCTGAAAATCATTGAGTTCAGCCGAAGGTCGGATAAATAGAAAAATCGTAAAAGAAACCCACAATTTATAAAAAAATCGCCCAAATAAAGGGTGGGTAAATTTGAGGTTAGGAAGTAAATTGGCTGTCAAATGAGGAAATGCCAAGAATTGAGCTGTTGTTCTTTGACATTTATTTAGTAAAAAGTTGAGAAATTTTAACCATGGAACGCTACACTCTCGAACAAAGAATTTTAATTTATGCATGAATTTTTCAACCAAATCATTTTTACTGATGAGGGCTATTTTTAATTAAGCGATTACGCGAGTAAAATAATTGGGGCTCACAAAATCGTACATATTTCACCAATTCGTATTCGGAAGCGTGGCCTGCTTTTAAACGCAACTATTTTTAATTATTTTTCCCATTTAAGTTGCGACTCTTACGGAGATTATTTCTAAATGGGGCACACAATTTTTCTTCTTGGGAAATTACAAAGAAAAGCACATATTTTTACCGATCCTTTTCATAAGTAGCGAATGAGCATAAAAACTACAAAAAATACATATGCAATTTAATGATTTCTGAAGGTGTACAATTGCCATACAAACAAACAAGTTCACTTTAAGTGCCGGCCAACACTCATGCTCCAACCTATAAACATTTTTATAGCAGCAAATAAAATAACGAATAAAACTGAAATGGGAAAATGTAAGAAAACTACAACAACAATAACAACAACAAAATAAAAAATTACAAATATAAAGCAAATAAATTGCAGAAGGAAATCCTTGAGTGTAATAAATTTAAAATAATTACCCTATACAAGCAGAGTGGAGGTACATACACGAGTATTTATATCACTTAATACTCGTATGTAACTGAGCACTTGTGTATCACACACAACACACAAACAAACGAACGCGAACGCACACATGCGAGTGCATATCCACACCAAAGTGTTTTACATAATCATAAATACATGGACTCGTACATATTTATTTATTTACCAGCATTTAAGGAATTGTGGATGTTTGTAAGAATGTGTGCTGCTGAATGTGCCTGCTTTCATTTATAACACAACTAAATTGGCTATAACAGCTACAGCAACAAGAACAACAATAATAGTAATAATAATAATAATAAAAATTTATAAGTGGATATCTTTAGCATTAATGCAGTACAATTTTTGGTTAAAACACACACACACACAAACACACTTTCCATTTAAAGCATTGGAATGATGATAAACAATAATTTCATATAGATATTATTGTGTTCAGGAATAAATAAATTATAATAATTTCTTTGCTTCTTAACAATTGCGGGATTTTTTAAAACAACCAACTGGAAATCGAAAATAAATTACCAGTCGAATTCAGATAAGCACACGCTGTTTAATTGAAGAAAAAAAAATTCATTAATTAAAATTTAAATATTTTTATACCCTCCAGAAAAGAATTGGAGAGTATATTCACTTTGTCATTCCGTGTGTAACGTAGCGAAATATCCCTCGAAGACCCCATAAAGTATATATATTTCTTCATCAGTGATGAAATCGAAGACGATCTAACCATGTCCGTTCGTCCATCCGTAGAAATCACGATTCAGTCCAAAGGAAACGAGTCAGACCCTTGAAACTTAATATAAATATATCTCGACGGATAGCACAGGTCAAGTTCGTAAATGGGCTGAATTGTGCCGAAGCACTGTGGGGTTTTTGATACCAAAAATGGGAATTAATTGGGAAATAAAATTTAGGAGAACCGAATAAATTTTTGTAGCCGGTAAAAGTACACAACATTCCACATCACTAGTGCAAACATTTTGTTTTTGACAACTGCCGTTATGTCACTATACAACTTTAAAGTTTGAGTTATTTGACGTGTTCTTCGCGTGCAATATAAATTTCAACTTCTGGTGTCTTAAAAATTAGTTTTGAGTGTTTTCCAAAGTGATAATTAAAAATATTTTAATTGAACCTTCAACCTCAGGTTAGTAAGATTAATTTATGTTTTTTGTTTCTAGTATGTGTAATTTGAGTTATTATTTTTAATTAATTTTCACGCATAAGCCTATAAATTAGTGAATTTCGGGAAATATGTCGATAAATAGTTGTGAATAAAGCCAAATTAAGAAAAAAACCATGTCGTTTCTAAAAATTTAAACGTTTTTGAAAATATGTATGAACAATTTTTCTACACTTTTTTGCACATTTTGAAATAAAATTCAAATGTATTGTTGCACCTACATATAAAAAATCAACTTTATATAAAAAGCAATACAAACATTAGTGTTATTATTGCTTTTGTTTCCATGAGAGCCTGGGTTTAATTATTAAATTAGACTAGATAAAAACATATTAAAAGAAGAAAGGGAAAACAATAATAGCAACAAAAACAATAAGTAACCTAAGCTAATATTACAAAATGGGATGCAAAATTGCTAAGACAACTGCATTCAATTATGGTTACCATTTCTAGTGGTTTTCAAATAAACACTAATGCCTTTCAAGATTTCGCATTGCTGGTATTATATGTCCTCAACTATCCATAAGTTTTTAATCCATGGACCAGAAATAGTAAAACAAGCTTTACTACCAATTGTACAGTTGACGGAAGAAGCACAGGAAGCTCGAAACAAAGATTTAAAAAGTTTTGCGCAGCATTTTTCGCGAAAATGTTCTAGAAAAAAATCAAATGAAAATATATTTAAAAGACTATTAGTTACCTGAGATCCTGTAATATCATATATTAGAAAATTTAAAGAGGAAAAAACCCATAATTTTCCTATGGAAGCAATTCAATTCTTAATATTTGATTCAAGTCTCGATAGTGAAGAAAATGCCAGTGATGATGATAATGATATTTATACCAATTATACAGATGATGATGGTTATTGATAAGCATTAGATATGTAATAGAGCTGTTCAAATATGTATTTTTATTCGCTTTTTAACCTACCGCCAATAAACTTGCATTAAATAATGAACTAATAATAGTAAAAAAATAATAATAATAATTTCAAGCCTCTTACTATCATCGGTTTTTTAGATAGCAGATTTTTAATATTATTTTGTATGGGGAGTACTCCTTCCCGCAGTCCTATTCCGCCAATTTTTTTGCCCAACTTCGAAAATCGCTCTCTTTAATTGATATTGAGCAAAAAAATCTAAAATTATAAACAGGGAAAGTCACCATGAATTAATTCCCATTTTAGCCATCGAAAACCCCACTGTGCGAAGGGTGAAAAATTCCTCTAAGAAGAACTAATCCAACCTCTAAAAAACAACATAATTTTTAAAGTTTGTTTTTTATTGTAATTTTGTTAAGTAAATGATATAATTTTATTCCAAGACATGGACTGTCTTTGAATAAAATTCAACGTAGAGCCAAAAAAATTATAAAAATTAATTTTTGAACCCCGCTTCTTTTAGTGGGCGTTGACGTAAGATATTATATGCAAAAATAGTGGAAATATTTAACAAATTGCATATCTTAAGGCTACATTCCTTAAAAATTAAATATTTAATCTTTTAAAGTTATTTCATCATAATATTTAGATTTAGAACAGCTAGAAACACGAATAGAAAACATGATACAATTGAACTTTTTTTTTTGGTACAATTAGACTTTGTTGGTACCGTGGAACTACCACGACTAATTTGGTACAATCAAAAGCTTACATCTAGTTCATAAAAATGTTTTATGCTTGAAGATTTTTGTTAATTTCTCAGTGAATCAGTTAATAAACATAAAATATTTCTGTGAATTATACGGTTACATAATCAAAGATTTTGTGTCAACTTTTTTTTTTTATTTACTTTTTCCAGTCAGCACTTCATGAAATTCGGATCGAATCTTACCCCTCTGCTTGTTCTATATATTTATTTTGTCGTTTCTTTTTGAAAATGATTGTTCTTTCGAGAGAAAACGGTTCTTTAGACCCGAATCTTTCAAAATAGTGTCTTATGTCTCATATTTCTGCTAAATTATGGCTCATTTAAGTAACGGACTTACAATTATTTGCTATAATTTTTCGCAGCAGAAACATTTTTCATCGTTAGGCTGCCTTATATTTGAGTCAAAAACAACCACGTTGAAAAAGGTTATAATAATTGACTTCCAAATACCAAAAAGGTTTCAATCAATGTCTCGTTGCCTCAATTTTAAACTACCAGAAAATTTAAATTTGAATTAAGATTCTATAGGCTAATTGTTCGAAATTTTAATTTAAATCTCAGAAAGACATGATAAATATTCCAAGGCACATGTCTTTCTGAGATTTAAATTAAAATTTCGAACAATTAGCCTATAGAATCTTAATTCAAATTTAATATAGCAATATAAAATGTTCGTTAAGATTCTTACTACATACAAATTTAAGCTATGGCTTGAGCTACCCAATAATAAAAATTGGAAAAAACGTTCACATGTACTTAAGTAAAAAAATTCAAACCAAAAAAGTTTGACTTAGGTATGATGGAACAAAAAATTCAGAAAAATGGGACATGAAGAAAAATAATCAAACGGTAACACGGGTATTATAACAATAACATGTTAACATCAGGTTGATACAGTTCCCGTATTCTTTTTCACAATAAAATTTGTGTAAATAGGAACTGTTATCACATTCAACTAAGCCACCTAATAAGTGGTGACAAACACAATACACATGAGCACTGATGATGAAAGGGTTGCGTCTTTCGAAAACAGCTGTTCTGCTCTGCTGTGTAAGTTGAATAAAAACTGATGTTGACTTGCCTTTGTGCCTTGGAATATTTATCATGTCTTTCTGAGATTTAAATTAAAATTTCGAACAATTAGCCTATAGAATCTTAATTCAAATTTAATATAGCAATATAAAATGTTCGTTAAAATTCTTACTACCAGAAAATTTATTATCTTAAATTGAATGACTTTTTGAATAAAATTTAATCAACTGATTCATAGATTTTTATTTATATAATATTTTTTTGTTGTATACTTGTGTAGAGAAGTTTTTGAATTTCTATTTATAGAAATATAAAAACAAGTAAAAACGTTATATTCGACCGGGTCGAATCTTAAATACCCTCCAAATATTTAGTAAGTGAATGTTTAACTTGGTGGCCCAGAGTTCCATTATATAATATCGTACGTCAACGCCTACTGAAGGGGGCGGGTTTAAAAATAGAAAATATCATGTTTTCCACAGACGAACGTATGGGCATTGCTAGACCGTCTTAAACTTCATCACTAATCAAGGCCCAATTCTCTTTGGAGGGTAAAAAACTGTATTTTGGCGGGGTCGCTCTGGCAAGGGCTGTGGGGAAAATATTTCACCTTTGTCATAAAACTCTAAAAATAAATGCTTGGGATAATTATATACAAAATTAAAATTTATTTTTTTTGATAGGGTCATTTAGTGGGCAAATGGGGAGAGGGGGTGGGGCAGAAACAGATAGACATAAAACTCTAAAAATAAATGCTTGGAATGATTATACACAAAATTAAAAAAAAAAATTTATTTATTTTTAATAGGGTCATTTAGCGGGCAAAGGGGGAGGAGGGGGAGGGCAGCAACAGGCAGTCATAAAACTCTAAAGATAAATGCTTGGGATGATTATATACAAAATTTAAAAAAAAAATTTTTTTTTGGTAGGGTCATTTGGGGGGGCAAAAGATGAGGAGGGGGTAGGGCAGAAATCGGCAGTCGTAAAACTCTAAAGATAAATGCTTGGGATGATTATATACAAAATTTAAAAAAATTTTTTTGTTTGGTAGGGTCATTTAGGGGGCGAAGGGGAAGGAGGGGGTAGGGCAGAGTAGTACCAGGTTTCGTCTCAGCTTCGTCATTAGAGCTTAAAAATTTTATTTTTAAGGAATGTAGGCTTAAGTAAAACCATTTGTTAAATTTTTATGCTATTTTTGCCTATAATAACGCCCACTAAAGTGGGCGGGGTTAAAAAATATTTTTATTTTATTTTATGGCTCCAAGTTTAAGGCGTTGGACCGTATTTCAAATAAAAATATATCATTTGCTTAACAAAATAACCAAAAAACTTTAAAAATTATGTTGTGTTTTCTGGGTTGGTTTAGTTCTTCTTAGGGGAACTTTTTTCCCTCTTAGCCCATCTTCGAACTTAACCTGCTCTAAGTTTTAAAATATATTTATACCAAATTTCAAGAGTCTAGCTCTTTTCGTTTGGACTGAATCGTGATTTCCACAGACGGACGGACGGACGGACGGACATGCTCAGTTCGTCTTAGATTTCATCACTGATCAAGAATATATATACTTTATGGGGTCTGAGATGGATATTTCGATGCGTTACAAACGGAATGACAAAGTGAATATACCCTCCAAATTCTTTTTTGGAGGGTATAAAAATAGTACCGTCATGGTATGAAAAGTACATTTTATTTAGTTAATTGGTACAAAATTAAAATAGCCCTTTTCCGTCCCTGGCTAGAAATGTTGTACGAGTATTATTGGTCGAAAATAGAACAAATAATAGTGCTATATGCTGCTGGTTTAATCTTATATATGCGATGTACGAATGTTCGTATTCGAAATGCCGAATATTCGGCCATTTCTAGATATTCGTATTCGCCATTTAGGCGAATATATAGGTGGCTTTAATTCAGAAAATGTCGATCAGCTGATACCATGGCAAAATTTCTGAGCTGTCAAAATGCTGTTCTTTTTTTTAAGGGCTGTTCTTTGCGCCATAACGAAAAAAAAACAATTGTAAAAAATTTCGTTAAAATTCTTTAAAAACAATAATTTGGAAATAAAAGTTGCTACAAATTGTAAAAAACAATCATTTAATAATTTATTTAATAAAGTTTTGTAACACAAAATAAAACAATGCATGTTTGTGTTATATTCAAACGTAAATTCCCCAAGGGAGAGGAAACTTTCTACTGTGTGCCGAAAGATGTGGAATCTAGGCATATTAGTTGCGGTCGGTCGATGGAGCAGCTGATAAAGTTTCGTTATTGGTTATATTTTCTGTAGTCACAGTAGTAATACCAGCGTTGTCTGCTGTTGCTACATCAATCAACGATGTTGTGGGTGTTTTGGAATATGTGTTAGTTGTGGTTGTCGTTGTAAGAGGTGGCCGCCAAGCTGGACTCTGTACAAATATATTGTCTATAATATGATCAATATTTTCAGCCGATCCAATTGGAGATTGATTTGAGCCTGACTGTTGATTCGTTAAAGAGTCATCGGTTTTCGAGTCTTGTAATTTTTGTTGCTTATTCTTTTCCGATGGCGGCAGTATGGGTATAGCATTTGTAGGTCTTCTTTGGGGTAAAGAAACTGGTCGTGAAGAGGCCTGTGAGTAAGTTGGTAGAATGTAATTTAAATTTTGGTATCGACCTGAATTAACAGAAAACTTACGCTTGTGTTGCGAAACCTACGTGACCAGTTGGACAGTTAGTTCTAGCAGCGGCTACTGTTTGTTGTGGAGTATCAATAGGATTATTATAAAATAAGCATAGCTTGATCTGTTGGCATCAGCATTGGTGGAGGAGCAGCTATTGCTGGTGATCAGCTATATGAGAATGTCGCAGACTTGAATATCACTTGGGTGGACTCCTCTGTACAATTGGTTTTTTATTTTGTGGCTGCTGTTGTGATGTCACCGCCATTACCATATTAGCAGTGCTTAATGATTCTAGAAGGAATACAAATGTATAAAATAATAATTTTATATATTATTATTGGTTATTGGGCACACACACACACACAATTTAATAAATATATACTTTACCATTTTCTTACTGAGTTTCTGTGTAGTTTTGCTTCAGTATCGCCATCACAATCGCCATTTTTCTTATTTCTTTCTACTCAAGTATATTTGACAGATAGAAATATTTTACACAAACAGAAACTACATGTAGTTTCTGCAGGGTTGCAAATCGAGTTCACCTAGCAGTGAATTCGCCTTGCTTCAGATCCTGCTCCAAAGTTATATTTCTTGCATATATTCAGCTTTCAAATTCTTTTGTAAACAAAAATCGACAAATTACCTTAAGCATCATAAATCTGTTTGTTTCGTATTTAAAACGCGTTTGTTGTTAATTTCCGTCAGACAGCAGCGCAAAAATAAAGTTTTAATTATATTCGCTGTCTTAAAGCTATAATTGAAACTCTAAATTTATAATTCTTGTTTACTTCCTGCTAAGTTTTTTTTGGAATATGTAAGAAATATATAATTAAAGAAATAATAAAATTTTATGATTTAATTAAAAATAAAATGTATTAATTAAGATTTTTTTTTTTATATAACGACTTAATAACTTTTTCTTTATAACAAAATGATAACTGAACTAATTGACTTAATGGGTTTTCTTCTTTTTTTTTCTTCTTTCGTTTTTTATTTTTGTGGTAAAATTGCAATTTTATAATTCAATTTATTTGCTTGTTTGTGTGCCAGAGTTTGTTTTAAGAAATTATATATATTTATTATTCGAAGGCTATAAATTTTAAAAGCAAAAACTAAAAAAAGGAAAATAAAGAAAAAGAGTTTTGTAACAGCCCACAATAATCAACGTTTTTACTAATACTTATGTAAATAAAATGCATACACTAAGTGGCAGATGTGTGTGTGTGTGTGTGCTTAGTTATTCACACATACACGCATACTTACTTACACATGCATGTGCATATTTTATAAGTTTTATTTTTGATATTTAGACATGAAACTAGTTACGGCAACTTTCTATAAAATTTTCTCTTCCTTGTGAGTAGAAAAAAAATGTATAAAAATAATTTTTCCTTCAATTTTATTTTTATCACAATGTTGCAAAACACAAAATAACACATTTTTATGCAAAGAAAAAAATTTCTATATGTTTTGCTAAAAGTAACAATAAATAAATTGTGTCAAAAAAGAAAAAAACCGAATGAAATAATACAAAACAATACATTTATTATTAAGACAACAAGCATAAATTATTGTTATTTTAATATTCAGTCGTTAAATATTTCTTAAGTTTAACTTAATTTTGTAAAAACTTTATAAATTGCATCAGACATCCAATTTGTCTTGGTGTTTTTCTTTCTGTGCAAAAAAATAAAAATATTTTTTTTCCTTGTGTATGAGACCCAGAGACGGGCAGAATCTCTTCTACCTTAAAGTATTTTTAGCTCTTGTTTTTACTTATTTTAGCTTTAATATTTATAGTTAATTTTAAATTTTGCCAGTTTTGCATTAGTTGCGCTCTAAAAAACTCTGGGGGTACACGATGTCTACGTACATGCAAACAATTTTTAAAATAATAAAATAAGGAATTTTTCATCTTTCGTTTTCTTTGCGAGTGTGTGTGTGTGTGTGGACGATGAGTGTGTGAATTTGAGTGTGTGTGTGTGTAGGTTTGTGTATTTTTTAGCTTATTTGCTTCTTCTTCTTCTAACGAAAATAAATATTGACACGGTAAATTAAAGTCATTGCAAGAAAATGTCATTTATTTAAGCACAAACACATACACACACAGTAATGCATGTACAACAGACACATACATACATACAAAGCCATATCTGTTCAAATTCTTAATATTGTATGGTGCCCTGTTGTTCCATCCATTCCTTGTGTGTTCTTGAAAGATAAATAGACTCAGAGAAATATGTTCGTTTAACATCAACAGCATTTCAAACGCAGCAGCCCGTTCTCAACTCCCATAATAAAAATGCACCAGAACAAATTAAATAGTGTGTGGTGGCATGTGAGGAATTTTATTGTTCACAGCTATAAATTTTTAAAGAATTACTAATGGTCGTCAAGCATTATTTGCAACCTTGTAATATGGATGATGTTAGCTGAAGTCGTTGCTGACTGGACTACGAAGTCGAAGATCATGGGTGCGTTTACGTATTCAGCCAAGTCATTAATATACATACATCAATACCTCACTTTAGCGTCGTGGCACTGTGGGGTGAAAGCCCTCACAAGTGGCGATTAATTCAAAAGATTAACTTTAATTTTCACAACCGTATTTGGTACCATATGAAAGTAGATAAAACTCTACATCACTAACTGCAAAAATAAAAGTTCTTGGTAGTTTTTTTTTTATTTGCAGTGTGTGTTCAAAGTTCAATCATTTCTCTTATTTTTTCGCGCATTGATTAAAAGAGAAAATTTTTATATTTCAATTGATTATAGTTTTTGTTAAGACTTCTAAAAGTTTTATAATGGAACCGTCAACTTCAGGTATATGAGCATTTAAAAAATTATTTTTTGTTTAGATAAATGTTTTAGAAATATTTAAAAAAAATAAATTTCATACCAGGTGGCCTTAGTTCAAAAATTGGTGATAAGCTGTTACCAAGGCAAAATTATTGAACTGTCAAAGTGTTCTTCTGGTTCTTCGTTTTTATGTGCGGCCATTGTTTTTTCCAAAGCATTTCATTTGACAGTTCAATAAATTTTACACAGAGTTGCATAAGTGAGTCCACCTTGTATGAATTCGCCTTGACACTGAGTTTCAACAACTTTGCGGATGAGTGCAGGAAAAAATGCTGTTATGCTCTTAAAATATATGTTTTTAGCTAATAAATCCCAGAATATCTATTTCCGCATTTGTGCGATTGTTGGGTTATGAAGGTTTTTGTGAGAGAATTTCGGTTGCTAAAAATCAATGTGAAAAAAACCAAACAAAAAAACAAGTTGTTTTTATTATCTTTTTTGTTATTTTTATTGTTATTTTATTGCTCACATTTACAATTTAATTTACGAATTTATCGTGTTTCATTCCAAAGTTACGCAAAAATAGTCAAATAAGACCATTTTCTCCAAAATACAAAAAAGCCCATAAAAGGTTAAAATTTTTTTTTTCAAAAATTTTTTTTAATTGCTGGTTTTTTATGTATTTATTAATACTTATCAATAAAAAATAACAATATTTTGAAATTACGAGTTCTATGAATTAATCGCCACTTTCTCTACCACTTACCCCACTGTGCGTGGTTACGTTGCAGAAAAACGCGACGCAAAGTGAATTATGATTTTCTATAGCAAACTACATACATATATAAATATCGAAGATAGGCTCCAGGGTTACAAAAATACTACTTTTATAAAGAACATTGAACACAGTAAACATTTAAAAAACAAAAATAATATTAAATGTTATTACATGCATACAAAAAAAAAAAAAACAAATTCTATTAAAACAAAATAAAATATTGAATTAATTTATAAAAAACAAAATAAAAATTAATTACTGTCTGATGAGTCCATAGTGGCTGTTGTCGTAAGTCTTACTCGAGCATGAATTTTGATATTAAAATTCAATAATCGGCAAACGTTTATTCGTTTATAAGTCGATTCAACGTTAAATAACATAAAATGAAATGAAATTATAGACCAAACTAAACATGTTTAATAGTAACATGTTTTAAGAAAACAGCTGAGATATAAAAAACAGTGTTGCCAAAAAGAAAGTTGCTGAAAAATCACTCTTTATTAATGATAATAATGGCCAGAGGTTTTATTATATTTGCAAGGAATTGTTGTAGAGACAAAATAAATTTCATTTGAATTCAGACGATTAAAATGATGAAATTTTGTAATATATTTCCACTGATACAGTAATACTTTGATATTTAGAAAACCAAATTCTAGAGTGTGAACTAATTTCTTTTAAATTTTTTATTTAATTTGATAATCCTTTGTTTTTTTTTAGCTAAGATATAAATATCAAGTTTGAATAAGATTATTTTTTCATATGACAAATTTTTGACAATTTCCTGCTTGAAATTTGACGAATTCATACTAGTTACTAGCTGGTCCTATCAATTATAATTATTATAAGAAATATTCGAAATGTTTCTTTAAGAAAAAAAAAACAGATTCTAATTTTAAACAAATTCTGAAATAAAATCTAAAAAGTATTTTGTAAATTCGGGAACATCAAGTTGAACCTGAATAAAAATTCTTAGCTTAATAATTATTAAGCTAAGAATTTTTTTTGATATTGTCTTCACGTGACGTTGACAAATAGTTACAGAATAAGGGGTATGTGACATTCAGTTTATTTGATATTTTATACTAAAGTCAATATATATTTTTTTTATTTTTAACATAAGAATTATCTATTCAGATTCAAGTTCAAATCTGCAAATTATATTTTAAGAATTTTTATACTAAATTCTACTATTGTGGGTGCTGTTGGTAGAACACGAGATTATGATGCGGAGGTTCCTGACTTCAACCCCGCGCTGAGTCATTAAATATTGTGTTGAATTCTTCTGATCAGCATTAGTGCATGATTGTGTTAGTTGTTGTCAGCCTGTTTCAATGATGAAGGCATGGCACTGATCACTGAACATAATTGGCAGCGACTGACTCGATCATGTACTAAAGGCAGAGTAACAGCATCCTCCTTCGTCGGTTCTGTAGCAAAAAAATTAGCCGGCGGAGTAAAAAGGTTCAAATAGCTATAAAAAATTCTATCTCCTCATCTCTCTTCATCTGTCCCCTCAATACTATCTCCCTCCTTTCTAGTTCCGGCTCAATACGCTGCATATGTAGGGGTCATGCCTGAGTGGCAATCACCAAATAATAAAATTCAAATAACTTTTAACTTTCTACTGACATTAAACGCCGAGTGTACGTTTTTTGTCTCTACTTGTGCTTTACACCATAATGAATGTAAATATTTTCTAAATTATATTTACTTTCTTGGCTTAAATAAATGTGAAAAATTAAATCTTTTATGATTGCTCACCGATTTTGTACAAGAAAAAAAAATTTATATAAATAAAAAAGCGGAAAAATGAAGAACTACAAAGAGAATTTACCGGAAAGTTATTTATTTAAAAAATACAAAAATATTATAAAAATAATCCTTGAACATCTACAAAATTGCAATTATAAATATTTAGTTTTAATTAAATACAAAAGTTAAATGTTAAACAAGTTAATTAATGATATTTTCAATATGTAAATTTGTTAGATTGTAATAATAAACTTAAAACAAATGGAAATTAATACATGAAACACTTGCAACGTTTGCTGATTGGAAAATGGCATGCAAAATACCAAACAAAAAGATGTTTTGTAATAATAAATTTTATTGCAAATTAAAATTATTAATAACACAGCTGCACGATTCTTGTATGAAAATAACAACAGAAAAAAGTTTTATTAATAAAACTTTAAATTTTGTGTAAAATAAATACAATCTGCGAGGAACAGGTGCTGGAATATTGTGTGATGTAAATTTTTAAATAAAAGGTTAAACAATCAAATGAACGTTGAAAGGCAAAAAATATTAATTCGCTTAATAGGATTATGGGGCAAAAAAAATATTTAAATACTCGTATTTTTCATATAAAGGAAAATTATGGGTGCCGCTGTGGCTGCTTGGTGCCAATGCTAACCTATTAGTACAGAGGTCATGGGTCCGATTCCCGTCAAAGATTCCCGTGTTTGTGACGTTTTCAGGGAACATAAAAGGGAACATGAAAAGATAATCAAAAGGTATAACGGGAATTTTTGTTCTATGAACTTTACTTTAGCATTAAAGCTGTTCTCAAGTACAATTTCATAATAAAATTGTTTTGAATAAAAATTCTAAGCCACCTAATAATTGATGGTAAACAAAAATACACTTGAGTACTGATAATGGGAGTGTAGTGACTTCCAAAAACAACGTTGTTCTGCTGTGCTGTGTAAGTTGTAAATTAAATTTGAGCCGATTCTCTCGTTCTTTGCAATTTAAATAGAATTTTAATTTGTTTAGATTTAATTTACCACAGAATCTCTTGTACAGTTCTTCACACTGTAACTCTATTAAATCACACTTTTTCAAATATCTCAAAAGTATTTGAATTAAAATGTCTAGAATAAACAGACATGGCTTAAAGGATTAATCAAAATGTATCTGATCATTAACACTTGGCAAAATTAAATATATTTTTGAGAACAAAAGGCTAAAACAGGCAGAAAAATTGCAATATATTTTCACATTTTACTGTTTTATTTATATCGTCTTGTTTATAGTTTTTTTTTCTATTTTGTAAAGAACAAACTATAATTTATATGCAAAAGTTTTTAATAAATTTATTATCAAAAAGTTTCTTTTCACAATTTCCTTACAAGACAAAGTACAACAGCAGCAGCATCAACATTAAAAAGACGGATAAAAAAAAAACAAATAGAAGTGCTGAAAATGGAAGTAAATAAGAAGTATAAACATATTGGGTGAACAGTGGGCAACAATAAAATAATAATTGAGTTAGAAAAATATAATATGGTGTTCAGACGTACGCCTTAATTGAGGTTATGGCAATTAACAACATTATTGAGCTCAATTACAAATACAACATTTTAATTAGCTAATTGATCAATTAACGCTTAATTGTCTATCAAATTGAGCAAAGTTTAAAATGCAGCACTGTAAAAGTTTGTTTAGTGAGCACCATAATACCTACTGAACAAACTTTATGAAATTTGACAACTCATATGTAAACAAATACACAGAAAAAAATGGCAAGTCAAGTTGAGGGTGAATTTTTAAAATACAATTTTTTTAATTAACAGTTAAAACAAATGAAAAATAAAAAAAATTATTACGTACAACATAAGCAAACTTTTTTTAAAAGCCAAACTTTTTTCCATTTTCGCAAAATTTTAACCACAAATTTTCACAAGCAAAATGTAAACAATACCTTTTGTCAGCTGCTGTCAAACGCTAATTGAGTTAGCTATATTGAGTATGTGTGAACACTTTTCAATTAACTTATTATTGACTCAATTAAAAATGCATGCATTAAAAAAAAGCATTAAACATTATTAATAAAATTTATGATTGGGAAAGGCTGTTTAACACTAAACTTAATTTAACTGTTTCCCTTTTCCCCCAAAACAATCGTATTACAGTTGTAAGTATGTAAACTGGTACGGAGAAAAACTGACTTTTGCCCCACTGTGCGACTGCCCTATATTTTTTAAATTTTAACTTTAAATTTTGTTTTTATATTTCCTATAGTGATATGTAAATACTGGAATTAAAATATTTCACAATTTAGCATAAAAATGCATTTTTAGTAATTATTTCCAGTAGCCATGATGGTTATGCATGCATAATCATGCCTGGAAAATAAATCCAAAAATGCATGTCAATATCAATAGAAACACTTAAGTGTTCTTAATATATGTACATAAATGTGAATTATTAATATAAATGAATATAAGGAAACTAATAAGAAAATTTGCAAAAAAAAAGCCAATTAGCTTTGTTACAATTTTGTCCCTTTTGACCCCACTGTATTCTATAGAAAGTTATGGTATCTATGCATTGTTAAAATAAAATGCATAGAAAAAAAGGCATTTGAAAGAAGAAATGAAAAATTGCAAGAAGTTTTTATTTTAAAATTTATTTATTCTCTCTTTTATTTTTTATACAACATAAAAATTAATGGCACTTTCGTTAAACTTGCGAAGTTGAATTGAACAAAATAGAGGAGAAATTCCACACAGAAAATGTAAATAAGAAAAATTTGTTTTGAAATATTTAATAAAAAAACTAGTGACAATATTTTTGTGGCATAATTTATTTAATATGCTTTTTCTAGAAAACAATGTAAGATATTTTACTCTTTCGACAATACAAAAGCAATTAAGCGTTTTTTTTTTTTGTAATAAGAAAAAAAGCTTACGTTTTAATTTGGAAAAATGGAAAGAATTTTGCAAATTTTGTATAGTTTTAAAATGCAATTTATTTGCTAGATTAGAAAATGTTTTAAAACTTTTAGTTACAATTCAATTTTTTTAGAGTGCATAGGTATCGAGATTTCATTTTGTTCGCCCTTATTCTGTTTGTCAACGTCACGTTAAGACAATATGAAAGTTAGAACACTTCTATACTCATTCTCTTCAACAATTGCCAATTTCTCACAACTCTTTGCTACATTCAACGACATAGAGAGTAGTAGGAGCCTGTCAGAAGTAGTTGTTGCACAGAAAAGGTATATAAGTGTCCTATTTGTGATATTGTCTTGACGTGACGTTGACAAATAGAATTATTATTAACTATAAAAAAATTTTCTTAAGAATATTTTTTCCTGATATGTCTGACCCCATGTAAAAAAATTAGAAGGCGGTTGACCCTGTTAAATAAATTTTTTTTTACCTCTTTTGAGGTTTCTCGATATTTACCGATCTGAATCGGTTCCAATTCAGAGGAAATTTAATTTGAAACTATAAGCGGTTCACATACTCAAACACATACATACAGCCACACGTAGTGACACCCTCTCAGGAGTAGTCAGAAAAGCTTTCTACGAACTCAGAACGTTGTCGATCTGGTGAAAAGTTTATTTTTTTTAAAACCGAGTAAAATTAATAATTTCCCGATTTTTTTTAAAACCTTTCATTTCCTTAAAGTGAAGTTAATAAAATGAGTATAATCAAAATCAATCTACCAGATTTGGGTCGAAATCTGGTGAGTAGCTGTAAATGCACTGTAAGGAGTTATTTAAAAAAAATTTGAAATTCCTATTCAAAGATGTCAGCAGAATATTTTTCGTTGGACTAATTACATTTGAATCTAAACCAAAATATCATTAAATTTTTATTTGTAATGTAATTGTAGGAACAATTTAAATTTTTTCCGACATCCTTATGCATTAAACACATTCACGACAGCAGGCTACCGACTACAACCTGTCAGATATAGAAAACATGTGTTTATATGGGAATAATTATTTTCACGGTTACACGGCAGGTTGTTGTCCGTGCTATTTTTGTAGTTGTAGTCAAAATAAACTAATTTTTATTTTCATAGGCGACAATAAATAAAGTAGTGCTGCCAACTCAGTGAAACATCCTAAATAAATAAGCGTTTAAAAATATTTTCAAATTGGACAAGAATATGAAAATTGTTAAAAATAAAAAAATTTAATAGCCCTTTCAAGAATAATAATTATTTTGTAACTTTTATTTCTTTGGCGATCTCTCTCGGGTTTAATTTTTTTTTTAATTGTTTTATTTAATATATTTATTGAATTTTTTTTGTATTATTTCAAAGTACTCCAAAAAGTCTTTCTATTATTAGACATATTTTTCAAATTTAATCACCTATTGCAAGAATTATTAAATTTTGAAATTTTGTAGGTGACTTCTCAAGTAAAAATTCAATTATTTAAAAAAAAGCTCTATGCAACGACATTTAAGCTCTAATTTTGTATATACTTGATAGCTGTTATCGATTAAATGCGTTAGTTAGGTCAGAAATTAATTAACTCATAAACTCATTTCCATAGTGCCATAACAAAAAAGGACATCAAAATGTATTTATTACAAATGCAAAAACAATAAAGAGCTATAAACAAATAAAGTGTTTTTATTATTAATTTTGTTTCGATCTATAAATAGATTTAGAATAAGCGCTTTTTTTATATATGAAAGTGTCACCACTAAAATGAAATGTTGACGTTGTGATTGGCGCGTTCAAAATAATTAAGTAGCTGACTATACGGCGATAAGTATTGCTAGCGACACATGTAGCCATGTAGTCGGTAGCCTGCTGTCGTGAACGTGTTTAAAGCATTGAATATACAATAAATATTTTGATTTGTGTTATTATAAACATTTTAAATTTACTCTAGAAATTTCACATAATACAAGTTAATCTTAAAGTCTGCCTTTCTGCGAATGGTTGTTTGACATGAATTTTTATCTTTATCGTGCTTTTCCACAAAATAAAATTAAAAAAAAAGAATTAAATAATTATAAATGAGATGATTGAGAGGTTTTCTTTATTTGAATAAGCTTAACTTGATTTGCTCTAGTTTTTGAAACATGAAGGGCTATAAAAACATTAATTTCTTTTGAAATGCTAAATGTGTTCACATATCAAATATAATTATTATCAATTTAGTTCGAAAACGTGTTGACAACTACTCAGTTTATTTTGACCAAATATATTTACACACAATTTACTTTCTCTGCAATATATAACACACGTTTCACAGCTTCATAAAATAATTATGTGTCGCTACCTTCAATCAAAAATAGGGAAGGCCAGTTATTTAGAGAAAGCTGCCTTTAATGCGACATATATGTATATCTTGTCAGTTCAATTGTGCCAAAAATAATAAAATTTTCTTTTCCTGTAATTTCTTTTTTTTTGTCTATTTCTATCTCAAATTGACGCTTATTTATTTTTAATTTTTTCCCAACTGCTTTTGTTTTTTAGTTACTAATTAATTTCATTTAATATGTTTGCTTAGATTTTAATTTGACACTCAAATATATGTTTTCTAGACTTTTCAAAAAGTAAAACTGTTACCAATCTCCTAGTATTTTTTCATAATCAGGGCCACAAAAATATCCAATAAAAAAATATGAAAAAATCAAAGTGACGTTGAGCAGTGCAATAACTGCTTGGAAGTTTTCCTTCATTTCCCATTCCTCATCTTATCAATAAATATTCCCCATGAGATTTCTTACTCCTCCCGTAATGGGGGAAATAGTAGTTATTTCCCTAAAAAATATTTCACTTTAATAACAGAGAAAGTTAATACGGTGTTCATATATTTTAGAATTTTAGTTAACTGATTGCTCAATTAACACTTAGTTGTTATAAAATCGACTAAAATTACAAATGCAGCACTGCCAAGAAGTGTGTTTAGTGAGCAACACATAAATCACTGAACAAAGCTCGTCAAGACTTAAACCCCATTTACAAGTAAGAAATTGGTAGGCGGACAGTCGAAATTTGTAGGTAAAAGGTTGAAAAGGTAGAGTGTGTACGATAGTACAACTCTCAGTACTCCACATTTTCGTTTCTCTTTCCTACTTTTCGCAACATACACCCAAATATTAAGTAAACAAACACATCTCTCTGTTTTTTAAATTCGTACCTGTATGTATATGTATTCTTAGTATATAAAAAAAAAAAAGAAAACACAAAAAATCCATACGGAGAAACATCCCAGATTTGAACTTGAGGCCCGCATAAATATAAAAATTTTTTTAGTTCTCATACAATAATTGAATTGACTAATTTTTATATATTATGTCAATAATACAATTGATCCAATTAAAAATGCATGTCTGAACACGATATTACATGAAAATATTTGTTGTACACGTATTTTCTAAAAATAAGCTTAAATAAATAAATAAATATTTTATTGATCCTTTAGGTTTCTTTCAGGTCGAAAACCTAAAAAATACCTAGAAAACAATAATTTTTTTTGTTTTTACTAACGGCCATTTTCACAATATCTGATTAAGACTTAACGTTTACTTTAACGACAACTTTTGTATGCCACAATCACATCGGCAATGTGAAAGTAATTTAAATGGTAAACAAATTCAAAAAATCAAAGGTTGCAAAACTTTTTGTTTTTTGATTTCATAGAAATTAAAACAAATGTTCTTCGTTTGTTTGGTGGGGAAATTGCATGAAATACAAGTTGTTCAAATGTTTGCTATATTTTGGTTCTTGCTTTTCATGGCGGTATTTAGAATCTTGAGCATTTCCAAATTGGAGGAAAATTTGAGAGGAGTTATTGGGTAAAGTAGGTCACAATAACGCTACAAAGCCTAATAAGACGGGAAGTAGTTGAATCTGCATTAATACCTTTCGAACAGCTAGTTCAAATTTGAAATCGAATCCTACACCCAATTCACACAAAGAATAATTTTATTAATTCTCTTTTGAAATTGGTTCCAAAAACTCTTTACGTTCATACGATGAATTTGGTTTTCATGTCTATGGCTGAATTTTTGTTATTGTTTCCCATGTACATGATTTCAAAATAAAAACAGTTCAAAACGTTATAAAGAGAATATGTATTTATTAATGCAAAGAGAAACATGAAAAAAATCTCTCTACTCCGTTCGCTATGAAACCAAAAATGACGTCGAAAATTGGAAGTCATAAAATGCATCGTGTGAATTGGGTGTTATATATATTTGCATAAACAAAAACATATTTTTAAAGCCAATAAAACATAATTTCAATTATTTAAAAAAAAAAAGTTACCAATAGCAAAAAATATATATTTTTTTCAGATTTTGAAGATATTAAGCAAAATTTTATTGGGTCTTTTCATAAAATATATATTTATGCCAAGTAAACATATTGTATATCGATGCGTAACGACAAAATAAAAAAAAACAACTATTTATGAATTTCTTTTGATGTTTAATTTAAATAGCAAAAAATATGAAGAAATATTATTCCTATGAATGCCGTAAAACATGGGGATGGCAAGACTTAATTAAGCGAAAGGAACTCATCGATTGTATATAATTAATATTGATAAGTACGGCATTAACATACACACGCATCACACAATCAATTTACATTTGCTCGTACACACACATACGACGAGTACATAATACTATCGGTGTGTATGTATATGATATTTGCAATAAACTTAATACTGTTGTTATAGCAATGAAATTCATTAATGCGTAAATAGTTCAATCAACTTTAATATTTATAGAAGTTTTTATAATAAATCAATAAATAAATATGTGCAAACAAATATTGATCATTGATAAAGAAAATAATTTTTGTTGCAATAAAGAAAAAAGCTAAAAACAAACAGATCAACAACGCATTTGCTAAGGTTTGATGCTCTTTTGATGAATAGACACAGCCGTATACCACTTGACCAAACTTTTCTCAAAATACAAACACAAATATCAGTCGCAAATCAGCTCTGAGTCAGTCAACATCAATCCTCGTTGGCAGTTAGACTACTGATCATTTCGTCTCTTTTGAGAGTTCTGCGTTTCACTATTTAATTTCACCATCTCAGATAACTGCATAGATTTACAGTGCTTTTGAGGAATTTTTCGTAGTTAACCACGTTGCTACTTCTTATGTAAAGGCACAAGTCGTGTACAGTCAGTCACATTAATGAACAAAATACGGGTTAACAACATCGTCGGCATATGGTCTTCAGTCAACTGTCGGAAACTGTGCACTGATACTTAGCAAAGTATATTTTATGCAAATATACCACAAAAATGTGTTGTGTCCGTAACTCAAAGATCAGTGAGAAGCGCGAGGTTTATTCAGAATGGCGATTGAGGCGTCTCAATAAATGCGCACCATTTAAAATCGGACATGATCGTATTAATTACGAAATAAAATATTCGGGATACCTGATGCTCTTTACCCAAGTTCTTGACTAGTCCTTTTATGCAATATATATGAAAAACTGATATTGCCAAAGCTGTAGTCAAACATCTCCGAACAACACTTTTGTCGGAAATTTTTGTTATGTAGCTTGACGTTTCTCTTGTTGAATGAGAGATCGAAAAACAAATAATTTTATCAGCAGCCGTTGGCTTTGAAAAAAGCAAAGAGAAAAATGGAATATTTTCATTAATAGTCATCAGGGTTGGGAAATATTGTTCTAACCAAAAGTGAGTTAACTTAAAAATTAACGTATGAAGTTCTCATTAGAGTTGTGCTTTTTAGCTCAGTGAGCTGAGCGCTCATTTTAGCTCAGCTCAGTTTACTGAGCTAGTTCATTTAATTGCTCAGTAGCTCAGTGGCTCAGTACCTCAGTAATAATGATACACCAAGGGTGATTAAAGACGTTGTAACCATATTTATGATAGATGGCAACAACGATAAGAATAATTTCGTGGAGTTTCAAAGACAAATATAATCCAATATTGCCTTTAATATATTTAAAATCAATCAATAATGCGACTTTTTGAAGAGGTGGACTATGAACTAAATATATATATATATATATAAATAAAAAAATAAATAAATAAATAAATATATATATATATATATATATAAATATATATATATATATATGTATATATCTATATATGTGTATATATATATATATCTATATATATATTTATATATATATATATATATATATATGTATATATATATATATATATATATATATATATATATATATTTAAAAAAAAAAATATATATATATATATATATATATATATATATATATGTATATGTATAAAAATATGTATATATATATATATATATATATATATACATACATATATATACATATATGTATATATATATATATATATATATATATATATATATATCTACATATATATATATATATATATATATATATATATATATATACATATATATATATAGATATATATATATATATATATATATATATATATATTTACATATATACATATATATATATATATACATACATATATATATATATATATATATATATATATATATACATATATACATATATATATATATATATACATACATATATATATATATATATATATATATATATATACATATATATATACATATATATATACATATATATATATATATATATATATATATATATAAATGTATAGATATATATATATATATATATATATATATATATATATATATATATATATACATATATATATATATATATATATATATATATATTTATATATATATATATATATATATATATATATATATATATATATAAATATATATTTATATATATATGTTTATAATAAAACCATTCTCATGTACTGGTGTTTTTCCAAACATGGTTTCATCGTACCAGTTTTATTTGTAAAAAATTTCTATACATAAAGATTGGTTCTGTAGACATGCCACAATAACATATTCAATGAGGTATTTTTATATATGTCTGGCAGCATATTAAGAAACTGTGCTATCATTACAATTATGACAGAAATTTCCAAAACGCTCAGCTCTGAAGCAAAAGCGCTCTGAAACAGAAGAGCTCTGAAACAAAAGAGCTCTGAAACAAAAGCGTTCTGACATAAAAGCGCTCAGTACTGAGCTAAAATCATCTTTTGTAGTGAGCGCTCATTTCGCTCAGCTCACTGAAACGTTCCATTGAAGTAGCTCATAGCTCAGTGACACAACTCTAGTTCTCATTTTGTTCAAAAAATTAGTTAAATAGTTGATGTTTCTAATGACTAGTAGCATCCTGAAAAATGGAAAAATTACACAAAGATCGCTAATGAGATGACGCAACTGCCTCGACATCACTACAGATCCATGCTGCTTGATGATTATGAAAAATATTCTAAAAAGAATTTGGATTTAATACAAATTCTTAAAATAGAAAAAAATAATAATTTGTAGATTTTTCTGAATAAATATGCTTAGCTAGGCATGGCGTCTTTCAAATCGCTACGGATCCGTTCTGCTAGGTTAAGGATTATAAAAATATTCTAAATATTCAACTGTTAATAAAATAATTTGAATTCAATACAAATTCTTAAAATAAAACAAATAAGGGCCGATAGCCATTAGTTGCTAGTGCCTTCACTTCTTTTTGTTTATTGTAATTTTAATTATAATAGACTTGAAATAATAATAATAATAATAAAACAAATAAGAACGTTATATTCGACTGGGTCAAATCTTAAATACCCTCCAAATATTTAGTAATTAAGTACTGAAAAAAATATATATTTTTAATAGGATTATTTAGTGGGCAAAGATGTTTGGAAGGGTAGGGCAGGGGAAGATCGTCGTACAGGCTTAAAAATTTAGTTTTAAAGGGATGTAGGCTAAAGGAATACAATTTGTTAAATACTTACACTATTTTTGCTTATAATATCTTACATCAACGCCCACAAAAGAGGGTGGGGTCCAAAAATTGATTTTTTTTCTGATTTTTTGGCTGCAAGTTGACATAAAAATATATCTAAAGTTAAAAAAAAACATAAATAAAAAAAGCGTTAAAAATTATGTTATATTTTAGAGGTTTAGTTCTTCTTCTTTTTGGGGGACCTTTTTACACCTTGTCCGAATTAGTCCATTTACGAATTTCTACTGTGCTATTCTTCGACATTTATCTGTACCAAATTTTCATCACTGATCAAGAATATGTACATATGTATATGTACTCTATGGAGCCTTAGAGGGATATTTCGCTGCGTTACATATGGAATGACAAGTCCTATTTGGAGGGTATAAAAAAAGTATAATAATTTGCAGATTTGAACTTGAACCTCAATAAAAATGCCTAGCTTGTCAAATAATATTGTTCCGAGCACTTTTAGCTTGAGAAAATTTAACTGTGCTACCAATTATTTTAATTTTTGAAACAAAGTTGAACCGAGCTGCAACATGGTTGCCAATGGGTCCAGTCCACTTTTTTTTTGATCAGATTTCTGCCGCCACTAATAAAATACTCGTATACTTGTAAAAGTTCCAAGTTTATGGATTAAGCGTTAGTTTTTATATAAAGAAAAACATTAAATGTGTAATTCATAAAAAATATTTTATGCTTATAAAATAAAAATTTACATGCAGAAAATGAAATACAAATTTCAATAGCATGATTAAAGAGTGTTTTTTATAGAGTTATACAACTTTGAATTGACATCACTGCTTTATTTGACCACCCATTTAACAGCTGATAGTTGCTTTTTCTTTAGTTTGCTTTGACATTTCATTATGGATCGACTTACACAGAGCAACGCGTGCAAATTGTGGAAATTTTTAATCAAGATAATGGTTCTGTACGTCAAACTTATCGTACACTGCGTCCATTTTATGGCGTACATAATCGTCCTTCAGAGCTGCTAATGCGAAGAACAATAGATCGTTTTCGGACCACATTTACTGTTACTGATAATGTGCATCCCGTAATACGCCGAACAATTGCGCACTGAAAAAACTGTGACCTAATCAATCAATTCGTCGCCGTTCTCAGCAACTGGGGTTTTGTCATTCATTTAATGGAAATTTTCTGTAGTTGTTGAAAATTGGTGTTCCAGATTGCGTCTTGTACGCGCCAGCCGTGGCGGCCACATGGCCGAAATCATATTTGAACATTAATGTCATAAAATTTTCATTGATATCAAAAACATATATGTTTTATTATGATTTACACTTGTATCACTCCATAAAAAACACCCGATATTTTATTCTCTAGCATATTTTATTACATATCGTTGAAAAATATATGTGTGAAACCCAGAATACCGCAAATTGCAAACATCTGCCTTTTTGCTGTCACCTTTTAAAACAACCTATTTACTTCATCTGGTAGCTTTATTTTTTCGCATAAATTCAAGATGTATTTAATAATGTGGCATCACCACGACAAATGATTACTTTTTGTTGTACCCTGTTTTCATACGCTTTGTTTGTTTACATACAAGCGCTAGTGAGTATAGAATTTGAAGAAGAAAAACAATAATTTTGTTAATATTGTGCTTTTGGCAAAAATTTTATTTAAAGATATTCATTAAAGTGTTTTTCTTATTTAGCAAGTGTTTTTGCAATAAAAAATGTTAATTTTATATAAACTTCTGAATTATTAAAAAGGAAAATGCTGCTCAATAGTCTGCTTGCATAGGGAGTAATATCTTTACACAAACAACATGCCGGTTGTTTATTGTATTGTTGAATTTTTTACAAATGGGTGAGTCGTGTTGGAAATAATCTTTCAGGAAAAAATTTTTTGTTGGCTTCTAATTAAAATTTGTTTTAATGTTTAATCATTCAGAGTAATTTCAACTTAAAAGTATATTTCCAGATTTGATCGTTTCTAGTTTTAGGATTTAGTTAATTTTTTTACAGTAGGTTTTTTAAAAGTAGTATCGAGCATACTTTTCATACAACATTAAATTAATGTTTTTCCAACATAAAAATTGTTTTATTAGATATTCTACATTTAACATGGAGTTACAAATTTATATTGAAATGCATACAAAACAAATGACGGATTTATTCATAATCTTTCATATAACAAATAGTATTTTGTTCATAATATTTTTAGTCAATGTCTCAAGCAATTCATAGCCATTCCTGTAATTCAGACTAGACTATTGAACAAACTGGACGTCTACACGATTTCAAATAAATGTGACGACAGTCTGTCTAATAACAGCAATTTAATGTATGTTTTTATGTGCACATACTTCGTAGTTTTGTTTTAAGCTTTTGTAAAATTTTCTAAACTACATATTGTACAATTTCTTATTTATTATTTATGGGCAATTATTCTTAACAATTATTGACAATTTGTACATTAAATTTTCTTGTGTAATTAATACATGTTGTTATGTATACTGGACAATCAAGAGAAAATATCGATAAAAATTAGACTGTATAAATGACATTTTATTGGGCAAAAATATATGTACATACATGACTTTTCAATTTATGTTCGTTTCATTAAGCGACAACAAAAACATACATAAATAAAATTGTATTAAAAGTTCATTAAACTTTGCAGCAATTTATAAAAATGTGTGCAGTTTGGAAGGTAAATAAAATTGAAAAATTAAGCAAAAAGATTTGTATGTAAGTATTTTTTTAACGAACATTCATATTGATATATTAAACTGAATTAAGAGTTTTTATAAAAACTGATGTTGACTTCCCCTTGTGCCTTGGAATATTTATAATGTCTTTCTGAATTTAAAAACAAAAAAATTTTGAACAATTAGCCTATAAAAAATCTTAAAAAAAATTTATAATTTTGTAGCGGGTTTCAAAGTTCAAGTTAAATAAAACCCACATAAAGCTATGATTTCATATTTGCTTATATTCTAAACTAAAGATTAGCACAACATTATTTTATAGCAGGCAGTGATCTACTTTCCTACAAGAATTTAATAAATTAACAGTAAAAACTTAACAATAATAGGTAAAAAAAATTGCAAAATGTTGACTTGTAACCTTAATTGAGCCGATGTATATTTACTGCCTATTTCACAATGTCGGATGAATTCTTTCCTTCGTATAAACATATTTTTTACGCATTAACAAACGGTTGCAAAAAAATTATTAAATATATTTATGTGTGCATAAGTACGTATGTACGTACATTTGTGGTGTTCACACTGTGTGCTATTGCCATACCGTCCCAGTATTTTAAGTTGTTGTTGTTCTGCATACAAAAAAGTCATAAAATAACAGCACCCTTTCAGTTATGTTTTTGTTTTGTCATAAAATAGCTCTGCTAAACTGAGTCGAAAGATTGGAACTCCTTAGGCAAGCCGGCGAGCGATAGCATATGCTTGCCGCCGTTACTTATATATGTATGATTCATGAATAAAAACGGCTAAACAATTATTCATACCTTCATGTTACTACATTAAATCACATTTGTACAACATAAAAATAAATAGAAGTGAATTAAATCGCAAAATATATGCAAGTGATAAATTTTCGCGTTTAACTGGCGGCCACTGAACGTTTTTCCGTTTGCCGACGCCGAAAGAATTTATTCAGCTCATGCCAATCATTACAAATGTGTTGTTTTCTTATCAGCTGATCGAAGTTGGGAATAGCGCAATAAGTTATGACGGGTTGTTCACACTAGTCATATATTTGGTGATATTATTTTATGACTCTATGACTACAGTGTGAATACCCCTATTGTATTTACTTTGTACTCGTATTTATTTGTTTCCTGATAAACACCATTTTTATTCATAATCATTTAGCTATTTTGTATTTATCACTTACTTTTATGAGCACAAAAAAAGAAAAACAATTTTCTTTCTAGTTCAAATACCTTTATTAAGTGATTGCAATATTACACAGATACTTCTATAAAATGTTAGCTGAAGACCTACCGACAAAAGCTACAACGAACGTTAATAAATGTATTTTTATACGCTTCTTATTTTTTTTTTATTTTATACATTTTTATTTTATGAACATCTCATACTTGTTTTGCACATAATTCTTATAAGAAAACTTGACTCATTTAACACACGTTTAAACTCAGCCCAATGCTAAGAAGATGGCGCAAAATTATGTCGAAGTAATAAATCAAAATTACGATGTCGGCTTTATGTGAAAATATTGCTCAGAAGCAAAGTCTACGGAAATAGTATTGAAGGGAATACGCCTATTGTATATGTGTCTACTTCAGGAGAACCTGTCGACATGGCATTTATCGATAATCTAATCTAATAAGTTGGTTGGTTGGTTTTATTTTATCTCGCAAAAATATTTTGCTATTGGTTAGCCAGTGTAACTAACTATGCACGCTCAAGTGCCACGACCGCCACATCCCACGCAAAAATATCTAGCCGAGCAAACAGAGCTCCCTCTAAAAGTTTTTTTTTACTTAACTTTCACGCAGGAGCTAAACAAGCTCGGTCCACCTTTAAAAGATTCTAACGAATGAAAAAGGAATTTGAAACTTTTATTTTTGTGCTTAGATACGGAGTGACAAGAAATCTTCTATAAAGAAAAAAATTTCTGTAAATAAAAGAGAGGTTCGTGCTACTGGCGTAGGACCACACAATTTCAAATATAGAAGAATCCATTGGAAAGATATGTGATCTTTATAACTGCGTTGATGGTGTTGAGAGAAGCGTTTGTTATGGAACTCACCAGGAGAATAATGCGTCAGACATTTCGTTGGAAGTCATTACCAAGCGACCTTTGAAAGCTACCTTCTGCTAGGAATCAATGACCAAAGGAATTGATTTAGTTTTCACATATGGTTCAAGTTTTTGTAGAATCCAAATAAAACCTTTCTTGTTTATGCGGAAATATTCCGTGAACCTAAAAGTATTTGATGTGAGTTGCATTTAAATCAGTTGGAAAAACTTTTTACCTAGTGTCCTGCATACTCAGTGGATCTGAAGCATCCCTCAATGATTATCTTTATTTATATTTTTTATTTATATTTTCAAAGTTATTCGAATTATTTATTATTAAATAAGTTGATAAAATTAATGCCATTTTGCTGATTTAAAATCAACTTTAATTTTTTATGAAAAAGTTGCAATTTTGTCATGAAACAATTTGAAAAGGAACAAAAATGGAAAGAGAAACCGTTCGATTTTGATCACATCTTATAACAAAACGTTCGCTTTTTATTTTAGATATTGTTCGAAAACGGATCAATTTCCATCACATATCTGATAATAAAAAGGATATTTGTATTAAATTACCTGAGACAATCACGTATGCGATGAAAATCCGTCGATTTGAAAAGTAAATCGTTTTTTGAAATCGACAACTGTGTGATAGATTTCGATCGATTTCATATTCCACTTTTGTTTCATTCTACAACAATTCTTATAAATGCAACTCTGATTATCTTTAAAATACAACTCGTTAAAAGTCAACAGTGAAAAGTTTTCAATTAAAAGTAAACATTTATTTAAAAATAAAATTCAAATGGCTTTAATTACAGCAATTTCTTTAATTATCTTTTAGAGATGTAAATTTGATTATACGGACGGCCTCCAGTTGCTATCGCTTCTTGTCGGTTTGTTGCAATCTTTTTCTTTGCGCATGCCTTCCAGTCTCGCCATGCCTTTGTCGAAATAATAAATACGTTTCGTATGATATTTTTAAGCATGAATAATAAAACTTACCTTCTTCCAACATCATGCATCATGAATTGGTAGTCCAAGGCTATTCAATTTAGTGGCCAAATCACTCCATAAATTTTCAACATCTATTTTACTGCATTTGGGAAAGCCTCTAGCTATGTCTTGATGGCTTTCCATGATGCATCTTCCTGTTCAGGATTTTTATGTTTTCCCCTATAAAGTCAATAAATAAATATAAATTTCATTATTCGTCTTTAAACTAAAAAAATACTTACGCGTCTTCTTTGTAAATTTATTTGATGTTAAAAAAAATCATTTTCAAAATGGTTTTAAACCGTCATTATCGATATGTGTTACCTGTCAAAAATGTCAAAAACGAAATGGGACAAAGTGGAAAATGAAATCGACGCAACAAAACGACAAAAGAAAACACATCACACCTTTTTTCGATTTTAGCGTTTTTTGTCGCCGAAATCGATTTTCATCACATACGTGAATAATAACTCCCATAAATTATATTAAATGATATTTAGTGTATTTAAAGTGCTCGTTCACTGTAATTTTCTATAAAAATTTGATATTCTAAATGTACAGTCCATGAAATTTGCTTGACCTTAAAAGAGAACAAACTCTTTATATTTACTTTACTTGATTAAGTCAATGATATTAGTTTAAAAAATACTTAATCTCTTTGATTAAAGTTAAAATATTCCAGAATGGGGCTATATATATATACACACATACACATTTATTCATAGACACACATACAAACTTACAGGGACATGTATTAAGCTGAGGTCACGTACATCCATTTATATTAAATTATCTTCACTATAATAATAAATTGAATGCAATTATTGAAATAATCGTTATTTATTGCATTACAAGATATAAAAATGTTGTGTTGCATCTTACAAAACCAATGAAGACAAATGGAAAAGATATTGTAGAAGAAGAAGAAAAAAAAGAGAGAGAAACTGAAAGAATGATATTAAAAAAAAGACATAGTTAAAAGGAACTGGGAAATTCTTTACTTATAATTGGCCTCATTGAAAGAATTCTTTTTTTCCAATTCACTAACGAGATGAAGTGTTTGAAAGCTTAAAGACTTAAAACTGGACACAAATTGCAACAATATAATTTAATAATAATTGTTTTTTTTTTTGTAAACTATTAAGCAAAAATAAATAGAACTGATAACAACAAAAACCCAACAACTTTAAGAATATTTTCTTTTGATAGCTCAAGGGTCCGAATTATTGCTTTCGATATCGATACAATTTAAATGGAAATTTTGATCGATATCGAAAATAATTTGCTCTCTTAAATATTTACGTGTGTAAATAAATTTTCAAATTAATAAAAACAATTTTTTTTAAATTAAATAAAATTGGAAATGTGTAAGAAAAACGAATTCTTTGGAAATTTCATTTTAAAATACATTTTGAACCTAAATTAAGTTTTATGATTACACCAGTAAATAAAAATTTCTTGTTGTTGGGATTGTGTCAGTCGGTGTTGGCTAATTTCTGCTAGACCATTCATTGTCTTGCTAATGAGGCATTTCCTTTTGGTAGTTTTCTTCTTCTTTTTTTCCATTTTATAAATGAATTGCGATAGTGATTCACCCTCATGAACGAATGTAAAGAAAGAAAATACAAAATAAAAAATATATTTATAAACAACTTACGTATAAAAAATAATCTCTATATAAAATCACTATAATTAAATGTAATTATTTATATTGTTGTTGTAGTTTTTTAAGCGAAATAAATTGTTATTTTTTGTGCTTAATTTATTCATTGAAAAAATAATGTTGGTGTTGTTGTGCAAAACAGCTGAAGCAAATAATTTAAATCAATTTTTCGTCGAAATGGAATTTTTATTATACGTATTTATTTATTACACTTTGTTTTTTTCTTTCTTTTTTTTTTTTTTAATTGCATAATTAATTTTGTTAACTTTCTTATACGAGTACGTTAAGCAAATATTTACTTCTATGCGCAGCAGTATTAGTATATATGTAATTAAAAATAATTGTTAATATTATGTAAACATTTTCCTGTAAACAGAGTTTAATAAGAAATTACACAGGAGAAAATGGTTACACTCTCGTAAGTCTGGGAAAAAGTTCAGTTGAATATTTCTAAGAAACTATTAAGTGCAATCAATATGTTTCGGAATGTGGGAAAAGGTAAAATAAGTTTAAGAAGTTGAAGTAATAAAAGCGACTGGCTTAAAGGAACTCGTATCATGCAGTCGAGAATTATTTATGGTCAAAGCCCAAAATATCCTACAAATATTTTTTACCAGCAACCATTTTTCAGACAAAAATTGCTGAAGGCAACACCCGCTAGGACAAATATAAGACAACATTTTTATGACTCGGGGGATGCCCCTTCGTATGCAGGGCATTGCGCTAGGAACTAGAAAGGAGAGGATAGTATTAAGAGACCAGATGAGAAGACAGAAAATTTTTTGTAGCTATTTCAACCTTCTACTTCGCCTGCTAAGTTTTTGCTACAAGGCCGACGAAGGAGGGTGCTGTTCTTTAATACATAAATTGTATAGAAGCCATTTGTTTTAATATTTAATTTTAATTTTCTGCTGCAAAGGGGATACAAAGCACGACCTCAACGAATGGCTCTATTGCAAATATTATCTACATGTTCTTTGTACGTTAGTTTTTTATCGAGGGTTACGCCTAGGTATTTAATAAAATTTGAAAACAATATCTCCTTCCTGGTAATAAAAATAATAAATAATAATAAAAATAACTAATGCGATAAAGAGAAACAAAAAAACATTGATAATTATAAAAAAATCTAAAAGTACAATAAATAATCTTCAAAAATACTTCAAAATTTTATTTCTTGTTGTAAAAAAAGAGTTGTTGAAAAATGTGCCAATTATTTTGCGGCATTAGTTTCTTCAAACTTATTAAATCTTCATATTTTTGTTTTTTGATACCAATAGAGTTTTTATAAAGTGGAGGCAAATTTATGCCGAGATCGACATAATTTTTTTTATGAGGAGATAAAATATACTTATTTTCAAGATTCAGGTTGCATATGTTCATTATATTTTAAACACTTGCGTATCACCCCTTTTTGTTCCAGGTCTTATGGATTGACGAAATTTTATTTTATTAAAGTCTTTGAAAAAACTGTGTTCTATATAGCGAACCTTGCAAGGGGACGGATACACTCTGGCATTTTTTATTATATGAACAAAATCTGTTAGAAAAAAAGTTCTTTATCCCTTTTCTTCATTTCGATCAGAGAGTGATTTCACAGCACCAAAAATGTTTCGATTATGGTTCCAGATATCTTGTTTATCTCAAAAACAAACAAAAATAGTGGGCGATGCTCTGACATTTCTAAGTTTAAATACAAAGAAATATATTTTGAGGCTTACGAGGTTTTCAAAGTTACCAACTTTGAGAGACTATCTATAGGATCCGCAATCTAACGTTTTTTTTTCAACTAGTGCTTATTTCGTGAATAGTAACACTTATCTCAGGTCTGATTTGACAGACCGCTGAACGAATATGGTTGACCATCCAATGCGTTTTCGCTTCGCTAAGTGGGCCTGCGATCGACTTACAGAAGATGCCGATTTTGCCAAATAAAATCATCTTTTCAGATGAAGCTCATTTTGATCTTGGCGGGTATGTAAACAGCAAAATTGTCGCATTTGGGGCACAGAAAACCCACACGCATACATTGAAAAGCCGAGTCACTGTTTGGTGCGGATTTTGGTCCAGAGGCATAATTGGGCCATTTTTCTTCGAATATGAGCAGGAGTGGCCGTTACAGTCAATGGCGATCGTTATCGGGCATGCAACCATTTGAATGAAATTATTTTCCATTATTAACCGGAAGGATTGTACTTTGAAATAAAAAAAAAATTTTGAGAAAATATTCAGTAGTTTTTTTATAGCATTTTCAAAACAAAATAGGTTATTTGGCGGACCCTATAGAATAAAAAAAATTGTGCATGAGACTTTAACATTTCCAACAATTAATATAAAGAAATTCAATTTTCTCATTTTGTATGGCACTTACATGGTTTTCGAAATGGACCTAACTTTTTTTTTGCAAACAAAGTTGTCAAGGTGAGAAGTGGACAATTAATGGTAAGAAAATTATCGGCAATAGTACAATAAATCTACCTTCTTACCGACTTTTTTTCTATGAATGCTTTACAAAATTTCCAAGTTGCAGAATGCAAACAGTTGCAGATGAAAAACTTAAATTAAATTTAAATATATCTGCTAGGTGAATTAAATTGTATTTAAATATGATCTATAAAAATAAATTAGGTGTTTAAAGAGATATTAAAAATAAATGACATATAATGATCCATTGAATTCTTAGGCATTAGATTATTAATGTGTTCCACGAAAATATTTGCCTTAATATTTCCTACAAAGTTATTGAACATTCTACACAACATAGATGTAAAGAACACATAACGGCAACTTTCTCTTTGGCAACACTGTTTCTGGCAGATCAGCTGTTTACGTTTAACGTGTTACTGTTAAACATGCTCAGTTTGGCATATAGTTTAACCATGAACCGAGATACAAATGAACAACGTGTGGAGATTTTTGAAATTTTTTTTATCGAAATTCATGCACGGTTAAGAAAGTGGCCCGTGCTCATTTCTAATTGAATGGATATAAGCAAAATTGCCGTATTTGGTGTAAAGAGCAGTCAAAAGTAATGCAAGAGCTGCCAATTCGTCCCGAAAAATTTTGTGGACTATGGATGAGTAAAAAAAAAATTCGTAATTGAAGATATGAACTCGATTGGCATGTGATTTCAATAAGACAGTGTCAAATTCCACACACCCCGCGAAACAATGGCTCAAACGCAAGGCGAGTTCTGTGAACAGTATATTTCACATTTGAGACTAGTCAATTGGCCGCCTAGATCATGCGATTTAACGGCTTTAGAATATTTCTTGGTGGGGCTATGTTAAGACTCATGTCCATAAGGATAAGTCCGCAACGATTGCCGAACTGGAAGCTAATATTGAAGAATTTATTTGTGAGATACCGGCCGATATGTTGTAGAGAGTGTGTCAAAATTGGACCTAGTGCATGAACCTACGCTCGGCCGCGGTCTACACTTACACGAAATCATCTTTAAATATAGAACCATAAAGATCGTTCTACTGTTTTAAATAAAGATTTCCAGCAGTATTCACAAAAAAATAAAGTAGACTTGATGAACACTTTAAAATAAATTCTCTATGAAATTTTTACTTTAAAGCACACTTGAAGTACACATTAACTTTTGTGAATACAGCAGTTCTAAATTTTATGTTCATTTTTTATAAGAAAGGAGAACTTTAACCTCTGCTAAGATTAAATTTCTATGTGATACCAGAATCGGTTGCAAAATGGTATCGTTAGAGCATTAATTGAGTCCACGTTTAAAAGTCAAGTTAATACAGTGTTTCCCGAACAATCCAGGAAAATTCCTACACTTTTGGGCAACTATGGGGGGAATTCGTAGTTAAAAAAAATTAACTCAACAAAAGTAAACAAGAAACTCAAAACAAAAATGGTTGCATTACTTGCAGTGTTGTTGTTCAGTAGTGCTGCCGCAATTACAGGAATAAAATTAAGGGAAATTTTCCACTGGGAATTTAACTTCTGAGACAATCGTTTGATTAAGCGTTTAACAGTTACATGTTGAGCACTTTTGCTTTGGAAGTAGAGGAGGAAAACCCGTGGTAAATATTCAGAAAAGTTATTTAAGCGTGTGGCAATAATAATAAAAATACAGTCAAAGCTCGGTTTAACGAATGATATAATGTTCAACCTTTTCGTTAAACCGAGATATTCGTTATATCGAAAAGTAATTTTTTACCTTGAAATTTTGAGAAAAACGTTACGCAATTTTAAAAACATTAAAATTTACTTGCATAATTATGTGTATAAATAAAACTTTAATTAATATTTTTTCGCTTATTCAAGAAATTTTATTTATTACAAAAAATTTCATTAAAAAATTTAAATAAACCTATGTATTTATATTTGGATACTATGAACACAAATTTATTAATTCATTCATATTATTGATTATTTAAGAAATCTGTTATGAACGATTGTTTTAACGTACTTTGCAATCCTCTTTGTATTGCTTCTTCTTGTAACTCCCTTAATACAAGAGATTTTGAAACGTCTATTCTATTCTGGTCGCACCATAATATACAAGTTTCGAACCCTTTAATTGCATCTGAGTGTTTAATTTTTAATTCCTCCGACTCGACAGGAATAACGTCACATTCATTTTCTTCATCTTCGATATTAACATCTTCAACAATATCCTCATTCCAATTGCTTACATCATCTGCATTAAAGGTTATCTGAAATTACAATGAATATGGATTAAAAAGTCTTAAATTAGCCACATAGAACATACATTTGGAAAAACAGCGCTTAGTAAACGCACACCGCGTCTCAGACACTCTACGTCTTCCATTTGACCTAGTCGGGACAAGGGAATTTCATCTTCTTCGTCAAAATTCCCGCTATCTGATGACATAATTTTATTCCAACAATTTGCCAAGCACTCTTTTTTTATCTTTTTCCAAGCCAAATCGATCATATAAGCTGCATCGTACAAATTAAGATTTTTTAGGAAATCAACGACAATTTCTGTTTTTGATGAAATAATTTTGCTGAGTAAATGATTCCTGTAATGCATTTTTAAAATGCGGATGGCATTTTGGTCCATTGGTTGTATTAAAGGTGTTACGTTAGGTGGTAAATAAAGCGTCCATATTTTTCCGTCAATGGTTGTTTTGACCAGCTCCTCTGCTGGCGGATGACTTGGTGCATTATCAAGAATAAGTAGTGCTTTTATGGGTAGATTGTTGCTTTCCAAAAATTGTTCAACCTTGCAAAAAATTAAAAACAGAATAAACACTGCTTCAAAAAATACATCTGAGCATAAAACCTACCTCTGGAACAAACATTTCAAAGAACCACATTTTAAAAATTGCCGAATTCATCCACGCATTTTTTGAGTGGGTGTAGTTTGACGGAATAACTCTGTTTTTAAACGAACGAGGTTTTTTTGCTTTACCAATTAAGAGTGGTTTTACTTTTTTTGAACCAGATGCATTTGCACAGAGAAGAACTGTTACCCTTTCCTTAGATAGCTTCCTACCAGGAGCACTGGTTTCTCCTGCATGGACAAACGTCTTATCAGGTAGCAATTTCCAACATAAACCGGTCTCATCCGCATTAAAAATTGCATCACTTGTTAAATTATGTTCTCTTATTAAGTTATGGAAATGGTTCTTAAAAGGTTCCACTAAATCTTGTCTAGCTGAAAGTTTTTCGCCGGTTTGTTTTAGCAATCTTATTCCATATCTTTTCTTAAAACGTGATAGCCAGCCATCACTTGCGTGAAAATTGGAGCCGTACATTTGATTATGGATTTCTAATGCCTTTGCTTTTAAAACCATTCCATTGACGGGTATATGTTTATTTCTTTGGCCTAGAAACCATTCGAAAAGAACTTTTTCCATTCCGGGAAATTCACCTTTTTTAAGAGATCGTCGATTTTTTGTACCATTGTTTGTAATTTTTAAATTTTCCACAATTTTATTTTCATTCTTTTTTAAGGTACATATTGATGATTTTGCTATTCCATATTTTTGGGAGATTATCGAAAGATTAACACCTTTTTTACATTCTTCTAAAATCTTTAATTTTTTATCAAAAGAAATCCTTTTTCGACTAGACATCTCGTTTTCACAATAAACCAAATAAAACTGCTGAAACTTCAACGAAAAAAAGCAGCGCACCACACGTGTTCTTTCAACATAAAGCAAAGAAGCAAAAAGCACACACAAAAAACTAACGGTTCTATAACGAATTTTGTATTTTGCCATGTCATTCGTTAAATCGAGATTAATTTTTTTAACCATTCGCTATATAAGGCAGTTAATGTAAAAATTTGGCCATTCGTTATATCGGATATTCGTTAAACAGAGTATTCGTTATACCGGGCTTTGACTGTATTAAATTAGACTGAATTTCTAATGCGTTCTCATATAAATTAAGGAAAATAATAATAACAAGACATTCTTAGATAATATGTTTGGGCGGCAGCTTAAAGAAATTTTCATTCAAAAAAATGAAAAATGAAAAAATTCTCATTCAATAATATTCCCAATGACACAGAACTGAAATAAATAAATTTAATTTACGATATACATTACGAGAAAAAAAGTTAAATTTATTACCTTCAATAAATCATTAGCGATCCCCCGCTTACAGCAGAATAAAAACTACTAAATTATGCATTAACTAAAAAAGTCGTTCAAGATAACGAAACAAAAAATTGAAATAAATTACTAACAATGGCAGTGTATTAGTGGCGTATTGCATGAGTGCAGTAAACAAATTAATAACTATAATTAAAAAAGCAACAACAGTTTTATTTTTTAATGCAGTCAATTTCATTTAACCAATATAAAATTATTGTAATGCATTTTCTGCATTTTTTAAGGAATATCAAGAACAATTTGTGCAATAAAAATACTGCAAAAATAGCAACAATAAAGAAAATAATAATAAAAAATAGCTATAAAAAAAGCTAGTTATAAAACTAAATAAAAAAGAACTACAATAATAATAATTACAGTTTTTCGTTGACTTAATTGTTGACTATTTATAAAAGTGTCCGAGAGACCTTGAAATAGTGCAACGCCTGCAGTAAGAACAATGATTTATACACAGACAAACTCAGGCATGCACTCGTTTACACAGAGCCACACTACAATAATCAGATAAAAAAAATGAAATAACAACAAAAGCAGGGTATCTCACCACCATAATGAAGAGAAACATAAAAAGCAAATTAAAAATTGGAAAAAAATCAAAACGAATGGAAAAAAAATAAATTAAAAACTGCACTCAAGAGATAAAAATGTTGAATTAAATCCGAAAAACACACAAATGCACTGAACATCAGTAAGAAATTCACATCTGCAGTCAAAAGATTAAAAAAAAAGAAGAATAAAAGGATAAAAAATAAGTAAATAAATAAGTAAAAAGACAACAAAACTCGATTAACTTAACATTAAATTTTGAATCGACGGGCCAAAAACAACCACACTTTAGCTGATGTTGTTTTTGTAGTCGATCGCTTAGCGACCATATCGGCTTCTAAATATTTACCTTTTTTCAAGTATGTGTGTATGTGCATATGAATGTATGTGTGTATAATAAAATGTATATATGTACATTTTTTTAAAGTTCTTTTAAAAGAAAAAAAAAATAGTTTAATATTGTCATTGATTTTATAAATCTGACTTTGAAAAGTTTTTTTCTCCATAAAAGTACTTCTTGAGGAATTGTACTTTTTTAAAGATAATTTTTACAAAAAAAAAAAACCTGTTGTGGGAGATACATTTTTTGAAAGCTAATGACGCACCCTTTTCAAATACAATTTTATTGAGGGTTAAGTGCAAGAACTTTATTTGTTCAAAATGCATTTGCAATACCCTTTACCAAAAATATTAAAACGCTATATACAGGCTTGTCATTCCGTGTGTTTGTTAGTCCCACATTTTTTAAATAGGGCTGTAATAAAAATTATATTTATTTATTTGTTGTAATAGGTACTTTACAAAGTAAATTTGCAAAGTATTGGGTGCACAAATGCCGGCGGGGTGACTCAGACTATATGTCGGCGATGTTAGTATCCCGTATCTTTTTTTGTTACTGTGACTGATTGTAATGAAGGTAATCACGGAAAATTCCTCACACCAACTGTAAATCTATACAGTTATCTGAGGTGTTGAAATTAACTAGTGCGAGTGAGGCAAAACTCTCGAAAGAGAGTAAACGGTCAGTGGTCTGTCTGCACTTAAAAAATAATTGCCAACGAGGCTTGATGTTCACAGTCAGTCGGAGCTGCTTTGCGACTGATAAAAATTTGATAGGTTTTTCGTTAAAAACAAAATACTGACGATTTTATTACAAGATTTTTTATGGAAGCAGGACCTATAAAGGCCATTTTCTAAAAATTGAGTTGTTAAAAAAATATGAATAAATTTTTATGAATTTTATGATTTTATGATTTTTTATGATAATTTTTAAAAGCGTGAAATAAACTACAGTATAATTCACCCCTGATCTATGATTAATAGGGTGGATTACCCTTTAATGCCATGAAGTAGATGCCAAAATTAAAATCTATATCCTTATGAATAGGGAAGTGGAATAAACGATGTGCCTCTGTCTGTACGCGAAATTGGTTTTCCGTAGCCTACAGAAAAGCTAAAGAGTCTGGTCCTGGAAATAGTTCCAAAAATATATTGTAGAAAATCAGCAAAATCCAAAATGCTGTTCCAGAGCTGGAAAATCTAAACTTATTAAAGTAACTGGCTAAAGCAATATATGTTTTTTGTTAATTAAACTCAAGAATTAAGTTCTTATTAATAATCAAACAAAATCAAAAATTCCAGGGTTGAACAATTAAAAATTCCAGGGTTGGACAATTAAAACTGTAACCACTTAATAATTTTTTTCTTTTCTTTTTTATATGAAACATATTTGATGTTTATGAAATAATTTATTTATATTGGAAATCAGAAAAGCCAAAAAGACAGCGCCAGAGCTGGAAAATATATAGTTTTTTTTTGGAATATTGTTAAGATAAGAATTTTTTATTCAGACTGCAGCTCAAATGTGCCAAATTATTTTTTTTTAAATTAAATTCCAGTTATTACATTAAGAGTTAAATATTTAGAATATTTTTTGTAGTAATCAAATTAGCAGAATGCATCAGTACTGATTTCGAAGCCGCTACGCCATCTCATTATTTTTTCACGGCAACAATAGTCATTTGGAATATCAACTTTATTTTAATGAGAACTTCTTAATTTAATTTTTAAGTTAATTCAGTTTTGGTTAGTACAAAGTTTCCCAACCCTGACGATTATTAATGCAAATATTCCATTTTCTCTCTGCTTTTGCCAGAGCCATTGTTACCTTTAAATAACATTTATGTTATTTATGTGTCCATGCAATTGAAATTCTTACTTTAGTTAATAAACAGGACGCGTGTCCTCGGCTTGTTTAACATGATTGTAAATTGTTATATTTCACACTTATTAAAATAAGAATTTTTTTATCTTGAATTTAATAAAAAATTCTTAAAAAAATTATGTAGATTGCAGATTTTAACTTAAGGCTGATTAAAAAAATTCGTATCTCAATAATAAAATTAAAAAATTAATAAGTTCGTAAAATAAAAATTTACTTTGTGATCTCTTTTATTATACAATTATAGATAAAAGGCACACAGTAGAGTTCAATAGCATGAGAACCCTGAACATTTTTCGGCATTTAACTTTAATCCAACAGTGCTTAATTAAGCAAATCCAATCAGTGGATTTTAAATTTTTTATTCATTATGATATACTTTAAGAAACTCTTTTATTCCTACACGATGGCTTCATATCTTTGAACCTTTTTTTTATTCGTGGTACCAAAAAGGTCGGCAGACAGTTTTCCTTTAAAATAATGGTTGGAATGTTTACTTGGACTTAATAGATTCTATTCCAGATGGGAACCATTGTTTATTGAAATCAAGTTTAAGAGAAAAAGCACTCCTTAAAGTAGCAGTTCATGCATATAAATTTGAAACAAAGATTAGCTTAACATCCATCCCTAAATACGGGCGGAAAGCGGAACGTTTTTTTCCGTTGAGCTTTAACACTGAAATGCCATACCTAGACATAAGCGGCAACGTTATGTCAAAAAACAATATAAACAGGGTTATCAAACAAACAAATTAAACAACCCTGATTATTTTAACAGCTGGACGGACGACATTTGTGATTTTGTTATTGAAATTTTGTTCAAATTACAAACTTGCATACATACATATGTATGTATATAATCATATTGTACATATTTTCTTACCACCATTTTCTAATACGAAGTGCACAAATTTTGTCTTTTATTATTTATTTCAGTTTTGTAAATTTTTGGTCTTTTTCTCTGGTTACAATTGTTTTCTTTTGCAACTAACTTCATTAGAAAACGCTCTGCCAAAATCGGATTTTCCAATAGCAAAGCGTTGCCGCCGCGTTATTTCGGTACGCTCCATACAAAATGTATGGACATGAGAACTTTTGACAGCTAAAAAACGCTTGCCGCCCGTATTTAGGGATGGCATTAAGAAGGCCTCTTTGAAATATTCATAAGCAATTTATTATTTCCCTCTATTCAGCATCATTATTTTTATAACACCCCAAAAAAGAATTTGAGGGTTTATTCACTTTGTCATTCCGTTTGTAACGCAGCGAAATATCCATCCCATAAAGTACTCGTATATATATTCTTGATCAGTGATGAAATCTAAGACGATCTGAGCATGTCCGTCCGTCCGCCCGCCTGTGGCTATCATGATTCAGTCCAAACGAAAAGAGACACTCTTGAAATTTGGTATAAATATATCTTAAAGGATAGCACAGGTCAAGTTCGGAAATGGGCTGAATCGGACCAGAGGGAAAAAAGTTCCCCTAAGAAGATCTAAACTAACCTCTAAAAAACAACATAATTTTGTAAGTTTTTTTTGGTAGTATTTTTTTTTTATGTCAAAGAAGGTCCAACGCGTTAAACTTGGTGCTATAAAATCCAAAAAATTAATTTTTGGACCCCGCCTCCTTTAGTGGGCCTTATTATATGCCAAAATAGTGTAAAAATTTAAGAAATTGTAAACCTACATCCCGTAAAAAAATTTTTAAGCTTTAATGACGAAGCTGAGACGAAACTTGGTACTGCTCTGCCCTAGGCCCTCCTCTCCCTTTGCCCCATAAATGACCCTATAAAAAAAAAAACAAAATTAAAAATTAATTTAACATATAATTATCCCAAACATTTATTTTTATAGTTTTATAGCAAAGGTGGAAGGGCTCCCCCACTGCCATTCCCAGAGAGACCCCGACAAAATACAGGGGCCAAATGACCGCATTCGATATCGATCGAAATTTTCATACAATTTAAATACAAATTTCGTTCGATATCGAGTGCCGTAATTTGCCCCCAGTTTTAATACCGTCCAAAAGGAACTGAACCCCATAAAGTATATATATTCTTGATCAGTAATGAAATCCAAGACGGTCGTTCGTCTGAGGAAAACATGATATAGTCTATTTTTGGAACCCGCCCCCTTTAGTGGTTTTTGACGTACGATATTATATGCAAAAATATTGTAAATATTGAACAATTTTTATTTCTTAAGCCTATAAGAAGCTGAGATGTTCTCTGATCTTGCAGAGGTGAAACGTACGTCTCCCCCACGGGCCTTCCCGGAATTACTCTGTAAAAATAGAGATTTAAAATTGGGTACAGAGGTGTTTTAAAGGAACTTTGTCCCACCAACTTAAAAATTTAAATTTACTATTTACTAATTATTTGGAGGGTATTTATGATTCGACCCGGTCGAATATAACGTTTTTACTTGTTTATATCTATTTTGATAGAAAATTTTAATTCCCTTCAGACCAATTTACTCAATCTTAAATTGAATTCTCGTTTGAATTTTTAAATGAGTTCGTTTTAATTGTATTTCCTCTTAATGTGTCTGAATATGAAATTTTTTGTAGCTGTTCCAGTTTAATGCATTCTTCACAAATTTTAAAAATGTTCCTTTTATTTTATTTGGTTGGTTAGTGTTCTGTGCTGATTCTTCTTTTTTCATTCTTATTTTATTTTGCACTAATAAGTTGAATCAAAAATGAACTGATTTACCTGCCATTTCCGTCTAAGTTGATTAAAAATTTATGAGTTTCAAATGAATTTTAAAATGTGGAGATGAGTGCGAGATACACAACAACAACAACAACAACAGCAGCAACAACTAAACAAAGAAATAAATGGCAGCATCAAAAATAAATTTTAATCCAAAAACTTTTTTATGCACGAAAAAAATGTGTATATCAAACAAACCATGACCAATTTAATTAAATTCATGACTTTTTACTTATATATTTTTATACAAAAAAAAAGTAATTTTTTCTTAAAAAATTTCCTTTTAAATTATTAATTTCCTCTTTTTTTCTGCTTCTTTCATTTTAGGTAAGTTACTTTTTGGAATACGACATCTCGTGTGGATGATGTTCGCATACCGAAATAAAATACATAATATGTAATTGGTAAGCGAAATATGAATTAATTTGAAAGCGCTGAAAAAGAAAACATACAAATAAAGCCAGAAACGAAACTGGGTTAAACAACAACTGTATAATTAAATAATTTTATTAATGAATTTTTAGTGCAAAAAGTATATAAAAATGAAGAAAAAAACATGAAATAATCAAAAATAACAATAATGAAATTGAAATTATACTCGTACATGATTCATCTTAATTTAAGTTGAATCATTATGATGATATTTTCTGTTTGTTAATTGGAATGTCTTTTTTCTTTTGTTAACGTCTTCTTTTCTTCAAATTCATTATATTTAAATATACGACTAAGTTTAATGAACTTTTGGTTAATTGAAATTGTTTATAAAATTAAATACATTTAAATCGGCCCTATTGTCCACGGTGAAGTAAATATGTTTTAGATTCCGCCGCTATTAAGAGTTTTCCTTTAATTTTGTTTATTTTTTATGGAATTCATTGTATACCTATAGTTTTTTTAAATCCCTCCATCTGCTTTTGTTACGTTCCAGCTTCCAAACTGATGATTACATTTTATGTTGCTGTTTTACTTGGACCCTCATAAGCAGATGGTGAAAGTGAGAAAAAACTTAATAACATGTTCGCTGGTATTAAGCGGGCCTACAGTCTAGTCTTTTAAGTTGTGCTCAACATATTTTTTTTCTTATTAGGACCGCTACTAAGGGGATGGCCCCTACTCATGCGCGTACTGTGCTGGAACTAGAAAAATGACTTTTCGAGAATGTTTGTGGATTTTGTGGGCCCCATATGCGACAATTTGTTTTTTTTATCTTGTACCAGCAGTCAGGGGATGACCCCTATATATGAAATGCATTGCGCCGGAACTGAAAACGAGGGGATAGTATTGAGGGGACAGATTAGGAAAGATGAGAAGATAGACAGTTGTTTTTTTTTGTAGCTATTTGAACCTTTTACTTCGCCGGCTAATTTTTGTTACAGGGCCGACGAAGGTGGGTGCTGTTACTCTGCGTTTAGTACATGATAGTGTCAGTCGCTGCCAATTATGTTCAGTGATCAGTGACTATGCCTTCATCATTGAAACAGGCTGGCAACAACTAACACAACCACGCACTAATGCTGATCAGAAGAATTCAACACAATATTTCATGACTTAGCGCGGGCTCGAATTCACGACCCTCCGCTTCATAGTCTCGTGCTCTACTACTTCGTTTGTTTATATAAACGTCAAGGCAGATTTACCAGGTACTCTTACTAGTACAGCAATGAAACAACACCAAAAACTACACGTATTTTGTTAGTAGAAAATGAAGAGCTAATGTCAAAATCAAGGAAGAAGAAGCATCATTAACAAGGAAGATTTAAGAAAAAAAACATTTTATGTGGCTTGTATATAAACTTTTGACAGTAGCTCAACAAATTTCAATATACACCTGCGGTACTGAGAGTACCTGGTAAATCTGCCTTGATAAACGTCTAATTAAAAATGGCCCTCATCACAAACGATGATTTTGTCAATTTACAAACATCCGACAACGGATTAATCGGTGGTTAAAATTTCCCGACTTTTTAGTAAATAAATGTCAAAAGATGACAGCCCAATACTTCACATTTCATCATTTGACAACCAATTTACTTCCTAACCTCAAATTTGCCCAACCGTTTTAATTTATTGTAATTCCTACAATAAATTTACACAATGATTTTTCACTCATAGATTCTTTGTATTGAATGAAACTCGATGTTTGCTTATAAAAGTCTGTTATGATGGCATGAGCGTAGTGGAAGTTATTTTTAAATGAGCCTTAAAGTGCTCCGAAGAGGTAATTAATATGGATTATTTGAGTAAAATTTATAATTGTAATTAATTTAAAATGAATAACTAAAATCCTCTCACTTAGCGGCAGGCTTCAATAAGTTTAAATGTCTTAAAAAAGGCCATAAGATAAATTAAACGGATGCTGCTTACAGCACAAGATATTAATTAAATTTATAAAAGAAAGAAGATTTAATTAAATGAAATTGTATTTGAGTTCAAATGAACTCATTCTGCTTTAGCAGTTTTACATTAAAAAAAGTATGAACTCGTATGAAGTATTTTATTGCTTTTAAGAAGTTTATTATTAAAAAAAAACAGATAATAAAACAAATTTAATTGCTATTTATTTTAATTAAAATAAATTTCAATTCTTGAAACTACAAACGCACACATTTCATGCATATTCTAGTATTTCTTATGGCCAAGTCAAATAAAGCCATGCCATCACATACTTCATACATGTTGAACCATGTCTATCTTTTAATTTTTAACATACACTCGCTCAAATAAGTACATACGCACTTCACGCATACTTGTTGCCAAATACGAAGGAACGAGCATAGGATACCTACCAGCTATAAAAATCATCATCATCATCATCATCATGTATTTTGCATTTTTCTTCCACTTCTTGATTTAATGTTTGCCTTATTTTATCTTGTTTTGTTAATTATTTAAAGTGGCATGACACTGAATGCTAAAATGCACCACCACCAACCAACCACCATCGCCATCGCCACAAGACTTTTGCAAACTTGAACATTTCTGTCATTTCTTGTGCATATTTCGTTCCTCTTTTTTTTTATTTCATTTTTAATTGCAGGTGGTCTCTAGTCTGTAGCGCTTGTGTCAACTATCATGGACTGACAAATAGACTTTGGTCTCAAAGTAAAAATTAATTTGAGCCAATCAAAATGACTAATAAGACATGAGCATGCAAATGTTTCACATCCAACTTATTAATTTCTCATGAAATATGACAGTTTAATCGTTTAATTCAGTTTAAACTTCACTTTACTGTCAAATTAGTGTTTGCTTAATATTTCAATAGCAGATTCCTCAAGGTAATAATTAGATATTACTAAACAGCTTCTGTACGGACCAGTAGAGTAAGGAGATTTCTTATACCCTCCAAAAAAGAATTAGAGGCTATATTCACTTTGTCATTCCGTGTGTAATGCAGCGAAATGTCCCTCTAAGAACCCATACAGTATATATTGGTTGTTTTTTATTGAGGTATAGAACTTTAAGTTGGCATCACTTTTTTAACTGGCGGCCATTTTGTCAGCTGTCAAGTGATTAATATTTAGTTTGGTTTGCCATTTCATCATGAACATGCAATGCGTCGTGATTTTGGTGTATGGGCCGAAAATGAGATTGATCTCGATGCTGATTTTCATCGCAAAATTTTGTTCAGTGATGAGGCTCATTTTTGGTTTAATGGCTACGTCAACAAGCAAAATTGCCGCATTTGGAGTGAAGAGAATCCACATGAGACCCTTGAGACGCCATTACATCCACAAAAACTGACTGTTTGGTGTGCTCTATGGGCTGGTTGAGTCATACTTCTTCCGAAATAATGCTGGAGAGTCAGTTACCGTTAATGGAGACCGGTATAGAGCCATGATAACCGACTATTTTGTTCCCGAATTGAATGGCATGAATGTGGATGAGTTGTGGTTCCAACAAGACGGCGCTACATGCCACACAGCGCACGTCACAATCGATTTATTGAAGGAAACATTCGATGAGCGCATAATTTCGCGGAATGGACCTGTCAATTGGCCACCAAGATCGTGTGATTTGACACCATTGGATTATTTTGTTTGGGGATATGTGAAGTCGCTCGTCTACGCCAACAAACCAGAAACGTTAGGGGACTTGGAAGCCAACATTCGTGGCGCTATTGCCAACATACGGCCCCATATGCTCGAAAAAGTGGTTGAAAATTGGACCTGTAGAATTGGCTTTATTCGAGCCAGCCGCGGCGGCCACATGCCCGAAATCATATTTAAACATTAATGGCATAAAATTATCCTTCCAATAAAGCCAAATTGATGGACATTAAAACGATTTTCTTGTCTTTTATTTCAATTCGAAGTTCTATACCTTTAAAAAAAACACCCTGTATATTCTTGATCAGTGATGAAATCTAAGACAATCGCGCCACGTCCTTTCGGCCGTCTGTGGAAATCACGTTATAGCCCAAATGAAAAGAGCCACACCCTTGAAATTTGGTATAAATACATCTTGAAGGATATCATAGGTCAGATTCGTAAATGGGCTGAATCGGTGGCCAGCGGAGAAAAAAGTTCCTCTAAGAAGAACTAAAGCAACCTTTTAAAAATAACATTATTTTTGAGGTTATTGTTTTGAAATTTTGTTAAGCAAGTGATATATTTTTATGTCAAAGAAGGTCCAAAGCGTTGACCTTGCAGGCAGAAAATCAGAAAAATCCATTTTAGCACCCGCCCCTTTAGTGGGCGTTGACATAAGATATTCGGCCATGTGATGGAAATCGCTTATCGCATGAAATAAAGCGTTTTCGATTTGAAGTCACAAAATTAGTGTGCAATCGTTTAAAATCGTTCAAAAGAAATTGGCGTTTTTCAAGTCGCATGTGATTCGACAATCGTCCGATTCGCAGCACTTACATGATTATATGTAAAAATAGTGTAAATATATAACAAATTCTGTTGCTGAAGTGTACGTTCCTTAAAAATTAACCCCCTTATTCATAAAAATTATGAGAGTCTAATAACAGCGTAATAAAACAAAATTTCATATGAAATTTGCTCTATTACACTCGTATAAGCCTAATTTTATGAATAAGGGGGTTAATGTTTAAGCTTTTACGACGAAGCTAAGATATTCCCTGATCTTCCCCTGCCCTACACCTCCATCCACCTTTGCCCTCTATATTACCCTATTAAAAAAGTTGTTTTTTCCTACCCCAAAAATATACTTTTTAAGTTTTTACGGCAAACGCGGGATGTCTCCCCCACGGCCGTTGTCGGAGTGACCCTGTCGAAATAGAGTTTTAAAACTGGGCACAGAAATGTCTTAAATGAACTCTGACCCAGCAGGTTAAACATTTTTAATTAATTTACTAAATATTTGGAGGTTATGAAACCTTTTTACTAGTTTTTAACTCACACTAAAGGCCGTGACTGACTTTCCTAAACAATCAGGGGTGTGTGCTAAAAAAATATAATAGTATAACAGATTTTTTAGCAAGTTGATAGAAATTTTCATAAAATGATATTTTCCATGCGATCCCAACTAGATATTTTAGCATCACTGTGCGACGTCTCAAACGCCATTTTGAAGTGATTTTTAAAGCCGGCCAGATTTCTGTAAGATTTTCCTGTCATGGCCTTAATAATAAATATATTTACTGTCTTATTCATAAGAAATATTTCTGTTATATAAAGGCTTTATAACACAAATCTTTCTATGGAAATCTGTTCTCCAAACTCTTTATAAAGCAAAAAATATATATATGTTTTCCAAACTCAAGGCCCACTTTTGAAATCGCTTAATGCATCAAGTTTTTAACTAGAATTTGCAAATTTATTTGCTTAGGCATTTACTAAGTTTTAAAATCCATTAATGACTTACATATTAAGACAATTTTCTTGAAAAGTTATTACAGCAAAACACACAGACTTCAAAAGGACGTTAAAGCAAAAAAAAAAAAAATAAAATAAAAAATCTCATCATCATTAACTTAATATTTTTCTTAATCATAAATTTTAATTAAAATCTCTAAAATGAGCTGTTTAATTTACATTCGCTTTCGGTTTATTTTTACAGTTTAGCAACTTTTAAGATCAAGATACTAAAATATTCATTCATTTAGTGATTTTTGTAAATATTTTGGTTCACTCTGAAACCATATATATTAAATGTAAAATATGTACATAAAAAAACACATAAATAAATAAAGTATATAAACATGTTAAGTAATGACAACAACAAGCCAAAAGTAATATTAAATAGTTGTGGGAAAATATATCTATAGCCAAAAAGAGACTGTATCAACTCTCGAATAAAAAACTGGCATTTATAATTAATATTTATTTAGCATGTTGTTGTTTTTGTCTTCGTTTTTTATTTCTTCTTCTTTTAATTAAAAATATCCTCAATATTTTCTTATTTACAAATTATTTGCATTAAAACTTGTAAGTCAGTAAGTAGATGAATGGTTGAAAGGAGGCCAGTTGAATGGATATTACAGAAACTGAATTGTACTGAGAGAGGCAAAAACAAAAAAAAAAAAAACAAAAAATACTTTTTTATTTCTCAGTGATATGAAGATGCACAGTTTTAAACAGTACAAACTTTAAATAAAAATGTTTGTTCCACACTTGAGCCTGGCTATGGGAATATTACGCAGCAGTATATATATTCTTGATCAGTGATGAAATCTAAGACGATCTGAGCATGTCAGTTCGTCTGTGGAAATCACGATTCAGTCCAAACGAAAAGAGCCAGATCCTTGAAAGTTGGTATAAATATAGTTTGAGAGATAGCACACATCAAATTCGTAAATAGGCTGAATCCCGCCAGAGTGTAAAAACTTCCCCTAAGAAGAACTAAACCAACCCCTGAAAAACAACATAATATTTTTATTTTTATTTTTTTGTAATCTTGTATAATTTTATGTCCAAGAAAGTCCAACGCGTTAAACTTGGAGCCATAAAATAAAAAAATGTATTTTTGGGCCGCGCCACTTTAGTGGTCGTTATTATATGGGAAAATAGTGTACAAATTTAACAAATGGTTTTACTTACGAGTACATTCTTTAAAAATGTAATTTAGACGCTTTTGCGACCCCTATCGTGAATAACAAGTGAAATTTTTGTTCACGTGAAATTTTTATTCCATTCGAAGGGAAAAATAGTATCGTTAATCTGCCGTGAGAAATTATTCCGCTATCAGTTTTCAGTGAATGTAAACAAGCGAAGAAGCCGTAAACAACATGAAAAATCAAAGAAATTTGTATTGCAAAATTTTACAGTTATGTAATAATTTAAACAAAATTCAAAAATATTTAATAAGAAAATAATTTAACAGTAAAATAATTTGGATAGATTTTGGAAACCGAACAAAACAATTTAAAAATATTCTTAATGCTTAAAATTGGAGCAACAAGTTTTACAAAGACGCAGGCAATTGATATGTTGCAAAAAATATCAGTTTGTGTCTCGTTAACGGATTTTGTTTCTAAAATAAAATTTGTAAACTTTAATATGCGAATTATAATAGAAAATACTTACATTTTCTACTCTATTCCCCACCAAAAACTAAGTGAATAAATTAAAGGGAAAAGTGAAAAAAACTCGCGGGAACAAAATCATTCACGATAAGGGGCATTTCATTTTAGCATGAAATCATTCACGGGAATTTTTTCATGATTGCAATTTTAGACAAAAGGGAAACATTCCGAGGGAAAAATTATTCATGATAGAGGTGAATATGTTCTCTGATCTTCCCCTGCCCTACACCTCCAACCGTCCCTTTGCACTTTAAATGATATTAATTAATAAAAATTCAGTTTTTAAGATTTAGGTGAGATGTCTGCCCCACGTTTTTTTTTCGAAGTGAACCTGTATAGAGTTTTAAAATTGGGCACAGAAATGTCTTAAAGGACCCAACAGGTTAAACATTTGTAACTTAGCTCAGTCCTTTTTTGCACGTTGATATAAAATATTAATACGTAAGCTTTTATGCTGGCGGAAAAGTGTCCAAGTCATGCTCCTCCCAACACATTGGAAACGACCGTATTAAAATAAATTGTTTTTTCTTTGTTTACTTAAGCCAAATACCATAAAAATTTAAATTCTAATAACAATAAAAATAGATTCAACCCAGTCGAATATGAAGTTTTACATGTTTTCATTAAAAAGTGTAAAAAATGTAGCATTTTTTCTAGAAAAGAAATCAGCGTAGCTTAGAAAAAATACGTGTTTCCCCTTCTTATTTTCATTGTTTTTTGTTTTTTTTACAATCATTATTACGAATTCTTTAAAGCAGCCTTAAAACTTGAATTTGATAATTATATTCTATCAATTGTATACATCGAACATTGCGAGTTCGACTCGGCTCTGAATCTGAAAAATATTAGGAAACTAAAATGTATAAAAAAAAGAAAAACAAGAATAAGAAACGAAAAATATTAATTCTGTTTACAAATAATTGTTTTTGTGCTTTAATTGTGTTGTTTTAACTAGAAAAAACTTTTATTTCAATATTAATTTCATATTGATTCAACTTTGATATTATTTGCATTTCAATCTAAACCAGTTTGAATTAACCTGAAATACCTATAAAGCAGAAACATTCCAAGCAGAAAGGGGAAATCAGCATCAATTTCATTTTCATCTCATATAACGCTATTTTCGAAAGCCGCTACACTTTTATTATCAGTACTCATGTGTACTGCTGTTTACGCCTAGTTGTTAGTTATGGTTTTTCTTTTTATGCAAAATTGATTTTAAAAATAATATACGAGAATTTTAAATTGTAGAGTAAACGGTCTGTGGTTTCGCTGCACTTAAAAGATAATCGATGTTGACTGACGAATATAGTATATACATATATATATATATTTAGTAAAAATATTTTGAACGTGCTCATTGCTTAATAATTTCTGAAATAAATATAAACAAAATGGTCGAAATAAACCAGTGATTATATCAAAATATTGAACTAATATCGGCAATAATTCTGGTATAATAATTCTGACTGATTTCTGGGGGTTGACACACCCAGAAATGAAATACAGTCAAATTCGCTTTACTGGAAATAACCAAAACCCAATATTTTTCAGTTATCCGATTTTTTTTCTAAAGCGTAGTTCGGATTACTGTAATTTGTTACAGTTAAGCGTACTGCCTAAAATCAGTAACACAATATTTTCTATATCAAATGTCTAGCGACTTGCATTGACAATATAATAGAAAAATACAATAAAGTATGTAAGAGAGAAAAGGACAAAGACATTTGCCATTTAATTTAACGGACATATAACGGACAAAACATGCAAAATTTGTTCAGCCTTAACTTATGCAGTCGATTCGATGTCATTGTTTATTTTTTCACTAAAGCGATGTAAGTTTCATACAAAACTTAGTTGTTGGCTTTCTTTTGGTTTCCAGTAATACGATATTTTCAGTAAAGCGATGTTTCGCTAAAGCGAAGTGAATAAGACTAGCTGCGTTTGAAATCAGTGCTGCGATTTTTATCGCTTTCAGTAATCCGATTTTTTTCAGTAAAGCGTGTTGCGCTAAAGCGGGAGTAAGGAGAAATAGAACATTTAAAGCTTTTGCAACTTCCATATAAAGCATTTTTGAAATCTTTAAACAAAGTCCGATTTAAGTCCATAGTGTAAGTATTCTAGTGTTAAAAATGACATACACTGACATATAGTCTGGAAAGCCTTGAACTCTTTATTTGTGAATACATTCGGAAACATATGATCAGTTCTTCCTGTTGAGAATTTAAATTAAAAAAAAGATTAAACACCGAAGATTTGTTTAATTTTCAAACTAGGGGCTTAAATTGTTTTGACTGGGCTACCAGCAACAGGAAGTAAAACTTCCCCGGACACTAATTTATTTCGAGGATGAATACCCAACAAAGAGGACTGTATACGGGAAAACGAAAACGGATGACAATAAGTACTCGTATTAGCATAATGTTTGCGTATCAAGATATTCGTTTGAAAATTTTCACTCCCAAAAAAATTATCAAAATCCCATTTATTCCCTAGACGTAAAAGTATCTAAAATCTAGTTAAGCTGCAAAACAAGATTTTCCCGGCACGAGGGATCATAACTCGAATAACATACACAAATTTATAATTTCAAGGATATAACAGCGACATCGGCGACTAACAAGATTCTGGTGTATATTTTGTTGTGTTTTTCTACTCACATGAATGCAAGTTTGTTACCATCAACATCATTTGCAGCAGTAAAACAGCAACAAAAGCAACTATAAGCTGTATTCTCTAGATATAAAAGAGTTAAAAACAGTAAAAAAATATAACAACAGCAACAATAGTTGAGCCTACTTAGTCAGAGGATAGTTAGTAGAAAAATAATATAACAAACAATCCATGTAAACTGAATCTAATGAAGAATAAAAAACTCTCACAGCCGCATGGGCCAGCAAGCAGTTGGCTGCAGCAACAGCATCGTGCATCATATTTCACCTGAGAAACTACTCTCAAACACACACAACAGCCAATACAGATGTACATACAACACAAAAATAGAGGCCTGCACAAGACGTATTGAAGGCATGTTTTTGACAATTTGCAAATAGAAGAAATATTTCATATCAGTAAGATGTAGGCTGGGTGTTAATGCTTTTTAAATAAGAAACACATGCTAGAAAACGTTACTAGTTATCAAACACAACAATTTTGAATTTATTTTTCGTAACATGCAACGTTTTTATGCAACATATGTACTGCATAGATGCATATGTACAGGGTGTCTGCCGGGAAGGTATACTACTTTCTTTAATTTTTGATTAAATGAAAGAGAATGGATATTATATTGATAAATGTTTTATTTACTGTCGCCAATTATGTATAAAATACAAATGTCCGCCTCTTTTAGCGTCACAAATGCGAGCCCTTTTGGGCACATTTTTCATTACATTCTCGCACATTTCACGCGGTATTTCTTTAATTTCATCACGAATATTTTGTTTGAGTTGCTCAAGCGTTTCTGGTTTGTTTGCATAAACCTTGTTTTTCAGATATCCCCACAAAACGAAGTCCGCAGCTTTCAAATCAGGCCAATGAACAACACCATTTCTTGAAATAACTTGTTGTGGAAAGAGGTCCCGCAGTAATTCCATTGTAATCCGATTAAAACACGATGGTTTATCGAATATTTTTCCATAATAAATTTGCCACGTGTGTACTTCACGACTGCCAAATATGAACTGTCAAGACTTATGTTTACCAAAAGGGCGGCAAAACAAAGTAGTCTAACTTCTCGGCGGACACCCTGTATGTGTGTATCGTTATGCGCACATACCGAGCAATTATTTTCAAATCTTCCGTGTTCAGAGCAGCCGATTAAAAATGGGTCGTCTTCCGGTCACACGTTCAATAGAACAGGAGAAACTGCGTCTTGATGCTGACTCTCCCCTATAAGTCGTCCCCAAAGACGTCTAAAAGTATCGTATGTGAGAGAGACTCTTTTATTATTATTTTATCACATGGGCCTTGTAAAAAATGGGCTTCATGATTGTTCTACGATGTGACAAAAAGCATCGCGAAAATACCTTTTTTACGGCTTCAAGCGAGCCTTGTAAAAGTCATCTTAATAATTATTCTACGAGGTGGAAAAAACTCTTTTTTATTATTAATGCTCTAAACAAGTCTTCCGAAAATTATCTTATTATTTTACGAGGTGCTAAAAAGTGTTTTGAAAGACTCTTTTATTCTTGATTCAAACTAGTCTTGTAAAGATCGGCTTAATAATAGCTCTACGATCTGACTAAAAAAGCACCGCGAAAGACCCCTCTATTCTTGCTGTACACTTATCTATAGGCATACATGTGTCTCTTGTTGTTTGAAGAATCATTACACATCAAATTCATCTCGTCAAACTTCATATTAAAATGTGTTACTGCCCGTTTTGAAAAAGTCCAGTTTTCGACGTTTTGTATTCCTAGGAAGATTTCGTGACTACTCCTGACAGGCTGTCATTATGTCTGTATATGCACGTGTGTGCAAGTATGGAAATTTCGAAAATTAAGAAAAAATGTTTTTTAAAAAGTGTTTTTTTTTTAGAATAACCTTTAAACACATTTGCGGTCGATTCCAAAAACTAATCAGTCAAAAAAAAATTAAAAATCGCTTAAGTCGTTCGTGAAAGTTCGTGCACGAAAAGAGTGAATCAAAACAAATAAGAATATTATATTCGACCGGGACGAATTTTAAATACCCTCCAAATATTTTGTAAATAAAAACTCTATTTTTATTCTTATTAAACTTTATATTTTTAAGGTCTTATTCATAAAAACATGTTTTTATTTATAAGAGGATTATAAAAGAGATTTCCATACAAAATTTCCTTATAAAACTTTTATAAAACAAAAATAGTTTTTACGAATAAGGCAGTTAAGGTATTTGGTTTAGTTAAACAAAAAACAAAGTTTTTTTCAATAAAGTCAATTCCAAGATGTTGGCTGAAACATGGCTGAGATACTGAGATAACTTAAAAATGTTTAACCTGCTGGGACAGAGTTCTTTTGCGACATTTTTGTGCCCAATTTTAAAACTGTATTTTGACAGGGTCACTCCGTTAGAGGGCATGGAGGAGACATCTCACCTAAATCGTAAAAACGTAAAAAGTAAATTTTTGGGATAATTAAGTGTAGAAAAAAAATATTTTTGATAGCCTCATTTAGGGGGAAAAGGTGGGTGTAGGGCAGAGGAGGATCATAGAACATCTTACATTCGTTGTAAAGGCTTATAAATTTTATTTTTAAAGAATGTAGGCTTAAGGAATACAATTTATTAAATATTTACACTATTTTTCCATGTAATATGTTACTTCAACGCCCACCAAAGGGTTCGGGGTCTAAACATTTATTTTTCTGATTTTATGGCTGCAAGTTCAACGCTTTGCACCTTCTTTGCCACAAAACTATATCATTTGCTGAACAAAAGTACAAAAAAAAACTTCAAAAATTTTAGAAGTTGGTTTAGTTCTTCTTGGGGGAATTTTTTTTCTCTTGACCGATTCTGCTTATTTACGAACTTGAGCTGTGCTATCCTTCAAAATATGTCTATACCAAATTTCAAGGGCCTTGCTCTTTTCGCTTGGACTGAATTGTGATTTCCACAGACGGACTGACGGACGGATATGGCTAGGTCGTCTTAGAATTCATCACCGATCAAGAATATATATAGATTATGGGGTCTTAAAGCGATATTTCGCTGCCTTACACATGGAATGACAAAGTGAGTGTACCCTCCAATTCTCTTTTGGCGAATATAAAAAGCTCCGAAATTAGATATCTGATAATTTAGGGTTCGAAGCAAAACAGCAGCGTTTCAAAGGGTTTTTTCCCCTAAATTGGAATCGTTTCGGGCTGGTAGATTTCGGGAAGTATAAAAAAAGATAAGGAAAACTGTTTTAAAAGTGGTTTTTAGATTTTCTGTTCGATTCAAAAAACTAATCACCTGTTGACATTTAAAAAACTCGTCTGTCAACCGGCTTAAAATCGGTTCATGCATTCGTGAGATATCGTAGACGAAAAAATTCGAGAAAATTGTAAAATTATATATGTATGTGATCAATTATTGTCCTATTCTTTTACAAGACTCGAAGTACGACGTCAAGCACTTCATATCACGTGTGAATCGTCTGATCCATTTAAAAGTTATAGCAGTTCGAAAATTAATATAAAAGTATTTTTTAGCGGTTAAAAGTAGCGCGAAGTCGCAGGGATGACCTTTAGGATCAAGCGTTTTTTTTAGTAGGACCTGCATTGAGGGGATGTCTTCGAGATGCGCATTGTATTGCGCTGGAACTAGAAAGGGAGAGTATAGTATTGAGGGAGGAGGCAGGTTAGAAAATATGAGAAGAAAGAAAAGTTTTTTGTAGCTTCTTTTACTGCACCGGCGGATTTTTGTAAATCATTGTCAGTAACTGTTCCGTGACCAGTACTATGCCTCTGTCACTGAAACAGGCCGACAACATCTAAATGGTGTTCAAAAATGCATTTTTGATTGAGTCAGTATTGACTTAATTATCTTCCTGTTCAAATACGCAAAATTTACACAATTCAATTGCAGTATAAAAACTATAAGAAACAATTTCTAATTTTCATGGGGGTCTCAAGTTCAAACCTGGGATCTTCTTCTCCAGGTGCATATCTGAACACCGTATTACGCACCATGTGTTAATGACTGAGCGCGGAATCGAACTCGATATTCGTACTCTCGTGTTAACTATTTCAAATGCAACAGCAAATTCAAAGTTATTTGTGTTTTGTAAGAAAACGACCGAAATATAGTATATAATTGATGCAGAGCTATTGTCCGCATGTTATCATCAAAATCTCGTAGTGAAGATCTGAATGTAATTGATTCTCATCAAACTCCCATCATAAGCCAAATAATGAGAGTTTGATGTTTGCCCGCTCTCGTATATGTTGCTTGAAAAATTAATGTTGCAATGGTGCATGCAATAGGGCAAATGTTGCAAGTTCTCCCATTTAAGACGTCGTGTGCAGGCCTCTAATACAATCAAAAGGAAAAAAATTATTTTGTTCACCAAGTTGATGACGTTGATGGCGTCGTAGCTGTTCGTTGTTGCTGCTGCCGTTGTTGTCGATGAGGAAAACTTTGTAATTAACTTTTGTCACGTTTTTCTATGTTGTTTTGCTGTAGTTGTTGTTATTATTTTGTTTTTAATTTTTGCGATTTTTTTTCTATTTCTTACAAGCTTGGTTTGTTGTTGTTGTTGCATCAACAACAACATGTATTTGTATGTTAACGTATGTTTGTATGTGTGTTGTATGCTCTAACAAATCTAACCATCATGAGGTTTTTAATTTAATTTCTGTGGCATTTATTTTTCATAAAGTCAAATGGTTTTGATTACATATAGTAATTTTTTTCTATGCAGTCAAAAATTTAAACATAATATTTTAAGTGTTTTAGTTATGCGCACACACACACATACACACATTCATGCAATATTCGTTTAAGAAAAACTAATTAAAATTTAAATTGAGTATAAAGCGCAATATTATGTTTGCAGCCACTATTTTATAAAATTAATTGAAGATTTGTTGAAAAAGATAATGATTACTGCGACTTACTAATGATTTACTTATACACACAAACACTTTTGTTACTGTGACTATTGCAGCTGAGCACATAGTTGTAGTCTACTTTTAGGCTACGACCGTGAGTTTGACAATTGCAATTATGATTTAACGCTTTTCAGTGCGCGTGTGCATTTTTAATTTTGTGCCTCTGCACTAAGAATGCGACCTCGTCATTTAATTGAAAATTGTTTTTTATTAAGTTGTTTTATTTACTCACTTTTTAAATAAATTTTTCAATTAAGCGCACAAAGCCAGCAAATGTTTTAAATTTGTTTTTGTTTATCAAATTGTATTAAATTATTTCTTTTAAAATTTATTTAGTTATTTTACTAACTCAACATTTCATTTGTTAGTGTTCTTGTTATATTTGCTCAGTCCACTTACTCACTCGTTCGTTTCTTGTTGTTACGTTTTTAAGCACGAGGTCAATTAACGCCATGCTAAGAGTTCAATATCCGCACAAAATATTCATTTACATGCATACAAACAAATAAACAAAAAAAAAATGGCACAAATACATGTGCAAGTACAGTTTGCAAATATAAACAACAAACTTCCAAGTACAAATAAGTTTAGTATTTCTGCTTTCCCAACAAACACTCGAAATTTGAAAATGATTTGAATGTGGCTTGAAAACCGTAGAATTTAAAATAAAAATTTTCTTTATTTCTAAATATCAGAAAGAGATTTATATTAAATTTATGCTCTTAAACTTTTGTCAAATGTGTTTCAACTGTGGATTGTAAATAAATGGGGAATTTGCGTAATTGTTTTTAAGATACTGAAGGTGTAATTCATAAAAAATATTTTATGTTTATTTAACAATAAATATGTCAAATAATAAGGTTATAAGCATACATCACGGATGGAAAACATGATACAATTGTACTTTTTTTGGTACAATTAAACTTTGCTGGTACCGTGGTACTACCACGACTAATTTGGTACAATTGAAATAGCTCAAACAAAAGCTTACACCTAGTTCATAAAAACGTTTTATGCTTGAAAATTTTTGTTAATTTCTCAGTGAATCAGTTAATAAACATAAAATATTTCTGTGAATTATACGGTTTATGAAATTTTCGGATAGTTTCTTACTCCTCTGCTTGTTCTATATATTTATTTTGTCGTTTCTTTTTGAAAATGATTCTGAGAGAAAACGGTTCTTTAGACCCGAATCTTTCAAAATAGTGTCTTATGTCTCACGGACTTACAATTATTTGCTATAATTTTTCTCAGCAGAAACATTTTTCATCGTTAGGCTGCCTTATATTTGAGTCAAAAACAATCACGTTGAAAAAGGGTATAATAATTGATTCCAAATACCGAAAAAGTTTTCAATCAATGTCTCGTTGCCTCAATTTTAAACTACCAGAAAATTTATTATCCTCAATTGTATGACTTTTTCAATAAAATTTAATCAAATAATTCCTAAATTTTTATGTATATAATATTTTTCTGTTGTATGCTTGTGTAGAGTAATTTTTGAATTTCTATTTATAGAAATATAAAAAAATGGTACCGTCATGGTATGAAAAGTACATTCTATTTAGTTAATTGGTACAAAATCAAAATAGCCATTTTCCATCCCTGGCATACATTATATATTGTTTACAAATTAAGCCTTAAATAAATTTATTTTTAATTGTAATATACATTTATATTTTGTGGTACATTTTTTTGTGGTACACTTTTCAGCATCTTATCGTACGCTAATATTAATGAATCATATATGATTGAACAGGTATTTTATTGTAGATGTGCACAATATAAATTTCCTTTTGTCACAAAATACTTAGTATGAAACTGATTGTAAAGTATAAAAGTGATATAGCAAAATATTTTTATTTGGTTTTAATTATTAACTTTTTTATACTTAAACCACCTCTCAGGGTATAAACCCTTGTCTATATAGTGCATTGTGCTGGAACTATACAAGGAGGGGGAAGTTTTGTGACGAACAATTAACCCTCCGATTAGTGACAGCTCTGAACTTCACGGCCGTGTGAAAAGGTTTCTACGGACCTTTTTTGTAAATCATGTTTTTTTACATACAAAAATTTTTTTATATCTTTTTTTTGTTTTTATTGTTCATAACTAAATTCTACATACAAAAATAATTTTTTTCAATTTTAGAATTTTTGTTTTTATCATCATCCCTAATGTCTTTGACTTTAGGTCTTTGTGTTCAGAACAATTAAATTATGTGTTGAAACAATAAAAAAATTATAATGATGCACAAAAACATGCATTTATTAGTGATATTCAGTACAAGGTCCATACGGACCTATTCACACGTCCGGATACTATTCTCACTAAAACCTCAATAACTCCTAAAGTAATGATCCGATCGGCTTGATTTTTTTCCAAAAGATGCGCAACAAAACACGGTGTAACATTGGGGGGGGGGGGGCGAAGTAGGAGTAATTTCAGTTTGAAAAGGCAACAAGGTCCCTAGGGACCTTCTCATTCATCGCAGGGTTAAAAGAATGGCGCTAGCCATTTGATTCTTAGACACATATACACACACATCTACATAAACAATCAACGATCTGTGTATAACTTTTTCATTGGCTGGTGGAAATAGAGCAACTAATTGCTATTCGAAGCTGCGCCATTATGTTCATTTAAAAAAAAATTATATTTATGGGAAAATTATCCTTTCCGACGAAACACTACACCGAATGGTACACTTAAGTGGGTTAATTCTCGCTGTTGAACTACTCTTACATTTTCCGTAGCCCATATGCTGTAGTTTTGCCTATTAACGAACTCATTTAATCGGAAATGGGCTTCATCGTTCATAATTAAATTATGTAGAAAATTGCAGAGGAAAATCGAAGAACATCGCATTTTCGTCGTAAAATTTAAAAAATAAACTTTTAAAGAATACAGGCTTAAGGAATACAATTTGTTAAATATTTCCACTATTTTTCAGCGACCACTTCAGGGCGTGATCCAAAAATGGATGCTTCTGAAAAAACTTTAAAAATAATTTAGTTCTTCTTAGCAGAACTTTTTCCCCTCTCTCCCGATTCAGCTCATTTACGAACTTGACCTGTGCTAACCTTCAGAATATATTTGTACCAAATTTTAAAGGTATGGCTCTTTTCGTTTGGACTGAATCGTGATTTACACAGACGGGCGGACGGACATGGCTAAATCGTCTTCAATTTCATCACTGATCAGGAATATATATACTTGTACTTAATGGAGTCTTAGAGTGTATAACAATTACGAATGCCGTAAATTGCCTGGGGATTTATTCAACTCTGTGAATAAAGCATGTTGAATCATCTGATTCACAAATCCATAAAGAACACTTTTAGCTAAACGAACAATCAAATCTGTAACCTAGTGTTTGTTGGGAATATGTAATATACATACATACACACATACATAGCGATGGCTTAATATAAAAAAGCCCCAACTTTATTTTTTAGTACTTTGCAGGAGTAGAAAAAAAACTTAATAAAATCCGTAAAATCTAAACTGTTAATTTTAGTTCGCGCATATTTTTGCCTATAAAATCATATAGGAAACAAATTACCTATATATTTACTTGTATGACATTAAATTAAATTTTTACAGTTTTTATAAAAGTCAGTTATTTTTAAAAATTTCGGGAAACTAAAAGTCGTGATATAATTAAAACATGTATGTCATGTAAAAAAATTTATTAAAACTTATTTCCGGGAAAATTTATATTTTTGCATGTAACCGTATATTTTAAAAAATTTCCCTAATTTAAGAATGTATGTATTTTTTTAAAATAAATTTTCGGCAAAATGTTAGTTTTTGTACTGCCATATTTTTTGCTTATAAAAGCATATATTTTTTTAAATTAAATTTACGGCCATTTGTAAGTTTTAGTACTGGCATATTTTTTCCCTATAAAAGCATATGTTTTGCCTATAAAAGCATATTTTAAAAAAAGTTCCTTACTTATGACATTTAATGTTTTTTCTCCAATTCTTTCAAACTTAAGTCAGATATAAAACTGTGTTTAACAAATTTATTACAAAAAAAATGTTTTTTTGAAACAAACTGTCATCAACCTGTACGTGTCAGTGTTTTGTACTAAGAAAATGAAACAAAGGAGAACCAGTCGGCTCTGTGTGCACGTATACCAAAAACTCTGTATTAAAAATTCTCCACAGCCAAAACAAAATTCCCCATATTTTCTGCATTGTAAAATCAATTTTTCAGAATTTTAAAGTTCTAATATTTGTGTTCTTAATTTTGCCATCTCTTCTATAGGATTAAAATCGTTTTTATAAAGGTTTAAGTCTATATAAACTTTTGTTGTTAGTATTTTATTAATATATTGTTATAGTATCTTTTCTATCTCTTGTTAGTTTTGGGCTTCACAGAGAGTGTGTATTTTTAATAAAAAAAAAACTTTTTTTCCTCCTTTTTAAAAAAAGGCGACGTATAACGTATGATGGATTCTATGTGTCTCGGCCTTAAGATACAACAAAAATTTTACGGATTTTATTAATTTTTTTCCTTTTGTAAAGTAAGAAAAAATCGAGTTAGGCCTTTTTTACATTAAGCCATCGATATGCATTGCTTGCTGTAAGCAAATCCATCGTATGTATTGCAGTTAAGCTCAATTATTAAAAACTCTAAATTCGCATACTAGAAAGCAAATATGTATCACTTTTAACCTTTAGACTTGTTTTTTAACTTAACTTTGACTTTACTGCAACTTGCGCTTCTGTATGTGTGTGTGTGTCTATGTGCATAAGTTATGATATAATACTTGTATTATTTTCACAAAAGTATGCAGTCGGTCAAAGTAAATTTTGAAAATTGTAACGAATCCAAATCGGGCAACTTCAAGTTCTATTTATTTATCGCGTAATCTCACTTCTACAGGATGTCCGCCGGGAAGGTAGACATTTGCCATTAGACATTGCCGTCATTTTGGTAGACATTAGTCTTGACAGTTCATATTTGGCAGTCGTGAAGTACACACGTGGCAAATTTATTATGGAAAAATATTCGATGAACCATCGTGTTTTAATCGGATTACAATGGAATTACTGCGGGACCTCTTTCCACAACAAGTTATTTCAAGAAATGGTGTTGTTCATTGGCCTGATTTGACTGCTACGGACTTCGTTTTGTGGGGACATCTGAAAAACGAGGTTTATGCAAACAAACCAGAAACGCTTCAGCAAGTCAAACAAAATATTCGTGATGAAATTAAAGAAATACCGCGTGAAATGTGCGAGAATGTAATGAAAAATATGCTCAAAAGGGCTCGCATTCGTGAGGCTAACAGAGGCGGACATTTCTCTGATATTGTATTCCATACATAATTGCCGACAGTAAATAAAACATATACCAATATAAGATCCATTCTCTTTCATTTAATCAAAAATTAAAGAAGGTACAGGGTGACTCAGAAAGTCCGAAGTGGTGTGAATTCCTTATAACTTTTTATTTAAGACATATTTTTTTAATTTTTTGTTTTTTAAATACAGTAAATTTATAGGGAATATTATTAGATTAGTTATTAAAAATGATATCCCGCAAGTGGTGGCCATTTTCTGCTTCGCACAAATGTGCTCTTTCCAACACATTTTCCATGACCTTTCGCAAAACTTCCTGTGTTATGTTGTTAATTTCGTCTCGAATATTGGAGCGGTTAAATCCGGGGAACGCGGAGGCCAATTAAAATTGCTTCTACGCGAAATTACGGTATGCACGCTGAGTCAACACAATGGACCGTTGATTTGAAAAGTAAATTTCAACGATTTGGGCACGTTGTTCAGTTGTGTATTCCTCCATTATAAATTGTCCAAGTCTTCTTTACAAAATACTGAAAATAAAAGAAAAAAAATATAATAAAAAAGTTATAAGGAATTCACACCACTTCGGTCTTTCTGAGCCACCCTGTAGTATACCTTCCCGGCGGACACCCTGTATAAAATTGGAAAACAACACATAGTTTGTTGCTATAATTCTCCAAAAAGTTGTCCATAATTGCTTATACCGATATTATTTTCAAATGTTATTATCTTGTATTGATCTTTTGAATAAATTTTGTTGTTTTTAAATAAACATTTTAATATTTTTAATTGAGCAAACTTTCTTTGGTCCAAAATTGGTTTATTTTGTTATTGAATTAATGCTCAAGCATTCACTGTTTGACCAGAAATTAAACTCTAACTCCTTGGGCCCATCGAATATTATGGAGAAAATAGAATAAAACGAAAAATTCATTTAGTTAAATTCTATACGTTTTACTTAAATAGAACAATTATTGTATATCAAATTTTATTAAGGCTGATAAACTAAGATGCTTAATCATAAAAAATATTTTTGGTTTATGAAAGGTTTATAAAACAGATTTCCATACAAAATTTGTTTTATAAAACCTTTAAAAAAGCAGACATAATTTTTATGAATAAGGTAGTAAGTTTATAATGTTCAATTCAGACAATTGATTTTCCACTTACAAAGTAAAGGAAAACAGAGCTATTTTCGAAAGCTGCAACACTTTCACCATCAGTACTCATATGTAAATTAGCTTATGACCACTTGTGAGATGGTTTAGTTGCATGTCATAGCAATGAAAAAATAAACCTGAAAATTCTTCTGGTTTCTTGACCTCTTTTTAATTATTATTGTATTCTGATATTTTTAAGCTTAATGTCTCTTTATTTTAATTTAATTTTTAATTTCAATATTTCGTCACTCCTTTGTGTGACTTTTTCAGGAAATTAATTATTTTATTATTTTATTTAATTAATTTCCTGAAGAAGTCACACAAAGGAGTGACGAAATATTGAAATTAAAAATTAAATAAAAATAAAAATCAATGAGTGTTCGAACTCACGGGCGATGTGTTAACACCATTTTGTTTATTTATTTTATATTAAACCCACAAAAAACAAAGAGAATGCAAAGCAACAGACAAATGTACATACATACATTGTTATGTTTGTACATAAGCTACATACGTTGCTGTCTTGCTATCTCATTTTTATATATGTACGTATAACCACGTCACTATTCTCTTTGCTATGCATAAGACAAAACCGAAGATCAACATAAAACACTTTTTTAATATTACCCCAAATTAATACTCCGAATTAAAACACTTAAATCTCCGCTCGCCGATATCGGATCGTCTTAATTTTTGGCCTAAACTCTTCGTCGAAACCCGCACTAGCGTTTTAGTCCAAAAATTAATAAAATCGGCTATGAATTTCCGGAGAAAATCGCGTAGGAAAATTATATGATAATCACCCAATAATCATTTTCAATACCGACTGCCAAGCAACAACAACAAACAAACAAGCTCTTACACTTGCGTATGTATTGAAACTGATAGTTTACCGCCCTAGAGGCGTGCGTATAGATGTTAACACATCAATAAAGAGACCTTAAGCTTAAAAATATCAGAATACAATAATAAACCTGAAAATATTATCATAAATAATATCTAAGTTTTACTTTTTCTATTCCAATTGTTTTGTTTTGAATGAAATAAAAGTCAGCGACTTGTTGCTAACGTGTCATCATAGAGGGTTTCTTTTTGCGAAACACGACATAATTCAGACTTATGTCTGTTAAAATAATATATTCCATAAATTTAGATTCGAAATTATGATATACTGACAGCTAAGAAAGCACGGCATTATGTAAACCTTGCACAGTGAAGAATAATAAAATAATTGAATAACAACTAGTCCGATTGTACAATAATAAAATTGTATTCCCAATAATATTATAAATATTATTTTCTACCCGAATAACAACTATTGCAAAAGCCATTTAAAACTCTTGGAGAAAAATATTTTATAACTTTATTTTCTAAAAAAATATTTTCGACTAAAAATTCTAATGAGATTTGTTTCTGGAAATCCAAATAAATTATTTAAACTCCCAAAAAAATGTTCAAATCCTAAAATTGCAATTTTTTTTTACTATATTCGCATTATTTAATTTTAATTTTTGCTTTTTGGTGTCAAAATTTTTGTAATTGCAGCCTTTGTCGGTGGTACTGTCTTATATTCAGAGAGACATGTTAAATTTTCCCAAGAGCAAAAAAAGAAAAAAAATATGGCGAGTATAACATTTTCCAAAAAAAATAAAGTTCCAAATTAATAAACTAACCTTTTCTAAAAAAAAAAGTTAAATCTAGTTTTTCCAACATTTTAGTTTAAATTAGTTTTTTACTTAAGTGAGCTTTAAAAAACATTTTTTATTTTTAAATTTTTGGAAAAAAATTTGATTATGTTTTCGAAATATTATAAATTTTGTTTTAAACTTTTCGGATCAGCACTCAGCGGATGACCCCCACCTTATGCAGTGCATTGCGCCGGAACTATAAAGGAGGGGGAGTATTGAGAGTACAAATAGAGATAGAAGGGAAGACGGAGAATTTTCCTAGAATTTTTTTGTTTTTTGTTTTTACTAAGCAAACAAGATTTGAGTTCCTTAATGGAAGGACGATAAAAATTTTAAATTTAAATTTTGTTAGTCGAATATCTCCTTAACTGTAAAACAAAACCCATAAACACATTTGTTTTAGTTATCGGCCCTAAAGTGTCATCTTGGCGTAGGCTTGAAATTTTCATAACCTTGTGGTTACATCTTTTTTGAATATCGGGTGTTTGCATCACATATTTGCTATAAACTTTATAACCAAACAAAACAGTTTTTTTTACCTCTCCTGAACAAATTCTATTTCATAGCAGGTGTTGAATGTAGGCACTCTGTCTATAATTTGGAGAGTGTGGAATTATTACCATTTTATTTTTCAAAAGCCCCACTGTGCGACGTCATTAGTTATTTGTATTTGTAAACGTTCGCTTAGAATCAAATTTATTAAATGAAGAAGTTTCATGAATATTCACACTAAAGGTGAATAAATAAATATAAATTTCAAAAATAAAATTTATTGCTTTAAAATTAGTATCATTTATTCCATTTTCATTATACAATTTTTGAAACGCAACATCTTTTATAACAAATAAATTTATTATATTAAATTTTCAATACGACTTTTTACTGCAGCTTAGAGAAATATTGAAACAAGTGTTGTGTTCGTACCTTCTTTGATTTGTATTAAATTATAAAAAAAATTATTAATAAGAGCCATAAAATAAGTTTTTGTATGTAAGTTTGTCTATTTAACCTGATGTAAATCAGAAAAGGTTTTGTAAATTACGTTTAAATTGTTTAAAATGTAACTGCTAGCCTCTTAGTAATCAGACAAGAAAAACAGAAATAGAAATTATGTAAAGGAAATCATCAGAATTTTCTTAGTTTGAGTTTTTGTCTTAACGATATCTACGGTGACCATATTTTTCAACCCAAAAAAGAGGACATTTAGAAATGTAATAAAAATTGTTTGTACTATTTATTTTTTATTTTTTATCTTGGATCAGCACTCAGGGGATGACCCCTATATATGCAATGCATTGCGCCGGAACTGAAAACGAGGGGATAGTATTGAGGGGACAGATTAGGAAAGATGAGAAGATAGACAGTTTTTTTGTAGCTATTTCAACTTTTTACTTCGCCGGCTAATTTTTGCTACAGGGCCGACGAAGGTGGGTGTTGTTACTCTGCTTCTTAGTACATGATCGTGTCAGTCGCTGCCAATTACGTCCAGTGACCAGTGACTATAGTCAATTGGATATATTGTAGGCATGGCCGACTTACTTACATGTATTAATGTTTTTAAACAAAATATGCCCAGAACTTAAAATATGTCCGGAAATATCACAGTCATTTGAGAAAAAGATTTTACTTTCTGCACAATTAATATAATTTCTATTGTATTGGTGATTTTGACTTTTTTTTTGTATTGAGAAAATAAAACTTTTAATTTTGGAGTTTGAACAAAAAAGTATTAATAATAAAAAAAAGGACAATAAAGGACATTTCAATTAAAAAAAGGACACTTTAAATTTTGTTTATCTAAGAGGACATCATGTAAAAAAAGAGGACTGTCTTCTTAAAAAAAAGACAAATGGTCACAGTAACGATATCGAATAGAATTCAGGTTTCAAAGTTAAGCAGCTCTTATGTTTCTACTGACAATCGTACACCTCTGCATTCTTCAGTGGCGAAAGTTTATATCATGTTCAGGCATGCATTTTTAATTTGGACAATATTCACTTTATTGCCATAATTATCTTTCTGTTGAAATATACAAAATTTAGGGAGTTAGCGTATGACAACTAAAAGTAAAAATAATTATATTCATGAGGTCCTCAAGTTCAAATTTGGGATATATTTTGTTTGTTTTTTTTTTTTATTTAATTTTGGAATTATTAATAAATTTAATATGAATAACTATTGATGTGTTAACATCTATACGCGCGCCTCTAGGGCAGTAAACTATCAGTTTCAATACATACGCAAGTGTAAGGTGTAAGATGTAAGAGTATGTGTTTGTTCGTTGCTTGGCAGTCGGTATTGAAAGTGATTATTGGGCGATTTTCATATAATTTTCCCACGCGATTTTCTCCGGAAATTCATAGCCGATTTTATTAATTTTTTTAAAACGCTAGTGTGGGTTTCGACGAAGAGTTTAGGCCAAAAATTAAGGCGATCCGATGTCGGCGAGCGGAGATTTAAGTGTTTTAATTCGGAGTAAACATTATAAACTAGAGATAGCCTAAACTTCAAACATTAATAAAAAATTCCTTACGTTCTAAAACTTTTCAAGGATTTCTCCATTATAACTAAAATTAAGTATAGTTTTAGTATACAGCAATTAGAGATATTTACATATATATAAAAAATTATGAATAAAGTCCCAAAAAAGAGGAAACAAAAAAAAGGGAGACAATTAGAATTAAACTTACAAAATAACTTAAAAACTAATTACAAACTAAAGACTATTACTAAAAAGACAAAAAAAAAAAAATCCAATTCGTTCTTAACAAAAAGAAGAATTATATACAATTAAATTATTGGGAAGTGTTATATAAGTTAAATAGTACCAACCGTCACCAGATCTTGTTTTGTAATTTATTAGGATATATGCTGCCCTAATATGATCTGCTGCTTAATGCTGACAAACATACACACTTTAATATTTGCCTATCATTATTTTTATGAGGATCATACAAATATTTCGACAAAAAACAACATAGCAACAGCGAAGCACTTAACTTCTGCAATAATCACAAGACCTGTAAAGCTGTTAACATATGCACTCACATACATAGCTACAAACAAATTGTTCTGCTGAATTCGATGGCACATTCACAAACTGACTTACATATTTTTTTACCAACGGTACCCGACAGCGAAACACATATTATTCTTGGGTTTTGGCTTAGCAATCAATTATAAAGTAGACATTGAACGAATAAGATCATTGTAAATAAAAATCAATATAACTAAAAAACTACTTGTTTTAATTGGCGCCCAACGTGGGGCTCAAGAACCTACACGTGCTAACAGGACATGCGAATCCTGAAAGGACAAAGGAATACCCCCTGCCTTCAATTCTAATTTAATAAATTAAAAAAAATTAATCAAACCCGGTGTGCAAAGCTTATTTGGTTTTTGGAATCCTACGAATTACAAAAGGTCATGCGAATCCTGAAAGGACGAAGAAAAACCGATTGTCTTCAGTTTAGATATTAACAAACTTAAAAAGTGTAAGTGATTATTTAAAAAATTTTCAAAGTGGATATTACTTCAAAATTAATTGTTAGTAATAGGTACGTGTTATATTTTAAAACATTACATAAAAATATAAAATTGGAACTTGGTGTGCAAAATTTATTTTGTTTTTCAATTCGAAAAAAATTTAAAAATATTTTCTTAAACTAAATCAAATACCTAATATAAAATAATTTTTATCGATTTTTGATAGAAAAAGCGTTTAAAATTTGTTAAGCAAATATTAGCAATTGCATCGTGCTGCTTACATAATTCTATGATTTTTTTAGCATACTTTTTTTTCCAGATTTAAAGTTAATATAAAACTACTAAAATACAGTAATGCTTATTTTCTAAAACGACTGTTGTTTTTGCATATGTTTTGCTTAAGTGCATTCAAAAATTTTTGTATTTCTTATTAAGTTTTATCTACCAAGTCTTTTGAAAAGATTAATTATTGTCTTATAAAATGCTTCTTAATAGAGATCAGGTATTAGAAATCGTAAATGAGAAAAATGAGCAGACGAGGCAACAGTTAACCGCAGAGCTAAATCGCCTGACATTAGCGATTAACCAACTGCAACCACGTGGAGTCGAACAATATTTGCCTGTCTCCATTAATCCATTAGTTGTAGAAAATAATTCAAGTCTAGACTTGATAAAGTCTCTTCCCGAATTCAGTGGAGATTCTATTTCTTACCCAGCTTGGCGAAGCGCAGCCGAGTTTGCCATTAAATATTATACAGAGGGTTCGGAGAAGTATTACATCGCTATGGGTATATTTCGAAATAAAATTATAGGTTCCGCAAACGCCACACTTGCTTCCTTTAACACAGTGCTTAATTTTAGGGCAATTATAGCTAGGTTGGACCAGGAATATGCCGATAAGACACCATTATATGTACTGGAGAATGAGCTTAGTATTCTTAGACAGGATAATCATTCTATCACTGAGTACTACAATAGGGTAGATAAGAAGCTATGTCTTATAATAAATAAACAAATCATGACATATGGCGGAAATAGTGATATCATTGCCACTTTAAATGAACGCGCTAGGGAGAACGCTTTACGCGTTTTCATATCTGGACTTCGTCGCCCATTGTGCGATATACTTTTTTCAACAAGGCCCAAAGATCTTCAAACTGCCCTTGCAATTGCTCAAGAACTCCAAACAAATCACAAACGATACGATTTTGCAGAAGCCTTTGCAGTTGGGAATACTTTTAAGCCCAATAGGCCGATTATGTCTCAATACAAACAAATAGAGCGCAATTACCGACCTAATGCGAGTATACCCTTCAACCAAAATGCTTCTAATGGATCAACTCCAATGGAAGTCGATAACAATACAAGTTGTTTCAGACAGCGTAATAACTTCCAAAACCTACATACTTCATATCAACAACATATTAAAAATCCAGTCCAACCACATACTACACCGAATTATATTTCTAAACCGCAGCACCCGAATCCCAATTTGCCAGTGGCATATAAGCGGAGTCGTGAGCAACTACATTCCGATCGTTCACCTTTCCAGAAACTACAAAGAGTCAATTATATGCCGGAAGAATTAGAAATACATTCAAATGAAAGGGAACATCTAAACGGGAATATTGTTTTTGATAATGAACATTATTACGAAGGCGCTCAGAGTAACAGTTATGACTACAATGACGACGTTGTAGCTGAATACGGTGATGAAATTAATTTTTTAAACTAAGATCGCTCCTACCGTTTATTACGAAAAAGTGCAAAAACGGTCAGGAGCTTCGCATTTTAATTGATACTGGGACATCAAAAAATTATATAAAGCATTTTTCATTTCTTCAAGGAATTAAACTTTTAGATAAACCTTTCAGTTTAAAGTCAATTAACGGTAAAAATGTAATAGAAGAAAAATGCCTAATTAATGTGTTGGACAATACCTCAACGTTCTTTCTGCTCCCAAGCTTAAGAACGTTCGACGGTATTATAGGTTATGATTTCTTAAGGCAGATTAACGCAAAAATTGATACTGATAGAGGGTATTTATTTTACCGAAACGGTAAAGTAAAATTACAACATCTTTCATGTGATCAAGTGAATCTAATTACAATAGAGGAGGACACGGTTCCAAACAAATTTCAAGCCCAATTTAGACGGATAATTAATAACAATATTAATGCCTTTGCTGACCCAAACATAGCTCTGCCATATAACACGACTGTTAAAGGGCGAATTCGAACAAATACAGACGAGCCGATATATAGCAGAAGTTATCCCTATCCCATTTCTGTGGCTCCATTTATCAACAATGAAATAAGAACACTTCTTAAAGAAGGAATAATTAGGGAATCTTGTTCGCCTTACAACTCACCTGTCCATGTAGTCTCTAAGAAAGGTTTCAAAGAAGATGGAAGCCCAAAATTGCGAATGGTGATCGATTTTCGGAAAATTAATGAGAGAACGATTCCGGATCGATATCCCATTCCTGATACGTCGGTGATCTTGGCTAATTTAGGGAATTCGAAATTCTTTACGACACTAGACCTTAAGTCAGGCTTCCATCAGATCGTTATGTGTGAGGAGGATAGGCAGAAAACGGCGTTTAGTATAAATAATGGAAAATACGAATTCTGCAGATTACCTTTTGGGTTAAGAAACGCGCCGAGTATTTTTCAAAGGGCGATCGATGATGTTTTACGCGAAGCTATAGGTAAATATTGTCATGTTTATGTCGACGACATAATCATATACTCTCCAGATGGAGAGTCGCATTTAAAACACATCGATTCCATCCTTAAAAAACTTGAGAATGCGGGAATGAGAGTGTCACCCGAGAAATCAAAATTTTTTAAAACTCATGTAGAGTTTCTGGGGTTCCTAGTTTCTGAAGCAGGCATTAGAACTTGTCCGGATAAGGTTCATGACATTATTAATTATGAGACACCGCAAACTCTTCGAGCTTTACGTTCATTTCTTGGCCTATCCGGATATTATCGGCGCTTTATAAAAGATTACGCTGCAATTGCTAAACCCTTGACTGTTTATCTTCGTGGAGAAAACGGACAAGTAGGTGCGCGTAATTCCAAAAACATAAAACTCGATCTTAATCCTGAAGCTCTTCAAGCTTTTGAGCGTATAAAACGAATACTAGCTTCGGAGGATGTTTTGCTTCAATATCCCGATTATAACCAAAGTTTTGAACTCACAACAGATGCCTCTTCTACTGCGTTAGGTGCGGTTTTGTCGCAAAAGGGTCGTCCGATCACAATGATATCGCGAACACTCTCTGCTACGGAACAAAATTATGCTACAAATGAACGTGAGCTACTTGCTATTGTGTGGGCATTGAGAAAACTTCGGCATTATTTGTACGGAATCAAAGATATTAAAATATTTACTGATCACCAGCCACTAATTTTTGCAATGTCAGAGAAAAACCCTAACGCCAAAATGAAAAGATGGAGGGCTTTTATAGAGGAGTTTTCGCCCACTTTTCACTTCAAACCTGGAAAGGATAATATAGTGGCAGATGCCCTCTCTAGGCAGTTTTCCCATAACTTAAGCGAAGTATCATCGGACGAAACTGTGCATAGCGAACAATCTCTAAGTAAAGTGATTAAGACAGTAAAATGCCCTATTAACCAATTCAGAAACCAATTAATGGTTTCCAAATCGAATTCGTTTAGCAAGAATACTAAAATTATTTTTGGAAGATTGATTCGTCATACGATCACATTTGACACTGCTGAGAGTCTTCTTCAATGCTTGAAAAGCTGTGTTAATCCTAACGCCACTAATGGAATTTTCTGTGATCTCAGAACATTGGCAGAGATACAGAATGTAATAATATCAGCTTTCCCAGGGATTAAATTTATTCACACTGAACTTCTTTTGATTGATTTAATTAACAGAGATGATCAAATGGAAGTAATAGCAACGGAACACAATCGAGCTCATCGTGGCTTACACGAAAACTTTCGCCAAATTACTCGTGAGTATTACTTTCCTAACATAAAGAAATTATTGAAATCAATGATAACAAATTGCAAGATATGTTTAGAGAATAAATACCAACGAAGACCCCCCGATCCTGGAATTGGTAAAACACCAATCCCACACCTCCCAGGAGAAATTCTCCATATGGATATTTTTATAACTTCAAAACAATTGTTTTTAACGTGCATAGATAAATTTTCTAAGTATGCAATTGTAAAACCAATTATTTCGAGAGCCACGGTTGACATAAAATACGCTATATTAGAAACTTTATTAGTATTTAATAATACCAGGGTCATTGTTTCTGACAATGAAAAGGCCTTCCAGTCAAATGCTATTAAGGTTTTACTGAGAGATAGTTTTTCGATAGACCAATTTTTCATTCCAACTCTTCACAGTGAAAGCAATGGTCAGGTGGAGAGGTTCCATTCCACTTTATTGGAAATTGCGCGTTGTATTAAAGAGCAGCAAAAGATAGACGATATTATTAGTTTGGTTATTCTAGCAACGCATAAATACAATCGTAGCTACCATTCTGTCACCAATGCTAGACCAGCTGATATATTTCATAATTGTGCGTTAGATAAGTTAGATATTATAAGGGAAAGGCTATCTGAAGTTCAGGAAAAGACTTTACAAAGAAGTAATCAAGGGCGAATGCCTAAGACTTACAGCGTTGGAGAAAAAGTATTTATAAGACGGAACAAAAGACTTGGAAATAAATTCGATAAGATATTTGTTGAGAAGATAATTGAAAAAGACCTTGGCACTACAGTATTGATTGATGGGAGAAAAGTGCATAAAAGCAATCTTCGTTGAAAATAAACTATGTATTTAAATTAGTTTTTCTTCTTTCTGACTAAAGCAAGCATAATAAATCAAAAACACAAAAGATATATTTAAATGATCCACCTGTTAATTTTTTGAATAGTCACAAAACGTATTATAATTATTTGTATATTACTTTGTTTCATTTATTTTGTGTTATTTAATATTCATATTACTTATATTCATAATTGTAATCAGTATCAACTAAGCCAAATCCTTTGCACAATTTAAGCCAAGTTAATATTCTTATGCTGTCAATAAATTGTGAACATAATACCTTCATCGAAAAGAAAAGGGGTAAGCAGTTTACTTTTTCGAAACGAGGACGTTTCGGAATTAAGAAGGGGGATAGTTAAATAGTACCAACCGTCACCAGATCTTGTTTTGTAATTTATTAGGATATATGCTGCCCTAATATGATCTGCTGCTTAATGCTGACAAACATACACACTTTAATATTTGCCTATCATTATTTTTATGAGGATCATACAAATATTTCGACAAAAAACAACATAGCAACAGCGAAGCACTTAACTTCTGCAATAATCACAAGACCTGTAAAGCTGTTAACATATGCACTCACATACATAGCTACAAACAAATTGTTCTGCTGAATTCGATGGCACATTCACAAACTGACTTACATATTTTTTTACCAACGGTACCCGACAGCGAAACACATATTATTCTTGGGTTTTGGCTTAGCAATCAATTATAAAGTAGACATTGAACGAATAAGATCATTGTAAATAAAAATCAATATAACTAAAAAACTACTTGTTTTAATTTATACAGTGTTATTAATATCTAAAGTTCGTATTCTCCTATGGTAAAATAAAAGATCTACACCCTGAAAAAGAAGACCACCATTCCTAAGGGTCAATAGGTCTAAGGGAGAAAAATAATGTTTGGACCGAACGGTCTCCAGATTGGCAGATGATGAGAAGCATTGGCGAACTAATGAATTATCAGAAGACTGCGCACGTTCCAGGAACCTAATTGAATTCCCTACCATAAAAACATCAATACGTCCAAAGTCAATTCCGTTATAAATCGATCTACAAGATGGTCTGCGAAGTTCCCCATTTGGTCCATAGTAGGGTCTTAGGCCAAGACAAGATACCAAAATCATTCTCTCCCATCTCCTAAGCCTCTCCATCTGGCTTGAAGAAATCCCAAACCAGACTGGAAAAGCGTAAGAGATGACAGGTCGAATTATCTGCCGATATACCAAGAGGCGTACTTTTTTGTCAAGTCCAATCCTGCGTTTCAAAACTCCCTGATAGGAAGAGTAAATCCTTTTTGTCCTTTCTAGTATGTCGTCAATGTGTCGATAGTACTCAAAATTTTCATGAAATGTGACACCCAAATATTTAATCCTGTCCGAAACCCTAATCATTTGCTGTCCAATAATTAAACATGGTATGTACGTCCGACAATTTTTATAAATGTATTTACGTCGTCCCTTTATCATGACTGCCACTGTCTTTTGTATGTTCAAATTGAGTCTCCATTTTGTAAAATAATCTGTCAGTACTGCTAGATAAGAGTTAATTCTGGCGTTAATTGTCCTTGCTCTATCACCCGATGAAGCAATTAAAATGTCATCGGCATACATTAAGAGAAGATCATCAGCAGAAGGTCCAGGTATATCTGACACAAAAAGATTATAAAGCACAGGTCCTAGCAAAGATCCCTGTGGAACACCAGCACAGATTGAACCCTCGTGAGACAGAGTGTCGCCAATGCGAACCCTAAACAATCGATCCTTTAAAAAGCTATTCACCATTCGGCATTCGGAGTATTAATTTGGGGTAATATTAAAAAAGTGTTTTATGTTGATCTTCGGTTTTGTCTTATGCATAGCAAAGAGAATAGTGACGTGGTTATACGTACATATATAAAAATGAGATAGCAAGACTGCAACGTATGTAGCTTATGTACAAACATGTACATTTGTCTGTTGCTTTGCATTCTCTTTGTTTTTTGTGGGTTTAATATAAAATAAATAAACAAAAAGGTGTTAACACATCGCCCGTGAGTTCGAACACTCATTGATTTTTATTTTGAACAACGCTCGACATATTTTAGTTATGGTTTTTGTTATGTTTTCCATGTTAGGTGCCAAGTCTCGACTAACTTTGTTCAGTGAGTTGTGTTTTGCTCACTAAACACACTTTTTAGCAGTGCTGCATTTGTAATTTTACACAATATTATAACAATTTTTTTATAATTTGATTAAATAATTGCTGATTTGGTAAAGCACCAATGAAATGCATATAGACATTGCTTAACCACCAACAAATAAATTTCATTTATATATAACAATTTCATATGTATTCAACAATAATTAATTTAATTTTTATGTGGATAATTGAGCTCAATAATGCTGTTTATTAATTAAGGCGTATGTCTGAACGCCGTATTGAATGAACTAATATTGAATTCTCAATATAACAAATTGTTATAGCATAAAGGAAGATTTTAATTATATTTTCAAATAATCTGCAACAATTTGTTGTAGTCGTGAATTCGACTGCGATATACATAATCCATGCAATTGTTTACATATAATGAAACTTTATTGAACTTCTTCTTAAGTTTGCTAAGAGTCGGTTACGTCAACTAGTGGCTATTCTACCAGGGCAGAGTTATTTTGGGAACCATGCAAGTAGGATGGGGTGTTTCGCACTAGGTTATGACCTTGCACATAACCTATTGCGCTTTTTTGGTTTTGATGCCAAAGTGATTTCATTAGGCTGACATTTTTAGAGATGTATTCAGCAATAGACATGATACAGCAAAAGATAAATTTTTTTATTCGAAACCGAGCCAGGCATGCGCAGTTATGTGCCATATCATTCTGGGTGATGTTGCTTAAGTGAAGATAAATATAAAGTGATTGTCATTAAGTTCAATAAGATGGCATCAAAGTTCCTTTATGTGGGCTATCGCTTTGTTTCAGTTTGTTTAGGCTGTAAATCTCCTAATTGGAAATGGCTTATATTTTGGGCTTGCTTCTAACTAAGAGATATTTCCTCTCTTGTCATTCCCTCAATAGAGATTTCAATTCTAAATACAGATGTTCTTCAATCGAATACAAAAGGCTTAATTCATGTTTTACGATTTGCAGCAAGACAAGTTAATAGTTCTGGGCATGCATGATCATGCTCTCCCAACAATATTCTTAATTCAAAGAATGCATGCTTAATTTAGAGCTTTTTTCGAATTAGCATTTAAGTGCCGCTATAGCCATCCAAATAATTCCACGGGTTTCGAAATTCACCAAAAAATAGCAATTTTATCGCGATTTCCATCCCTGATTCAATTCTAATCTGTAATACATTAAAACTTAGACATTCAAGTGTTTTCTAGTCTTAACTGAAGACACCTTGAACCAACATTTTTAAGCCCAGATTAAAAAGTAGTTCTTTAGTTGAAAGTTCTGTATTTGGCTTATAGGCATCGCATTGGCTTTGATTCAATTAATTGCAGATGATTTGGGAATGATGTTTCATAAATAAAATTATTCGTAGTCGTGCTGATTTGTGATCAAATATGTGACAAATTTGAACGGTTTTCAATTTTAAACTACACTTAGAAGACTTCCATCCAAAACCTATGGAGTTCTAAAATCGTTATACTTTGAATATCATTTTATTGAATAAAATTTATTCTTAATTCTAAATGTAATACTTGTTTATTTATTTACATGATTGTTGTTCACATTACAATATATGTTCCAACTTATTCATTAATTAATTTTGATTTAAAGCCAAAAGACATGTGAACGTCTGTCTGCCAGGCTATCGGAATACGTACATGACAATCTGTCACATTCGCATGTCGGTGCTATTTCATTTTATATTTCTTAAAATAGCACACCGAAATTTAATACAAGAGTTCATTTATTTTTATAATTCTTTGAAAGTTTTTCAAATTAAGAGTCCATAAAAGAAAAAAATTAAACGAAATCCACACAACAACAAAACAAAAACTGCATTGCAAATAAATTGCAAATAAAAAGTAATGAATTTTACAAATAAATTTATAAAATATATGAGAACGTCACTTGCGCACAGGTGTTCAAATCATGATTATTTTTATTTATTTATGGTTGTTTTTGTAGTTGTTGCTGCCGCAGAAAAAAAAACACATTAAATGCTGTGTAATCAACACAATAAACGGCTGCAAGAAATTGTCAGTTTTTGCCAAGTAAAAAATAAAAATAAAACAAAAATAAAATACAAAATTCAATTCCGGTTTGTGAATAAGATGAACGTTAAACGATTTTAAATTAATGATTCATATAACGAGCTGTTAGATTTTATTTCTTTTTAATAATTTATAGAACTCACAATTTCATTAATCATTGTGTCATAAAAATGATATTTTTAAAAACAAATCAAAGTTAAATACGATTGTAGTTCTATTAATTTTAATAACTAAAATTTAAAAGTAGGCTAATGGCAAGGGGTTTATGTGTATGTGAGAGGTAGCGTAAAATTGGGCATCTGAAAGTTCCTGTATGAAATTTTAATTAATATTATTTCAAAGTTTCTTCAGTGTATAATTTTGAATTGGAGCAATAGAGATTTCCAAATCTCGAACTGGAAACATAAGCAGACCCTTTTACCTAATCCGCGTAGCAATTTGCTTGTGTGTGCAAAATACTCAATTTATGCGTTGGGAATCGAACCCACAACCATTATATACATATTTTGGCAATAATACCTTCCAGGCTTCTAGCGGAACCCTTTTATAAAAACACTGGCGTAATAACGAGAACAACGATCTTCTTATAATTGAGACTCCTGCAACCGTTGACTACAGCACTTTAATGTAATAGACTTGGGTCGAGCTCGTTTTGAACCAAATTCCTCGATCATGCAAATAAAATTGGTTTCTTCATAGTTTTCTTTTGTTGTTTGAAATAACCCAAGTCTAGTTCAATCCGGTATATGATTTACAAGTATATACTCTTCCAGCCGGCGCCGACTTTAAAAACAGGGGCCGTTTAAAGACTTCAAAAAACGAAAATTCGACCCGGTCTAATATAACGTTCTTACTTGTTCAATATAGATGTTGCAGTACCGCTTTAAATATTGCCTGCTGAAGAAGTTTATTTGCATTCGATTGCCCCAATAACTTTGAGATTGTGTAAGTTAAAAATATATTATGGGATGCGTTTGAAGTAGTTAACGTGTGACTAACAAGTCAGAAAAATCCTCTAGATTCTCATATGCCCTCTCAATATTATCCCCTCCTTTCTAGTTTCGATGTAGTTCAAATGCAAATGTTATCAATCGACTACTGGTCGGGGTTGCAAAAATTGGTAATTTTTATTTTATTTACATATTTATTTATTTTTTTTTTCGTACAATTGCCTCGCAAGTACAAGCTACTATTTACTAACTTATTCATTTTTTGCGTTTATATTAATTTCTCTTATTTATTGTTCTATCGAATTACGGTGGCAACTTATCTTTGCTACCATTTCTTTGTGATTTACTTTTTGCCTTCACCTGTTTATTTTCAAACAATTGCAACCAACTTCACTTTGTTTTTATATGTTTTATCTACAAAAAATCTAACAATGGCCTGTTCAGCGTAAAAGTTGTGACTCATATAGAATTTTGATAGATTAATTAAAAAACAAACAAACAATTACTGTATTTTATATAAAACAAGCTGTATTTAAACTTTAAGAAAACGCAAAATATGTAACAAAAATTTTTGTTGGTGCAATTGGTATAGAAAAAGTACAGGGTGGCTCAGAAAGACCGAAGTGGTGCGAATTCCTTATAACTTTTTATTTAAGACATATTTTTTTAATATTTTGTTTTTTAAATACAGTAAATTTATAGGGAATATTTTTAGATTAGTTATTAAAAATGATATCCCGCAATTGGTGGCCATTTTATGCTTCGCACAAATGTGCTCTTTCCAACACATTTTCCATGACCTTTCGGAAAACTTCCGGTGTTATGTTCTTAATTTCGACTCGAATATTGGTTTTTAATTCCTCAATAGTCCTAGGCTTATTAACATAAACTTTCCCCTTTAAATAACCCCAAAGGAAGAAGTCTGGAGCGGTTAAATCCGGAGAACGCGGAGGCCAAATTAAATTATTCTTTCACCAAAGATGTCGCGTAAAAGAAAAGTAAATTTCAACGATTTGGGCACGTTGTTCAGTTGTGTATTGCTCCATTATAAATTGTCCAAGTATTCTTTACAAAATACTGTAAAGAAAAGAAAATTATAATAAAAAAGTTATTAGGAATTCACACCACTTCGGTATATCTGAGCCACGCTGTACAACTTTATGAGCTTGTTGGTACAATTCTGATGTTTTCATTTTGCAACTCTGGCGGTACTAAAAAATAAAAAAATTATCAGCCTTGTTATATTGGTGCTTTTCGGGTATTTGTTGGTGGTTTTTTCCTTATGCAATACCCGAAATTTTGTTAAATACCCGTTTTTAAAAAGCGTATATTTATAGTGCTTTTAACAATTTCTAGCTGTGCTTTTAAGTGCCTTTTAAGTAATCTACATATATTTTTGGCACTGAACCATTTTGCTGCTACATATTTTATAAACACAGCGAATACTTTTTTAACCAACTGCGTATTATTTGCATTTATGTTTTGAATGGTATTCGCAAACTCTTCTAGGCTTTTCTCAAGTATCAAGGGGAATTCATGTACCAGGTGGTGCCAAGTTAACAGCTGATTTTTGTTAGGAAATTTGACTTGTCAAATTTCATTGCAATAAAGTACTAGGCAGATTTTGTTGTTGCAGATTTGACACCACCTGGTACATGAATTCGCCATCTCAAACATCTCTTTTAAATACGTGCAAAATGATTTATTTGTTTAGCAGTGATTTATTATATCAGTTGATTTGTTTTTTGTGCAATTTTAAGCAAGAAAGTGCATTGGCTATTATAAAGTTAAACAGTTGTATTAAAAGTAAGTTCTTCATTAATTTTTTGTTTGTTAAAGTTTATCGACTAACAATGGCTTTCCTGTAGATGGAAAAGCAAAAATATAGGAAACCTTGGGATAATGATCCAGCGTTCAAAAGGTAATTGTGAAATAAATGCACGATATAGCGATTTGTGTCGGCATAGTGGCACAAAAAAACATGAAAAAGCAATAAATCCGAGTACAAGGTTTTCAATGCAACCTAAGCTGTCTTTTGATCTACCGGAGCCAAAACAAAATCAAAAAGCTCAATCTTCCCTTTGATTGTATGCAGCAGCGCATGCATCTTTTTCAAGTATTGACCATTTGACCGATATTTGCAGAAATTTTTTCGCATGGTGCTTTTTTATCCGTAAATTTTTTCATTTTCACCCTATTTCTATACGCTCACAGTGCTTTTGATGATGCAAGAGTTGGCAGTACTGAAAATTATATACCAAAACCACTTATCGTTTTCACCGATAGGTGGCGCCATGACATCTAATTTCTGCTTTAAGTGGCTACTTACAAAATGCATCCACTTGGAATAACACTTTGATTGTGCTAAAGCACAACAAAGTGCTTGAAATTCAATTGTTTGTAGCTCATTAAATATTCCAGTCGACATAAAATCAATAATTGTGGTGCAGCCACTTCTTCTGTGCTCCCTTTTCTTAGACAATGTTGAATCTATTATTCTCTTACCAATAATGATTTCATCTTAAACCAAACAGTCTGAGGGGCCTGCATCTGAAAGCATTAAAAGCACAAACATTTTATTTGTAATCAAATATTAAAGCATTTTCTAATTAAACAACAAAATATTTACAAATAGGTACTCGTATATATAAGAAATTTATTTCAACCATTTCTTGAATATTTTCACATATAATAATGAAAATATATTTAGCATTCAGTAATCGAAAAGCAGCATTTATGGCAAAATTAAATAAATTTAATAAATATGTAAACCTTTTGGAAAGTAAACGAACGAACAGCACCAACAATTTTAGTACCACACCTTAATTGTAATATTTTATTATAATTTTGTATAAATAAGTAATGGTTGTTGCCGTTGTTATGCCATCATACTTTTATACTCATAGTAATATTATATAACAACAACAACAACAACAACAACAACAACAACAACAACAGCAAGAAAAACTAATTTCAATTTCTTAGTAATTTATTATAGTGTTGTTGTGCACTAACGAAACAAACAACAGCTAAAATGAGCAAGTGAAAAAAAAATTTTAATAAATTATTCTTATACATATTTTCTTCTTTTTTTATTTATTATGCTTTTGCATTATTATTATTTGAAAATATTTAATAATTTGAAACATGACTTCGTTATTTGCCTTTTTTTTTTGTTTCAAAATCTTTCTTAAGTGATGGAATGCTTAGCATGGCAAGCGGCGGCAGGCGTTTGCAGATGTATAATGTTGCCTACTTTTAGTTCATTGCACTGTAATTATTTATAATTAACATTATTAACATTTATTTTTATTCTTTGTGCTCTTTATTTTTCGTAATGAAGCATAAATTCAGTTCTAATGGTTCTTATAAACACCCAACAATTTCTTTTCTTTCTTTTTCTTCTCTTTTTATTTATCAACCTGTGGCTAAAAATTGGTTAGTTCGCTTGATTAAAGCCACTAGATGGAAGGGAATTTCTAATTGCCAATAAAAATGAGAACACTTGCATATTTAAAAGCAATTTAAAGTTTTTCTTTAGCGAGCGATTTGAGCTCAATTTTTTATAATTAATATTTGACAAAAATAACCCCTAACAGACTTTTAAATTAAAACAATTTAAAATCTGAATTTACCATTTTGAAAAAATCGCGCAATTATTGGTTTTACATCGTTTTCCAAAAATCGAGTTTTTACCAGATCTCGGCCTTTTGAGTTCCTAGGAAGCCTCCCGGGCTACTCCTCAGAGGGTGTCACAAAGCCTGTATAAGAATACATGTGTGTGTGTGTGAGTGTGTAAGTATCGCTTAAAGCTTTTGAACGGCTGGACCGAATCGTACCCAACTGGTGACGTTTCATACTTGGATTTCCTGTAAATAGGAACCAACAGATTTTGAGAAATCTCACAAACACTAAGAAAAAAATTTTTTTAAAAGGGGTTTGTTTATTTTTTTGGAATAAATTTTAAACTGCTGTGCCGTTTAAATTTTAAACGGCTCTCCTTGACATTCAAATTCTACATCGATCGCCTCTGAAATGGTCGAAATTTGTTGAATTTTTCATCCAAGATGACTCGCGAATCTTGGATGAAAAATATTTGTTTCGTAGAAAGGAATTTAAAAAACAAACTCCGGAATTATATTTCTGATCAATTTGTGTTAGTGGCGTTTCAAAGATTTCTGTCAAGCTTAAATTTCCTGCGAATTGGAACCGATTCGGACTAATGAATTTATACAAATCTCAAAAAAATTATTTTCTATTGTGTTTTTTTTTTTTTTTTGGAATAACTTTAAAGGGTTTAACTGATATGAAAAAACTACAGCGATCGCCAAAATCGGTTGACGCGTTGATGAGATATCGTGGATGAAAAAAATATGAATTTTTTTAAACTCCGGAATTATATATCCGATCGATTAGTATTCTCGAATCTTTTATTGGAAACGAAAAACTACTTCAAGTTATAGCAGTTTGAAAATTAAAAAATAATTGTGTTTTATCAATTTCTTCTTAGACTTTTGATCTTGAAGGTATAGAACAACACAACAAACCACGTTAAGGGGGCTTTGCGGTTAGGGTCAGAATTAGCGGGACGTTGAAAGGATGATCTTTAGTGTCAACCGTTTTTCATATTATTTTTTCTATTTTATTACAAAATCAGTTAGCATCAATCAAGTGTAATATACAATGGGCGAGCCGTGAAACTTTTCGGTAATTGCAGTGGGCTCTGAGAACCGATTTAATATGATTGAAACTTACATATATCACTTACACCAACTGCTTGGCTGCTCTTTGTTATGAGTAATTTGGAGTTTCTTCTTCGAGGTTCACAATTATTTCGTACAGCGTGAACGCACTTCTGCTTAATTGTAAACAAAATCTTATATAACTTTTTTATATGCAATTTTCTGTAATTATTAAAAAAATGCTCCCTCCCACTCAAAAGCCAACACACATGCATACAAACTTTCCTACCATGTAATTAAGTATGTGTTTCATGAAAATATAATATAATTATCCTTTCCTCAAATTGAATCACATAATGTTCTTGCAACGCTATTAAAATTCTGAAATATTTAATTACATTTGATGCCTCTCTGTGGCTGCTCATATAGATTTTGTTGTTAAAAGCGTCATTAAGGAAAACTTCTGATATCATTAATTTTTATTCTATAATAAACTTAAAATGACAAATTGGATTATGACTGGATGGTTAACAGGGAAAATAACAACGAAATGTTGTGTTAGCAGCAGGAGAGTGATAGAGGGAAAGAGAGAGATGGGTGAGCTGGCAGGAAAAGGAATTAAGAAAATATCTTAACTTTTTCCTAGGAAAAATCGTAAAGCAAGCAGTACGTGAAATTTCAGTGAATTTGAAAGCTTTTAAAAGCCCTAAGTTATTTGATACCATTTTATTAAATATAATCTGTTTTTATTAAACATATGCCTCCATATTCATAAGAAAAAAAATAAAATGTACTTGAAATCTATTTTCAGGGTATTTTTAACGAAATAAATTTTAAACTCGATATTAAATTTTATGAATCTGGTGGATGATTTATAAATGTTGAGTAAAACTAACTGTGGAGTAAAGCAATCTATCGTGCGATTGTCGACACGAGCTCGAATGTAAGGATATGAATCCAGCTGTTCTCTCTTCCCCTAAAATATTTCATGCTCACACTATGGCATTAAAATATTTAATATTTTTCGGCAAATATTTGCCAAATTTAACATTTGGGAATAAAGCTGCAGAATAAGGAGTAGAGGAAACTATTCGATCGAAAATGTTAGAAAAAAATTTTAGGTAGAAGCCTGCACAGACTTATAAGGAGTAATTTTTTAGCAACTTTCTTTTTGGCAACACTGTTTTTGACAGCTCAGCTGTTTTCGTGTCATATGTTACTGTTAAACATGTTCTGTTTGGTCTATAATTTAACCATGAAGCGACTTTCAAACGAACAACGCTTGCGGTATATTGAATTTTATTATCAAAATTCATGCTTGGCTAAGAAAGTGCCTCGTGTTGATTCCTGGTTGAAGGGATACGTGTGGATAGCATACATTTTTAAGGGCGACGAATGCAGGAATGACATGGTAGATAAGCAACTGGGACGAACGACATATTTCGTTCAGTATGACGAGTTCGTTGGTAATAATTCTCTCTATAAATTCGTCGTATGAAAAAGAGTAACGATGAATAAATTAAAATAATGAACAAACAAAAATTTTAATGTTTTTTTTTTAAATTTTGTAATCCTCTGATGCCAGATTGTTTAGACATTCAATAATTACCCCGGTGGTGTCCAGAGCAAATTCGTTTTTGTAATCATTTTCTGAAAAAAAAAATTTTTTTTTGCTATAAATAAAATATTCTTTTCATTTAACAACTGATGGAGTGACCATATGAAAAAGTAAAAAATAGGAAGAAATACTATATTATAGAAAGTGTTCAAAATTAATAAAAAGTGGTCCGAATGATGAATTTTTGTAAATTGGTGAGCGTATTTTCAGTATGTACTGAAAATTTTTGTGCTACATGCAACAAAACATGTTTTTCCACAAAAAAATAAAAACCAGTTTGAATGTATAAAACCTGGGCACCTTATACTGATTTGTTCGTCGTTCTTCTGCGTAAGAAATGGAAATAAACCTATCGCAAAGTTCGTTCTGCACGACGTATTTCGTCCAACGTACATGTTAGATCTGTTGCAAGTAATTTCGGACAAGTTTGGGCTAATGAGAGTAAAAAGAAAATTACTCTCTCAAAGTGCAAAATCTACCCAAATTGCTGGAACGCAAAATACCATAATTATATATTTTGAAAAACTAGTGCTGCTTACTTTTTAAGTTAATTTTTATTTTAGTGGTTTTATACACTGAATAAGGCTCAACATCATGAAATGAAAGATTAGCATCATTGTAAATGTAACATGTCGTCTTCATCAGACTCACTTGATGTGTCCATAAGTTGTTCAGTAATCTGAAAAAGCACTTTTGTATACTAAACAAAGGGGCAAATATGCGCAAATGAAATTAAAACTTCAAGTTTTTTGAAAAATCTTCCATTTTACTTTTAACCAATTTTCAATTAACAACTTCTTTCCTTTTTTTGTAAATTTTCTTTTTACTTTTATATTTTCAAATGTAAACAAAAAACAGCTGGGGACAAATTACCGCATTCCATAGAATTTAAATACAAATTTCTATCGATATCGAATGCCGTAATTTGGCCCCTGATAATATAATTCTTGCCCAAACTTACCCAAAGAAATAGTTCGGGCGACTTTGTACAGGAAATGAAAAAAATTACTCCCTCATTTTCTCTCAAAATTGCACAAAAATTGTTATCTGGAACGCATTTGGGCAACTTTGGGCGAGTTCGGGCTGCATCTGGAACACAGCTATTGTGTGTATTTTCATTTACTTAAATTTTTTCCAACGCCGAATATTCGTCATTCGTCCCAGTTGTGTTTATAGCATTATCGTGAATGGCGAACGCTACCGTGAAATAATTATGAATTTTTTTTGCCCAAAATTGAAGAGTTAGAGTTGGCCGACATGTTTACCACTATCATGAAAAATTTTTTCCTCGAAAGCTTTCCTTTTTGACTTTTCCCTTTAATTTATTCACTTAGTTTTTAGTGGGGAATAGAGTAGACAATGTAAGTATTTTCTATTATAATTCCAATATTAGAGTTTAAAAATTTTATTTTAGTTGCAAGATCCATTAATAAGACACAAACTGATATTTTTTGCAACAAATCAATTGCCTGCGTCTTTGTAAGACTTGTTGCTCCAATTATTTAATTATTAATGTTTTAGCCATATATCTTTAAAAATATTTTAAATTATCACATAAATCTAAATTATTCAACACAAATTTCTTTAATTTTTCATGTTGTTTTCGGTTTCTTCTCTTTTTTACATTCACTGAGAACTGATAGAGGCCATAATTTCCCACGGGAGATTCACTTTACCATTTTTCCCTTCGAGTGGAATTTCACGTGAAGAAAAATTTCACTTGTTATTCACGATAGGTGTGGCTGTTTCAATAAGACGGTGCCACATGCCACACAGCACGCGCAACAATGTTCGGTGAACAGCTTATTTCACATTTTGGCGCCGGCCAATTGGCCGCCTAGATCGTGCGATTTAACACCTTTAGATAATCTTTTTGGGACTATATTAAGGCTCATGTCTATGGAGATATGGCCGCAAATGTTGGAAGTGAATATTGAGGTAGATACCGGCCTATATGTTATAGGGACTATGCCAAAATTGAAGCCAGTGTATGAACCAACATTGACATGAAATCATCTTCAACATTATACCATATAGATCGTCATTAATTTCCGGAAAAGATGTTATATATTTCCGGAAATTGTATGTGTCCCTTTTTAATCAAAACCAAAAGGTTTTAAGAAATCAATTATTATATTAAATAAAATATGAAGAACAGTTGACGTTAAATGTCGTTTCTGCAAATTTCCCACTAATTTGAAACGCTAAAAAATTCTATTATTTTATTGCTATTAACTTTTTATTTTTTTATTTATTAAATTTCTATTCCCTGATGATGTTAACAAATTGTTGACGAAATATTGAATAATAAAAGAAAATTGAAATAGTTTTATATAAAAAAACGACCTCGGGCTTAATAATTAATAAAAATAAGTTATATTATTTTACTTTAATATCTAACTGCTATAACTTTTGAGTGGATCCGCCGTTTCCCACGTGTTAAGGGGTGATTAGTGTAGTTCTTCGAGTCCTATAAATGAATCGAGAACACTAATTGATTACATATGTAATTTCAGAGTTTTTTAAAAACGCACTTTTTTCGAATATTTTGCGCTCGTGGGGTAGAACGCGTGAATCGATTTTGACCCTGTTTGTGATGATTGGCGTGGAATGTCCAGATCTGATTGGGTTTTGAAATCAACCGCAGTAGCTATTAAAAATTTATTCTAAAAAAACACATTTGAAAAACATGTTGATTTTTTTTTTATATTCTTAACTTATTTGTCAAAATCTACCGGTCCGGATGGGTTCCAACCCACAGGAAATATGAGTTTAAAAGAAACTTTTGAAACGGGGCTAGTTTGGTTCGATCGGCTTAGCTGTTCTAAAGTTATAAGCGGAGCACCAACAAACATTTACCATAGTGGCACATACATACAAACATAGTGGCATCGTCTTCTCAGGAATAGTCAGGAAATCTTCCTAAAAACTCACACCTGGGGCCAAATTACCGCATTCGATATCGATCGAAATTTCTATACAATTTAAATACAAATTTCGTTCGATATCGAGTGCCGTAGTTTGCCCCCTGGTGAAAACCAGTAACTTCCCGATTTTTTGAAAATTTTAAATTTTCTTAGCGGAAAGTTAAAGTCTTTTAATTAAAAACTGATGAAAAGTATGTTTTCGTATGTGTGTGTGTATGTAGAGCTATTAAATATTAAAAACTAATATTCCAGAAGTTTAAATTTATAATTAATTTTTTTTTTTGGATCATGTAGTAGGATGAATGGTGGCAGATACAAAATTTTTTTGTTTTATTGTTGTTTTGTAGATTTTTAATTAACATTTTCTGTTTTCTAAGAAAACAGCAACAAAAGTAAATAAATTATGTGCAGTTCCTGTGATTTAAAACTAAATTAAAGCTATAAAATACAACAACAGCAACAGCTACAGCAAGAGCTACAGAATTGAAACAAAACCGAGAACAAAGTTTTAAGTTTTGTTTATTATTTTGCTGCTTAAAAATATGAACGAAAAAAAAATGCTCAACTAAACAAAAACAATGCAACACTAAAATGAAACAAAAACGTAAAATATAAAATAAACAAAAAGGAATTCGTTAACGACTTGACATGCCAAAATTAATGGCATGTCTGACAATAATTAAACAACAAAAGAACGTTTGTTACCATCAAGGCTCCATATAAACCGTACACTGCACGACTATGCAATAAAGACAAAAGAAATCAATTAACCTGCGTGCATACAAACATCATGCATATACATATATTTTATATAAATATTATTTTGAAAAATAATTCCATGCTTAAATATTTGCAAATGAATATTAATATTAATTTTAATAACTTAAAAACTCTAATTGAATGAACTGCGGTGTTTTCACTTCTAAGGCAACTGCAAAGACAAAAAGGAAAATATATGTATGTATAATAATAATGAAACATTTTGCAGCTTTAACAGAAAATTACAAAAACAACAAAATCAACTAAACAAATAACAAGCTTAACAGGCAAACAGCAACGGCTACAGCCAGCCAGTCAGGCAGGCTGCCTGCCTGCCATGCAGGCAACATTATGGCCAACAACACAAAACATTCAAGGCAGCCTTGTTAAAAGTATTTTATTTTAAACTTATAAATATACGTACATACACATGCACTCACACACACGCACACATTTAAAAAAAAGGAAACAAGTTCTTATACTTATTATTCGCCCCTTTTTTGCTTCTAAGGCAAGCAGCCTTAAACAGCACAAAATAAACAGAAAATCATCTGAAATAAATTATAGTTTTTTCTTCGTTTCACTTTTGTTTAAATATTGGTTTTAAATTGTTAACAATATGAAAATTATATCCACTAAAAGTTTCGCCAAACTATTTTTAAAATAAATACAAAAGGCAATTTCCTTATGTGCGCATACGTTAATAAAAAAAAATATATTGGCAAAATAAAAACAATATAAATTATCGTATGGCTGTAGTAAATCTTTACAAGCGTTAAAGCTGTACACCTTTTGTAAAACTTGAAGATTAATTTGACAGAACGTAACGTAAGGAGAAATATATTTAAGTACTTATGCATTGCAGTGATGGCTAATATATAAAAAAAAAATCGGTTTTATATTAAAAAGAAGTCGGAAAACTGTTGACCTGACCCCAAAGGCCCTCCCAGAAATTTCCCGCTAATCCCAAGCGCAACGCTTTTGTGACATGGTTTGTTGCGCTGTTCTAAACTTTTAAGCTCCGGGCTCAAAAGTCGAATAGCAGTTTGATAAAACACTATTATTTTAATTTTCAAACAGCTGCCGATTGCCACGGGATAAGCATGTAGTTTTTCGACTCCATTAAAAGAATATATAATTTTGGAGTAAAAAAATCGCTTTTTTTTCGTTCACGATATCTCACAAACGCATCAATTGATTTTGACCCGGCTAAGGGCGATCGATGTGGTTTTTCAGTGTCAAAAAAAAATAAAAAAGAAGTAAGAATGTTATATTCGACCAAATAAAATTTAACGAATTCATAAGAAAACTTATTTATTTTTGAGAAATGTGACTTTTCTATAAATTAATAATTTTTCAACGGGCTTAAGTTCAAATCTGCTAAACTGCAGTTTATATATTTTTTAATAAATGAATTTGTTCAAATTCTATTTATTTATATTAAATAATAATATTTAGATTAAATTATAATATTAAATAATATAAATAAATAGAATTTGAACAAATTCATTTATTAAATAAAAATATAAACTGCAGTTTAGCAGATTTGAACTTAAGTCCGTTCAAAAATTAACATCCTGTACGCAAGAAAAAAGTTCGACTAATAGAATATAATTTCAGACATAATAATAAATAAATAAAAGAATTTTTGCGGAAATAAAATTTAACCGCTCATTTTATACCCTCCAAAAAAGAATTGGAGGGTATATTCACTTCGTCATTCCGTCTGTAACGCAGTAAAGTATCCCTCTAAAACCCCATAAAATATATAGATATATTCTTGATCACTGATGAAATCGAAGACGATCTGGCCATGTCCGTCCGTCTGTGGAAATCACGATTCATTCTAAACGAAAAGAGCCAGACCCTTGAAATTCGGTACAGATAAATTTTGAAGGGTAGCACAGGCCAAGTTCGTAAATGGACTAAATCGGACCAGGGGTAAAAAAGTTCCCCTAAGAAGAATTAAACCTACCTTTTAAAAAATATATAACTTGTATAGCTTTTTACGTAATTTTTTTAGCAAATGATATATTTACATATCAAATAAAGTCTAAAGTATTGAAATTGGGGCCAGGAAATCAGAAAAACCTGTTTCTTGCCCTCGCCCCCTTTGATGGTCGTTGAAGTAACACTTTAAATGGAAAAATAGTGTAAATTTTTAATAAATTGTATTCCTTAATCCTACATTCCTTAAAAGTTACATTTTTAAGCTTTTACGACGAATGTAACATGTTCTCTGATGTTTTAAATAATGCTTTAAATAAATGATTTTAAGAAAAGTAGAATCTACAAAAGTTTCGGTTTCCCTCCAACTTTGCAAAATTACTGATATTCTCGTTCAGATTCGCCTTCGGTCTGAAAAGGTATGTTCGGTCGGACATTATTTACTTGTATATTTTTAATAGTTGCACTCCGAAGATGTCTTCGAAATTTCTTTGAATGCGTTAGGGCATGAAATATAAGTGAAAGGAACTGAGGAGATACCTGCTACCTTTTCTTATGTCTTGAATAATGTAACATGCAATTTTGAAATCACAGCTGATGTCAACCTATTAATTTGGACCAGGCCATTAAGTGAAATTTATAAGAATTTCATATGTGAGCTAAATAAGAAACGTTGCGTTAACATTATATTTTACGTATGGCTATTCGTTCAAACATACCGTATGTATATTTCAACATTCCCCAATTGGCCACGTCTTTGAGATATTTTTAACGACGGGTACAAGTTGAAGAGGACATCATGAAGTCGTAGAAGACCCCATAAAGACAGCTTTACACAAATCGTCGCCGAAATTTTCCCTCAAATGGCGCCGAAGTGATGAGCGACAATATCGCAATATCGATTTTTGTCAGTGACGACTATATAAGGGACAATACCCATCATCTTGTCTGCGGCGACTACATAAACAATATTGTTCTATATCTGATCTTTAACAACTTTTCGAGACATTTTGGGGACGTTATCCCCAACAAAACTTTCTTAAACTCAAAACGGTGATATTGCCGTTCAAAAAATTTATATTGAACCCAAAACGTACAACATTGTTGTCACATAGTCAAATTTGCCAACTGGGATACTATTGTTAGTCAGCTCTGAGAATATTTTCGATGATAAACCAACATTATGCAAAGAATTATTAATGTATGCGAATGTTAAGCTTTTTACACTTAACAAAAATCGTAGATGAAAAGAAATTATTAATTTATACACACCAGGGCCGCTTACCGGTGATATTTGAATACAAAGAAATAAAAACGTTATATTCGACCGGGTCGAATCTTAAATACCCTCCAAGTATTTGGTAAGTAAATTTAAAATGTTTAACTTGGCGGGACAGTATCAAATCTCTATTTTGACAGAGTCGTTCCGGCAAGGGCCGTGGGGGAGACGTTTCACCTCTGCAAGATCAGAGAACAATTCAGCTTCTTGTAGGCTTAAGTAATAAAATTTTTTCAATATTTACACTATTTTTGCATACAATATCGTTCGTCAACTCCCACTAAAGGGTGCGGGGTCCAAAAATAGACTATGTCATGGGTTTTGCTAGATCGTCTCAGACTTCATCACTGATCAAGAATATATATATACTTTATGGAGTCCAATTCTTTTTGGAGGTTATCAAAACTGTATTTTGTCGGGGTCTCTCTGGCATGGGCCTTGGGGGAGACATTTCACCTTTACCATAAAACTTCAAAAATAAATGTTCGGAATAATTAAATGTAAAGTTTATTTAAATTTTTTTATAGGGTCATTTAGAGGGCAAAGGCGGAGGAGGGGGTAGGGCAGAGTACGAGTTTACGTCTAAGCTTCGTCATTAAAGCCTAATAATGTTATTTTTAAGGAATGTAGTCTTAAGTAAAACAGTTTGTTAAATTTTTACACTATTTTTCCATATAATAACGCCCACTAAAGAGGGCGGGGTCCAAAAATTTTTTTTTTATATTATGGCTCCAAGTTTAAGGCGTTGGACATTCTTTGACATTAAGATATATATATTACAAAAAAAAATTAAATTATGTTGTTCTTTAGAGTTTGGTTTAGTTCTTCCTAGGGAAACTTTTTCCCCTCTTGCCCGATTTAGCCAATCTCCGAACTTAGCCTGTGCTATCCTTCAAGATATATTTATACCAATTTTCAAGAGTCTAGCTCTTTTCGTTTGGACTGAATCATGATTTCCACAAACGGACGGACGGACGGACATGCTCAGATCGTCTTAGATTTCATCACTGATCAAGAATATATATACGAGTACTTTATGGGGTCGCAGATGGATATTTCGCTGCGTTACAAACGGAATGTCAAAGTGAATATACCCTCCAATTCCATTTTGAAGGGTATAAAAATCTATATATTGTTCATATGTATGCACATATGTGATTCTTTCTACAAATTATGGTTATTGAATTTTAAGTAAAATTGGTAACAAAATGCGTTATAGGACAGTAGCGAAAAACACTGGTTTTCCTTCTTTAAAAGCCAAAAAAAATATAATATTTTTTTGTTATGAAATTAGAAAAAAGTATTTAGATTGTGCATATCTACATGAAAACGCATTTAGAATTATATGCGTTTCATCAATATTGGTGTCCTATAAAGTACTTAAAAGTGTACCACAAAATTGTACATATTTATATATAACATATAATACATTTAAAAGACAATATTTATGTATATTGTGCATATATACATACAAATATCTTTTTAAACAAATATGTTCCATCAATATTGTTGGTCAATAGAATATTGAAAGTGTACCACAAATAAAAGTTTGGCATATTTATATACAAGCTTTAATAAAAAATTAGATAAAATTATATTTATTGTGTTTATATACACGAAAAGAGCTTTTAAATAATATAATTGTTATAACTATTGGTAGACGATGATGTAATTAAATGTGTACCACAAAAGAATTTGTGGCGTATTCATAAATAAAACTACTAAAAATGCGCAAAAATAAAATGAAATATATATTAAAATACTTGCAAAAGGTGATAAATAAAATTATGATGGGCGAAAAATAAATCTTACAAAAAATTTCGAAAACTCTTTTTTTAATTTTGCCAAATTTATTTTATATAATTTTCGTGCTCATTTCTATTGTAGTGATTGCCGGGAAACGGAAAGTTTTTTTTAGAAAATTCAAAGTCCTCTACCTATTTTTACATCCACTTTTTAGGCTCATAAAATAAATAATAAATATGAAAAGAATTACTTCTATACAGAATCTCACAGTATTTCAGAATTAAAAAAATTTTCTGAGTGTACTTGCGAATATAAGATTATCTTAAAAAAAAAAAAAAATTGCAGTCATTGTTCCTTTTTCGATTTTTTCATATTTTGCAGTTTTTAAGCTTATCTGACATTCTAAAAATAAAATTAAAATAAAAATAGACATTCTTTAGCAAATATATGATTTTAATTAAAAAATGTTGGTTTATTTTGCTATTAACAAAGAAAAAGTGTTATATGCTTTTTTTTCTTAATTTATAAAGAAGTAAGGAAATGAATAAAATTTGAAGAAAGATACAGTAAATGCGTGCTATTGTAGCAGTTCTATGATTCTCTCACTTAACAAATCGAGAGGATATCGAAATATTGACAATAAAGGGTTTATAGAGATCAAGGATACATTTTAAATAATATAGGCATGCATATACAAGAAAAGTCTGGTATAATTTACGAGTATTACAAGTTACGCCAGGATATAGTCGTGAGCACGGTTGCCACTGAGTAAAAAAAATTTCTACCAAAATTTTCAGAAAATGTTACCAAAAAGCTACCAAAATTTTTTTTTTATAAAAACAAAAATCTCTATTTTTATAATAATAAAAACAACAACTTTTAATAATAAAAAACATAACATAAAACGTGTTAATTCATTTTAGAACATAAATAAATATTTCAATTCATTATACCTACGAATTCCGTATATAATTTAAATAAATTATTTAATATTGCAGTCATTTAAAATAATCTTTTGCTGACCAAACATAATGACATTTGCATATTACGCCGTTGAACAATTTGGCGCACATTCACCACAGTTGTTTTTAATGATTTTTTTTCTCAGTGTTGAATAATGCGGAAAAATGATAAAAGAAAAGCAATAATTTGATAGTTTGTCAAGCCTTTAAAACAAAGTTACCAAGTTACCAACCCTAAAGAAAATTACCAATTTTGGTAGAATGTTACCAAGTATGGCAACTGTGGTCGTGAGTTGAGAGTATAAATATGTAAATTATTAATGTCAAATTGTATGGAAGATAATTTTTACGTGGAATTTTGAGAAATAGCCCTCAGCCTCAATTTCATTACTTATGATAACTTTAGTCCATTTTTCCGTTCGACAGGAGGCCCCGTATTTAGACATGAAAATAAGTACGCAAATAAATGCATAATAAAAATCAATAAAAATGCGAATCAGTAAATGCATGAATAAAACATAAATATTTGCAATTTAATTTACAGCAAAATATTCAATCAAAGTAATGCCGGAAACATGATAAAATGCACAGAAACGGAAATAAGAATAAAATGTAAATAATTTAAAAATGAAAGATGCCAAAGAAAATCGGTGCGGGAAATTAAAGGGCAACAAAAATTAAAATTACAGTTAAATGCCGTTGTTGGTATTTGTGTTAAAGCATTAAATAAAACAAATTTCCAACAAATATCATGTTAAATATTCTATGCAATTGTTAAGATAGTACATGCTTAGATACATATTTGTGCTGCAAGAATTTCAAATTGGAAATTAAATTTTATTCACCTACAATATTTTGTCATATAATTTATATGCATGACATAAAAGTTTGAATCTTACAGTGGGAGTTATAACATGCGGCTAGGCATGACAGTAGCATTATATTCAGAACAATTTCTTTTATTTTTAAATCTTGTGATAAAAATTTTCAGAATAATATGAATTGAAATTGATATATTTGTATCCAAGAGCATATTGATGAAGCCAACAAATATTCTATATTATGTATTCATTAGCGGGTGTTTAAAAATTTTTGCGCCTCACTGTACTTGTGTAAATGAATTTGTTTGTATTTATATACGAGTATCGTCTGTACGTAAAAACATTTATACGTAAATGTACTCGTACAACTGTTTAACAATAGAACCTTAATTAAAAGCTAAATTTACGAAAATTCTTGCAGAAAATTATTTCGGAAACGTTCAACTTTGTTGAATAAAACTTCAACACAGTTGCATATTTACCAAATTAAAACAACAGCAAAAACAAAAAACAAAATTAAAGCTGCATGCCACATGTAGCAGTTAAATCATGACTGCAAACAATATTATCCTTAAGGTTTAAAAAAGAACCAAATTACCAATAAAAAAAAACTTTTGAAAAAAAAAATCATATAAAAAAATAATATTCTTGTTAATTTTTGCAGTTTTATTTATTTTCTTTTGCTTTTTTCTCTCGTTCAAAACTTTTTAGTAATTTCTGCTTACAAAATATATTTTTAGTTTTTGTAAATTGTATTTACAGCACAATGTTTTTGACAATTTGTTTTCGTATGTAAATGGGTGATTTTTTAAGAGCATTCGGATTTGATTTAAGAAAAAATCGCATAAAATTTCTTTTGGGTCGATGCTTGATTTCATATAAATGTTTACCGTGGCTACGCCTCAAATGGTCCATACGGTGGCCCCAATTTTGGCATACTCTGTCCAATATATCGGCCGGTATCTCAAGAATAAATTCTTCCAGATTGGCTTCCAGAGCATCAACCGGTGTGGGTTTATCCCTATAGACATGAGATCCACAAAAAATAATTTAAAGTCTTTAAATAACACGATGTCGGTGGCCAATTAACCGGCTTCAAACTTGAAATAAATTGTTCCCCGAACTCAACTTTCAATTGGGGCATTGTTTCGCCGTCTAGTTGAAACCACATGTCACCTAAGTCCAGCTCTTCCATTTTGGGCAAAAAAATAAATAAATAAATAGAATTCTAATCATCGCACTGCCTTCGACGTCTTTGAAAATTTATTTTTTTTTTTAATCATGGACCAGCACTCAGGGGCATTGCGCCGTAACTGAAAACGGGTGGATAGTATTGAGGGGCAGATTAGGAAAGATGAGAAGATAGACAGATTTTTTTTTTGCTATTTCAACCTTTTACTTCGCCGGCTAATTTTTTGCTACAGGGCCGACGAAGGTGGGTGCTGTTACTCTGCTTTTAGTACATGACATTGTCAGTCGCTGCCAATTATGTTTAGTGACCAGTGACTATGCCTTCAACATTGAAACAGGCTGGCAACAACTAACACAACCAGTCACTAATGTTGATCAGAAGAATTCAACACAATATTTCATGACTCAGCGCGGGCTCGAACTCAGGACCCTCCGCTTCATAGTCTCGTGTTCCACTACTTCAGCCAACGCACCCACAAATTACAGTCCAATGATGCCATCGGTTCCTAAACGAAACCAAATAGTGAACTTTTCGGGATTTATTGGCAGTTCTTGCAATTCTTCTGGCTGCCCTCCATAATAAATATGGCAATTTTGCTTGTTCACGAATACCTTTAACCAGGAATCAACACGAGGCACTTTCTTACCCCAGCATGAATTTTGATAATAAAATTCGATAATCCGCCATCATTGTTCGTTTGTAAGTCGATTCATGGTGAAATTATAAACCAAACTGAACATGTTTAACAGTTAGGCGAATTAATACTAGGTGAACCGATGGGCGAACTCCCTGCAAGTTGAAATGTCAAAATCGTTAGGAAGTATATAGAAAAAAGTTTTGACAGAAAAACTTGCTAAAAGTTAAAGCAGCACAAATTAGCAACAAAATCTGAAAAACAACTAACGAGTTCACCTTATATGAATTCGCCTTGAGTAACATGTTACAAGAAAACAGCTCAGCTAACAAAACCAGTGTTGCCAAAAGAAAGTGCGAAAAAAATCACTCGTTATAAATATTAATGTTTGTTTACTTTACCCTGTTCATTTTATTTTTATTTGAATTTTACATTTATTTGCTATACTTTGTTTTTGTTGCCAGTAACATCGAGTGGGGCATGCAACAACATTTGCACACCCTCTCTCATTTGTTGCCATTCATTTACATAATTTTATTCAAATATTCACAATATTTTACACTCTTTTCAGACAACGAATGTAAAAAATTTGTTAAACAAAATATGTACATATGTTTTATTGAAATGTTTTAATTGAATAAAATTATTAGCAAAAGCTAATATGTGATGTTTGTTTTTTTAAATCAAATATTTTTTTGTTGAAATAATCGAAAAGGCAATTTAACTTAAATGTTATTTACTGAAATTAGTTGTTCATTTGTTTTACAAACACACAACATTTTTATTATATTTTAGTTTTCATAAGTGAATTGTTGTCAAATTCAAAGTAATGAATTTTTTCATATGACATTTGAAATTGTGTAGAAACACAGACATTTACGTGCAAGAGTTTGATAACATCAAGTCTTATTTAAATAAGATATATTTTGGACGAGAATCTCTTTGGGCAAAGGTGGACGAAAGTTTCGTCTTCCGCTAATTTATTCATGCAGTTGTTCCAAGGATTGTCAGCATGAATAATAGTTTCTAAGTGTTGCATTGCGGTTCAGCCTCAAGCACAATCCAGCTCTTTGAGTCCACTCATAAAATACGTTCGAATATTGCAGCTAACTTCTCGTTTCTGTCGCCTTCGCTTATTTCTCGTTGATGTTGCAGATTTATTGAAAAATATATATTCTGTTAAGTAATCAACTTTCTAATAGTTTTCTCTCACTTGATATAAAACCTTTATGAAAACAATTTGTTTTTAGTTTTCTTAAAATCTTAAACAGTTCAATAGCTACAAAAGCTTGGCCAACTTTAAGCTTATAAGAAGGAGTGTTGTATTGAAGTGAACTAAAATAAATTTTCTGTACAGTCTGTTTTTAATTAAAAACTTCACAATAAGAAAAATAAATTAAATCATATAAAGTCCATGGTATAATAAAACAAGGTACTGCCACTGTGAGCTATTAAATTTAAAATAATTTTCTGACAATTTTAAGGATTCTGACATTCCCATAAAAATTAAGTTACCATATTATTTTAAGTTACCCGTTTTTTTTTTCTTTTGATTTGAGTTGTTAAAATTTTTAATTGCATCGATTTCATAATTAACAATAATTAAAATCCGTTTGCCAATTAATTTATTATAAAAATCTTGTCGTGAAATTTGAATAAACATATTTTTTGTTAAATTGTCTTATTGATCAATGTAATGGTTTCAATGTTTTTGGTTCAAAGCAAAGCAACACAATGACTTTTTATTTCTTGTGGAAATGCATAGGAACTGGGATTTTTTATAGTTTTCTATATTCTTTACATTTTATATAGCTTTTATTAAATTATTTTAACAAAATATTGCAAAATGTTTATGTTCAAAACCTCAAAATGAAATTTTTCTCTCTGTCAATATGCAAAAACGATTCACAATGAGATTTTGAGCGGGAGATTCTATCTATGTTGTACGTTCAGTATGTTTAAATTGAAAATGAGGTAATACATACAATGAAATATGTTAAAAGAGAGGGGATAAAATAATGTTAAATACCATGGTATAATATATTATAATGGTGGTTTGTCCGTGATCTCATGAAAATGTGGCTTGGTACTAAAAAGGCCATTATTTTGGAAATTGTTGAACTGGACACCTTGAAATTTAAATAAGTTAGAGATCAATGAATGAAGTTTAGTATATACAATTTAATTAACGAAATTGCTAGACAAATGGAAAAACTTATATACATATATATGAAATTTTTATTTGACATATTGTTGTCACAATACTATTTTAAATGAAATTTATTTGTTGGTGGTCAAGCAATGTCTATATGCGTTTCATTGGTGCTTTACCAAATCATGGTTAAAGTCTACTGATGATTTGGTAAAGCACCAATGAAATGCATATAGACATTGCTTGACCACCAACAAATAAATTTCATTTAAAATACATATATATATATATATATATGTATATATATATATACATATATATATATATATATATATATATATATATATATATATATATATATATATATATATATATAGATATGTATTACAGATTTTATTAAAAAATTTCCAAATAATGAAAATTATTTTTTATAATGTGGCAACGTCATATTCAATATGATGTAGAAAAACAAACTTCAAAAATCCTTATTAAAATTTAATAAAAGCAAGTGGCACTACCTTGTATTTATATACCTTGATAAAGTCTGTATTTAAAGGGTGGGCAAATTTGAGGTTAGAAAGTAAATTGGCTTAAAAACAAATGTTTTTTTCTGACAAGTTCAGTTCCATTGATACTTATGCAAATAGAAAAATGGGAATTAATAATGGAATATGGTGTCGGGCAAATGTTTATCTTTAGCACGTCGGCAGACACATTCGCTTATCTCAATAATGCAGCGGCGTTAAATCACAAGAACGGGGCGGCCAATTGACATCGCCAAATCAAGAAATTAAGCGACCGCAAAATTTCTCATTCAATAATTGAATAGTTTGATTTAAATTTTTTTACAATAAAAGTTCTTTGCTAAAGGCTGTAGCGTTCCATAGTTAAAATTACCCATATTTTTACCAAATAAATGCCTGAGGATGACAGCTCCGTTCTGGACATTTCACCATTTGACAACCATTTGACTTCCTAACCTCAAATTTGCCCACCCTGTACAAACATTAAGTATTTTAGTCAAGGAAGTTTTTTAAGGTCGAATTACTATTTATTTTTTGTTCTGTTCGGTTTTCGCACGTACAGAAGCTGAACAAGTCGTTAGCTATTCTGTTCTGTTCCATTTCCGTTACGGTTAAATTTTTAAACAAGGGTTAACTGTCAAACGAACTGTCTGTCATACTGTGCTTACTTTCCGATAGTTATGATCTGTATAGTCATGGGTTTAATTAACAATCAACTGCTTCCGACAGTCTATGATCACTCACTATGTCCTGCGGAAAATAGGTATAGACGGGTCTTATTCTTGATATTGTCTTGAAGTGACGTTGAGAAATAGTTATAGAATAAGGGGTATTCATTTAATAGTTGATATAACTAATACCGCCTTCACAAGTGGAAAATTGAACAAAGAACATCTGATGAGATGGTGTAGCGGCCTCGAAGTCAATACCGATCCCCTCTGATTGTTTGATGATAATAAAAAAATATTCAAAATGTTCCATTCTTAATCAAAATTGGAATTTGACCAAATTCATAAAAAAATAATTTGTAGACCACAGATTCGAACTTGGAAATAATTTTTAAAGTATGTAATTCAATCTATAAACAAGTTTAACTAATAAAATACAGTTATAATTAGAAAAAGTCTCTATATTTTCTCAAAGTTTAATTAATGTTTAAGATAGATTCACACAGAGATGCTTTCCTCCATATGGTTACTGTACAAATTTGTATTACATAATTAATTTCTAGCTATTAATTTTGCGTTATTTCTATGATAAGTGGTATATTGATATTTATTTTCTTGAATAAAATAAATTTTCTGTTTACAATACACCCACTCACACGTACGCTGTACAATCCATAAATGTGACAACAATCTCTCTCTTTCTCTCCCTGTCGCTCCGGTAAATATAAAAACTTCCTTGCTGGAATACAAATGGCAACGACAATAACCAAGGAACAACAGAATTATATCACACAGCAGGCATGGAAATTGAAGATATTCAAATTGAACTGAAATTCAATTTGAAAGTTTTGTAATTAGAAATTATCACAATGCCTGTCGACGATATATCTACTCGGTGAACACAACAACTACTAAGCACGTATACATCAGCTAAATTGGATCATATTAACGATTAATGACTAAGATTGACACAAAGCTACAGCGCAAAGTTGCTGTCTTTGTCGCCAATCAGGTAGCGCTGCTACCCTTAAAATGTCATATAACTTCCTGTAATCCAGTTGGGCAGTGCAAGGTTGTATTTTCAAGACCGGATAGTCAAGCTGATCTTACACTCAGCTGGTTAGCAGCACACATCGACTTCCCAGGCAATGAATGTAGTACAGGGTGGCTCAGAAAGATCGAAGTGGTGTGAATTCCTTATAACTTTTTATTTAAGACATAATACAATATTTTTCAAGCTTAAGGTCTTTATGATATACATATAAATATTTATTTTTCAATATTTCGTTAACCTTTGGTTAATTTCTTCAGGAAATTGTTATTATTTTTTATGTTTTCTTTCAATGAAAAAAAAAAAAATTTTTCATTGAAAGAAAACATAAAAAATAATAACAATTTCCTGAAGAAGTTAACCAAAGGTTAACGAAATATTGAAATATATATATATATATATATATATATATATATGTATATATATATGTATATATATATATATATATATATATATATATATATATATATATATATAAATATATATATCATAAAGACCTTAAGCTTGAAAAATATTGTATTATTTTATCAAAAATAGGTCGAAAAAATTAGCAAAAAACAAATATTTAAGACATATTTTTTTAATTTTTTGTTTCTTTAATACAGTAAATTTATAGGGAATATTTTTAGATTAGTTATTAAAAATGCAAGTGGTGGCCATTTTCTGCTTCACACAAATGTGCTCTTTCCAACACATTTTCCATGACCTTTCGCAAAACTTCCGGTGTTATGTTGTTAATTTCGTCTCGAATATTGGTTTTTAATTCCTCAATAGTCCTAGGCTTATTAACATAAACTTTCCCTTTTAAATAGCCCCATAGGAAACAGTCTGGAGCGGTTAAATCCGGGGATCGCGGAGGCTAATTAAAATTGCTTCTACGCGAAATTATTTTTTCACCAAAGCTGTCGCGTAAATCTGTCGGTTTCAATTCTTGGACAAGTTGAATTTTGTATGGAAACATTCTTATGGTATGCAAAATTCGCTGCAGCGACCCTCTTGAGATGCCAAGTTGTGTCGAACGTCTCCTGGTTGATGTCTCTGAATCCTCCCGAATACTCTCCTGTACCACTTGAATATTGTCAAACGTGTGGACAGTTCGTAGTCTGCCGGAACCAGGAAGGTTCCTTACTGCTCCTTGTTGTCGAAAATTTGCAACCAGACGGTTTATTGCTGACTGAGAGGGTGCAAGCTGCACATTAAATTGACGACGGTATGCACGCTGAGTCAACTCAATGGACCGTTGATTTGAAAAGTAAATTTCAACGATTGGGGCACGTTGTTCAATTGTATATTTCTCCATTATAAATTGTCCAAGTCTTCTTTACAAAATACTGAAAAGAAAATAAAATTATAATAAAAAAGTTATAAGGAATTCACACCACTTCGGTCTTTCTGAGCCGCCCTGTAGAAATAGCATTTCCAACCTTTATCTGCATAAGACTGAAGACAGAGGGCGCAATATAGATACCTGTAGGATCGCTAGAAAAATGTGGCCTTGTTACAGTGATAGGCACTACATACAATTAATAAATAGGAACCGTGTTGACATGTCGAGGCTTGTCGTAGACATGAAGGGACATTGAACGATCGGTCGACATACTGGTAGTATGGGCCAATCCTGTAATCAGTTCTGTCGTAGTTATTATGAAGAAGTAACGGAAGAAATTATTTTCCATTTTCTTTGTGGATGTCCAGCTTTACATTCTTCGAGGCACACATTTTTAGGCAGTGGTAGACTGGTCAACCTTTAAGAGTTACTAAATATCGATCTAGGGACCTAAACAATACTGACAGCAATCGGAAGCGTTCTTGGATACGGTACTGCATAGGAGAGTGTAGTAGAAATTTTCTTTTATTCGGACCAGCGCTCAAGGGATGACCCCTACAAATGCAGTGCATTGTAGGGGTCATCCCTTTTTCTTTAGTACGTGATAGTGACAATTGCTGTCAGTTATGTCCATCTTTGTGCCTTCATCACTGAAACAACTAGCACAATCGTGTACTAAAGCTGCTCAGAAGAATTCTCCACAATATTCGTAATTGAGCGCGGAATCGAACTATGGACTCTCCGCTTCATAGTCACGTCTTCAGCCAACACCTAGATTCTAATTTATTGCCTGCGCTCAATTACGAATATTGTGGAGAATTCTTCTGAGCAGCTTTAGTACACGATTGTGCTAGTTGTTTCAGTAATGAAGGCACAAAGATGGACATAACTGACAGCAATTGTCACTATCACGGCATAGTGGACGGCCGCCCAAAACCAACTAACGACTGAGTACGGGATCCGGTTCTCAGCTTTGCTCTCAATATGTTTGCCTATAACTGAGAATTTTTGATTTCATTATATTTGAAGTTATTTGTTTACAATAACAAAACCTAAATTTAATGCAACTCTCATCTTGTCGAAAAAAACTTAATCTAGAAAAAAGTGTTCTGTAACGAATGACACTGTATGTAATCGGAAATTTTTATAGTTTTGTTGATAAAAATAACTTAGGCCCTTATTCATAAAAAATATTTTTGATTTATAAAAGGTTTATAAAACAGATTTCCATACAAAACAAGTTTTATAAACTCTTTATAAAGCAGGCATATTTTTTATGAATAAGGCAGTTAAATTTTAAAAAAATTTAGAAGATTCTCCAAACAACATTTTACAATGGGCTAAGCGTTGCATGCAGGAGAAATAATACTCTACTTTGTACATCAAAAGGGAACAACAGAATACAATGGCACTGAATTTTCCATACCTGGTACACAGTTATGCAAGAAAGTTTGTATAAGACTTAGCATAACGGTTATTATGGTTGGTTAGAACAAGTACTTTATACAATTTATGCCTGACAGCTGTCATTTATGAAAATTTATTTGTGTTCATACACATACATACATATGTATGCATTTACGAGTGTTTGGTTGTTGTTTTTATGTTAAATTATTTTTGCTATTTAAAACACAACAGATAGATATAACAATTCTTTTATCAGTCGTAGCAAAAGTTATATTCTCAGTGTAGACAGTGTGTGTGAGAGAGAAATAAATACATACATATTTTGTGTTAGCAAAGTTATATGCATGAGAGTGTGTGTGTGTGTGTATGAATGTGAAAAAGCCTTCAGGATATGTAAACAATTTCTGCAAAATGTAAGATAAAAACTGAAACACTGAAACTTTAAATAAATAAATAATAAAAAAAAACGAAAAGTAACAGAGATATAAAAGTTTACTTTTTGATTATTATTTACAACATTCTCAAATGTTCATGAATATTTATGTGTGTGCATACATGCGAGTACATATGTATGCATTTAAGCAAACAATTGTAATGGCAATTATGAAAAGAGTTGAAAATATTAATTATGAAACTACAAATTTTAAATAATATTTTTATTTAAGTAAATATAAATATCATTAATTTTTCTAAAGAATAAAGAAATAAACGAACAAAAGTAGCCCGGCAATTGGCACCTCTAGTATCAATGACATATTTAAAGGTTCCTTTAACGACACACCCTTTTCAAGTTTCAAATATGCAATTTATTACATTCAAGAATCAAATTTGTACGAACTATTTACACTAATTAATGATTAAAACATTTGTTTAATTTATTATTTATTCAAGAATATAAATTAAGAGCGTTCCATTTTGCTCTTTGTTAAATGAAATATGTAAGTGTAAGAAAACTATGCCAATCAGAAATTCATCTATTGTTTCTGCTGAAGTAAGCACTTCTGACAAAATATTTGTTGAAGTCCTTCAAAAGCGCAAATACATATATTTTTGGCCTTAAAATTCGGCATTTTTTAAATTATAATTACTATTTTAAATTTTTTGCAAAAAAAAACACTTTTATTAAAGTTTGTTTACTTACATTTTAATTGAAAAAGTTTGATACAACTTTTTCTAGTTGTGGTGTATTTATTTCCTTGCTACATTTATTTGTTTTTTTTTTGTTTGTGCAAAAAATTAAAATTACACAAAGTTTAAGTAAAAAAAAATTACGGTAAGGACTTTTTAGTTTTAGCATTTAATGGAAACATTGAATCTTGAACACCATAAATTATGTCAGACATTCAAGGATGAAAGTTATGCTGTGTTCAGACTTACACTTTAATTGAACTCAGCGCAATTAATGCCATTATTGATCTCAATTAATTACAAAAAATTTTAATTAAGTAATTGCTCAATTAACACTTAATTGCTATAAAATCGAGTAAAATTACTAATGCAGCACTGCTGAAAAGTGTGTTTAGTGAATTCACTGAATAAACTTAGTCAAGACTTAGCAGCTAAATTGTGGAAAAAGTAAAAAAAACACCATAAACGACTTTAAATTTAGTATGAATTAGAAAAAAAAAGACAAAATAAAATCCCAGATTTGAACTTGAAGTCCTCATGAGTATAAAGATTTTTTTTAATTGTCGTACGTTAATTGAATTGACTAAATTTTAAAGGAAAATAATTATGTCAATAAATTGAATATTGTCCGAATTAAAAATGCATGTCTGAACACCATATTGAACACTTTAAAATACGAAGAATTTGTTGTAATTAAAAATCATGAAATTATAGCTCCACCGAACGAACGGTAACATTCCGTGTGTCGCATAGGCCTTGAAAAATAGAGTATTCGCCAGTACTGGAAAAAAACGTCTTAATTTATAGTTCTAGATTTGCAAAATCTTATCATAATGTTATAAAAATGTTTGTTAATGTAAAGACATAACAACTTTTTATTCTTGTGTCATATAGGCAAATTTGAGGTTAGGAAGTAAATTGGTTTGAAAACACACTTTTTTTGGACAATTTCTGTTTTACTGATACCAATGTAAAGTATAAATAGGGGAGTTAATAATGTATTATGTTGTGGGCCAGACGTCCACTCTTTTCACAAAATGTTTGACATTCTGCAACAAAGTTTCTCGTCAATGCAGTGTCAATTGTTTGTGGTTTGTTCATGTAAACCCGGTCTTTCAAGTGACTTCAGAGAGCAGGCCAATTGACATCGCCAAATCGAGAAATTACCTCGAAATTTCTCATGCAATCATATAATTCGTCATGCGTCGCCTTTTTGAACTGACGTAGAAGGTTGGAACAATGAGGACTTTGTTGACGGATATTAAATCAGTTATTTGTTCTACATTTCATTTATTTAATATGATGTTCATATATGCAGCAATATTCAAATTATAACAATTAATATCATTATTGAGACTAAATTTTCATATAAAAATTACAATGAACTTATTGGCAATTAAGAGATAATTGTTTTAATAATGATTAAAATTTATAATGCAACACTGTCAAAATTTTGTTCAGTGAGAAGAAAAATACTAAATGAACAAGCTTTTACAGCGAAAGTACTTATTGAACACACTTTGTTTAAATTTGACTAATCAAACGTACGTGCTGTGCTGTTGGCTGAAGTAGTAGAACACGAGACTATGAAGCGGAGGGTCCTGAGTTCAACCCCGCGCTGAGTTATGAATATTTATGATAAAATACAACCAAATTTTCACAGAAAAAAATAAACTATAATTTTTCTTCAGTTTTTTCAGTTTTCAAATGCTAACTGTCGTAGCTATATTGAGTATGTATGAATACGAAAATGATATTGTCAATTAACTGAATATTGTTTCAATTAAAAACGCATATAAGAACACAGCATAACTTTTATTTTATTTACTTTATACAATTTTTTGTATATTATTTGATTTTTCTTGAACACACAATACAAACAAATTAATCGAAGGAATCTGAAACACTTACTGTCTTATAACTGTCAAAGTATTCAACGTGCGTCAAAAGTTAAAAGTTGGTCAACTTTGGTATTTTGCGTTGACGCAGAAGTACTGAATGTGACAACTCACATAAGAAAGCATGTATTTCAACTCAGTTGTCAGTTGAAAAAGGCGACGTATGACGGATTCTATGTGTTTCGGCCTTTAATTCTTGAACGAGTTGAACTTTGTAAGATCTCTAAGTTGCCCATCCTTTATATACTATAGCCAGCTCGAACTAAAGAGTTACAGCCGTTTCTTAACTCGGATTTCTTGATCCATTTTAAACAACAAAACAATGAACATGCCTCAAAAATACTTATTGTTTTATGTATATTTTTGCGCGCAGCACCCTAAAAAGAAATTGTAAACTGTTATATAACAATAAGACATTATATAACAATAGGACCAAATAGCACACTGATTGTGTACCCCAATGGTGTTTTAACTAATTTCTGTAACATATTTGAAATTTTAATAAAAAAAAACTGACTATATATTTTAAAGCAGGATTAAGTCAAATTTTATCGTATACTTGATAAACATGTTTACATCACATGTTGGATCCTCTTTACAGTGTCAATGACATTCAATAAATTACTGAAGCTTTTTTAAGTTTTAGGAAATTGATGCAATATGTAAACATAATTATGTATGGATAAATCGAGTTGATTTAAGGTTGTTAAACAACTTTATAGACATGCTTCAAGTGCATAGAAACTAATTTAGTTTTCTTGCAGCTAGTGTTTTAAAAGTAATTAAAATTACAATATAATAATATCAATTACATGTAATGGCTAATTGTACAGGCTATTAATTACCTCGGCTGTCCAAAAAAAAAAAAAACTTCTGCATACAGTCGAAGAGGCCTTTAAAGCTAATTCTGATATATGCACACTCCTGGTGTTCTTCAGCTATTCACTTTTATGTGTGTGTACATTGTACATGCCTTTAAATATTCTGCTGTTATAATATATAATTCAGATTTTCCTGGCCATTTTATGTTGTAAAGATTTGTGTTGAAAAACAAACTCTCATATGCCAAGTCTACTGCATATTCCTACATTTATTCATTAGTCAAACATAGTACAAAAATTTTAAATTTATGATGCTAATTTATAGCTCTTCGTATGCTGTTGCTGTATTTTTTTTCCTATTTTTATTATTATTTTTTTAAGATAACAACGTAACAGCAAACAAAGAAATGGAAACATACAACTTGCAACAGCTGCTGCTGCACTTTAGTAGTCGCAACTAGAGAAAAGTCTGCATATTGTGTTGCCATAGTTGGAGATGTTTCTTACACAAACGACGAACAATTTTCAAAATTACTCGTATATACGAGTAATAATTAAATATACATACAAGCAGAGGCGTCAGTCATCTTTCTAAGGGGAAAAGGAAATTAATATTTTAATAATAGTAAGCCAATAAAGCAGCAATAGCAAAAAATGTCTGCCTCATTTCCTTAAGAGCCAAAGTATTTTTAAAGAAAATCACAGCCACCTTCTTTTGCAAGCCCCACTCTTGCATCCTTCTGGCAAATAAACCTAAAATCCTTGCATACCAGTTTAGTTTTAAAAATTTCAGTTTTCTGTTTTTTTCGACATTTTCTTTAGTGTTGTAAAAATTTATTTTAATTGGCTCAATACTTTTTTTTTGCTCTTTTAACATCTTGCGAAATATATATTTTTTTAATTCCTCTTTTAAACTATACTCGTTGTGGTTGTTGTTAGAGTGCTGTATGCATTATTAATAAAAATTGCAAAAATAGTATAAGAAAAAAAAAATTTTAATTTATGGCTTTTTTATTTTGTATGCATAATATTCTTTAAAGTTGATTTATGTATTTTAGTTTGTGTACGGTATTACTTAGCTATTTGTCGAAAGGAGGAGCAATACAGTACAGGTCTGTTTCGATATATGTACCCCCCTATTTACTACATCTTAGCTATTTATATATATGTTTTTTATTTTTTTCTTTCTTTATTTAATATTAACTAAAAATGAACACATGAAGCAACTCTCAAACAAATTGATGTAAATGTAATTCCCATATTAGTTTAGGAAATATAGAAAATGTTACTAATTACTTTTGTTGGTTAATTATAACTCCCAATCAGTTTTCCCACTAATTCAAAATCCGAGACCAATTTTTTTTCTCCAGTATTTGTTAAGTAGACACCAATGTGTGCCAAGATGAAATTAGTATAAGGTGGCAGCACCGCCAGATGGCAGGTTTTTGCTCAATGGTTGGCTACACTGATGTCATGTTTTTGTGTACAATAAATCCTCGTTATGCTTGCAATGGATCATTTTTGAAGAGCTTTTGGATATTAAATTTATAGGAATGTATGAAATATTTTATTGAATCGATATGACGATCTATATAATTCAATGTTTAACAATGATGTCTTGTAAGTGTACGTTGACCACTCGTCCGTTTTTTACATGATGTCCTCTTAGATTAAGAAAACTCAAGGTGTCCTATTTTTAATTGAATTGCTCTTTATAGTCCTTGTTTTTATTATTAATTTTTATTTTTCCTTTAAACTCCAAATTTAAAAATTTTATTTTCTCAAATCTCCAAAATTTAATATCAATACAATAACAGTTATAATCACTAATATAATCATCAATTCAAATAAATTGGAAATTAACAACAAATTCATGCTTCGATTTCATTTGAATTAATTCAAATGAATTGGAAAAGAATTGCAATTCATTTTTCTAACTCATTTGAATTAATTCAAAACGAATTCAAAAGAATTGGAAATGAATTGCAATTCATTTCTTCTAACTCATTTGAATTAATTCAAAGTCAATGCAATTCAAATGAATTGGAAATGAATTGCAATTCATTTTACCAATTCATTTGAATTAAAAATGAATTGAAATCCATTTTGCCAAATTCATTTGAATGGGAAATGAATTGCAATTCATGTTTGTTAAATTCAAATGAATTGATTCAAATTTCATTCAATTCTCTTTTTTGTGAAAAAAATTAATTCAAAATTTAGCCAATCCGTAATGAATTGAAATCAAAAAAGAATGATTCATTTACAACTCTGGTACATACATATTAATTTTATTTATCAAATATATATAATAAATGTTGTACTATTTGAACATATGGTGATTTCTTTTCTGAAAAAAAAAAATTTAACATTTTATCGCTGTTTTCGTAAAAATCTGCAATTGGGCGTATTTTTAAAATAAAAAGAAATCAACAATAGTTTTTGTAAGTTCAATTATTTGTTTATTCTCATATATAAAAACTTATTTTGTATTTGGAAAACTCTAAAATTTAATTGAAATTAAAGGAATTGCTCAGTGACTTCATGAAAACCAATAATAATATATATGCATATACGATTTAATTAAAAGAAAAAGGACTAAATTTAATGAGAAATGAGTTTAAGCTTTATATGCACTTCAACTTGTGCATGATTCCTTCTAGTAGTAATAGTTTTCCAGAATACACCACAAAACCAAATACTAAGAAATTTAGAAATAACTTTTTTATGGAATACTCAATGCCAAATATTGCCAGGACGAGTCTAATGATGATGAGCTGACAATAGAGAATACTTATACAAACGGTATTCTACGAGAAGGAACCGAAACTATTAAAAGCATTAAGAAGCTGAACAAAAACCAAAACAGACTTTGAATATTCACATTTAATTTGAAAGCTACTCATCATTTTCTTGCATAAATAATATTGAATTTCCAGAAAGTAATCCAATTCTCCAAATGTTGACTTGATTACTCCTGTAGTAAACACACTGAATAACTTCTGTACAATATTCGCAATATTAATTACAAGTAAAATTCAAAGTTATTGATTAAATATATGCAAATAACCATGAGGTAGAATTGTCTCTAGATCTACACCATACATGCGAGCTCAAATGTTTATATTATAATACGAGTAATTATAGGAAAATATTTTAATTTAATTTGGAAAACAAAACAAAAACCACACTATAATTTTCTGCATACACATGCACATACAAATCAACATCTAAACGAATTCGAAATCTAATAAATATCTATTGTTTTTGTTGTTTACTTTTCAGACGGGTCGTGGTCGCAAACCATCTGCTAAAGCTGCAAAATTAAATGCGGTCGCTGCCACAGCAACTGCGCATTCACCACGTCAGGTTGCTAATTCAACGATTAGTCCAGTAGCTGCCACAACAGTGACGGCAACAGTAGTGCCACATCCCTCACCAAATACAAATACTAATAATAATAATAACAACAACAACAACAATACGGTAGTTGCTAATAATTTGTTGGTAAATAATACTCAACAACAACAGCAGTTAAACACATTGCATCATCAGCAGCAAGCAAGTCAACAGCAGCAGCAACAACAACAACAACAACATATACAGCAACAACAGCAAATACCAAATAGTCAACAATTGCAACAGCAACAGCAACACCATTTAACGCAAACAACTAACCAACATACTCAACAGCAACACCATTTAACTTCATTGCATACTCAACAACAGCAACAGCAACAACAGCAACAGCAGCAGTTATCTCAACAGCAACATCAGCAACAACAACAGCATCATCAACTCAGTACTCATACTCAATCGCAACAGCAACAACAGACCCTACATCACCACCAACAGCAGCAGCAGCAACAACAGCCTCATCATCACCATCAACTGCAGCAACATCAAATAACAGCACAAATACAAACCATGAAAGATCAACCTCAACAACCGATGGTAAGTGGAAAAAATTTTTACAGCTTTTCTTCCACAAACGCAACTCATGCAAGAAAAATTCCTTTAATTCTATAACTATTTGTCAACGTCACGTCATGACAATATCAAAAGTAGGACCCTTGTCTACTCCGAGGACACTTTTCAAGGCCTCGATTAAAGCAAGAGGCTGTTAGAAATAGTTAATTGCTGAAGAAATGGAGTGCAGAAAAGCTTCATTTGGAATATTGACTTGGCGTAACGTTGACAAATAGTTAGGGAATAAGAGGTGATTATTTTCATTACGTCAAGACTTTTTAACATTTGGACTGAGAATAACAAACTCCATACGGAAATGGGACACAAGAAAATCAAGAAATACAGATGTGTGACCGATTTTCAAAATTGCAGCAGAATGATGTTGCAGTTTGCCACACTATTATACAAAAATTATGTAAAATTATACTTCTTCTCTAATAATTTTAAATGTATCCATCTTTTTAATTTATTACTCTTTAATAAATTTCGAAACTGTACTACTGCCGAAAAGATCTGTCACCTATTCACCATACATTTCATATTTGCCAATGCGTTACAAAATATGACAAAAACCTTTTGCAAGAACTAAAAGATTATTGAAAACAATTTTGGAGAAATGAATTTTATGTGATCATTCACTGGCTCTTATTTTCCAAATTAAAACTAACAAAATCAAAGTAAATGAGAAGTGCTACATGAAAATCAATACGCCATAATAATTTTTTTTTAAATGGACTACATTTACATCTGTTAATTCTTATTGGTTTAAATTTTATTATAAAACTCTACATAAACGATTATTTTCTGAGTTTTATTTATTTTTCAATTAGAAAATAAAAGTTAATTCGTGAGTTTATTTATTCCTCAGCAAATAAAAGTTATTACTGGATTTTTGATTATTCCTCCGAAAATAAAAGTTATTTCTTGATTTTTATTTATTCCTTAGAAAATAAAAGTTATATCTTAATTTTTATTTATTCTTCAGAAAATAAAAATTATTTCTTGATTTTTATTTATTCTTCAGATAATAAAAGTTATTTCTTGGTTTTTATTTATTCCTCAGAAAATAAAAGTTATTTCTTGATTATTATGTATTCTTCACAAAATAAAAGTTATTACTTGATTTTTGATTATTCCTCAGAAAATAAAAGTTATTTCTTGATTTTTATTTATTCCTCAGAAAATAAAAGTAATTTCTTGAATTTTATTTATTCTTTCGAAAATAAAAGTTATTTCTTGATTTTTATTTATTCCTTAGAAAATAAAAGTTATATCTTAATTTTTATTTATTCTTCAGAAAATAAAAGTTATTTCTTGATTTTTATTTATTCTTCAGATAATAAAAGTTATTTCTTGATTATTATGTATTCTTCACAAAATAAAAGTTATTTCTTGATTTTTATTTATTCCTTAGAAAATAAAAGTTATATCTTAATTTTTATTTATTCTTCAGAAAATAAAAGTTATTTCTTGATTTTTATTTATTCTTCAGATAATAAAAGTTATTTCTTGATTATTATGTATTCTTCACAAAATAAAAGTTATTACTTGATTTTTGATTATTCCTCAGAAAATAAAAGTTATTTCTTGATTTTTATTTATTTCCTCAGAAAATAAAAGTAATTTCTTGAATTTTATTTATTCTTTCGAAAATAAAAGTTATATCTTATTTTGACGATAAGTCCATGAAATCAAGAAATAACTTATTTTTTCTAAGGACTAAATAAAAATCAAGAAATAATTATTATTTTCTGAGGAATAAATAAAAATAAAAAATAACTCTTATTTTCCAAATAAACCGATTTTCAAAGGATATTGAAATTTATCATTGAATAATTTTTCAAGTGGATGTTGAGTTTAATACTACTGTATTATTTTCCGAGCAGTTTATAAATTTTAAAAATACAAATCCTTATAAAATTCCTTAATGCCTGAAGATTTTAAATGAAATGTATTATTTTTTTCACATAGAATTTAATATATTTAAATTTATATAATCAAGACAACTCCCACCCAAAAAAGCAAAGAAAATTTATATATGTAGGTATGTACTCGTACGTATAGTAAGTATATAACTACTGCCAGGTGATTATAATATCCCGGGGGTGGTAGTTTTGTGGAGAAAATGGTGGTGAAACATTTTCTCGTCTTCAGTGTATTGCGAGTAGATAAAAGTAAGAATGTGTTGAAAAATTATGGTGGTTAATGTCAGGAAAATAAATCTTAATGACACTCTAATCCACCTTCTTTTTTATTTAAAGAAATAAAACAGATAAAGCAAGTTATTCACATGTACTATAAATAAAAGTTTGTACGTAAAATAATTTATCTTTCGAAATATTCAAGTTATTTTTTCAGCTTAGTTAAGATTACCAATTTGATCAGAATCAGACGCTTGTCATGATACTCATATTTGTAACTCAAAAACACATTAAGAAATATGCATTTAATGAATATATGTAGCTTTTTTTAAATATACAATGTCACAAATATTTGTTTGGCATTAAACCAGGCGGCATAACGGTATGAAGTTTTTTTTAATTAAATAAAAGTTATGCTAGAGTTAATGTCGACGCCGTTGACGGCGTTTCAACGCCGAAAAAGTTGAAATAGATTGAACTTTTACGGCGTTGCAACGCGTTGAGATTAACTGCTCTCATACAATTTCATACGATTCAACTTTTTTTTTTGACATTTGACGCCGTCGACGACGTCGACATTAACTCTAGCATTATGTTTGATTTTTATTAATTCCCCAACAAAATAAAAATGAATACTTGATTTTTCTTTATTTATCTAAGAAAAGAATTATTTCTTAATTGATTGATATTACGCGTCTTAACAACTCTTCATCGTCAAGATTCATCATCAAATTCTTCATTTTAATGACTTTTATTTTCTGATGAATAAATAAAAATCAAGAAATTAATATTATTTTCTGAGCACTAAATAAAAGCAAAAGAAATAACTTTTAATTTTAGAAGTATAAATTAAAATCAAGAAATAAATATAATTATCTGAGGGGTTAATAAAAATCAAGAAATAACTTTTATTTTTTTAAAAATAAATAAAAATCAAGAAATAACTTTTAATTTCTGAGGAACAAAAAAAATCAAGAAATAAGAGGAATAAAAAAATCAATAATTTTCTGAGAAATAAATAAAAATAAACAAATAACTTTTATTTTCTGAGGAATAAATAAAAATCAAGAAATAACTTTTATTTTAATTAAACTTCAACAAATAAAAATTTATGCGAATAAAAGTGGTACCCTTTCAGTGTGATTGTCTTAGTTTAAATTTGGAAAATAATAGCTATTTGCGGTCCCTGCCTTAAACCCAACTGGGGTCTACACACATTTTATTTCACTTTCATTTCTTTTATGTACGGCAAATTCGAGTAATGAACGCTTTTTAAAATTCAGTCCTCATAATCAGACAATCTGTAATTTCTAAATAGAAATTGATGAATAAATAAATATACATTTAAATTTTCATAAAAATTTTAATTAGTTGGGATTGAGCCAAAAAGTGTGGCTTTACTGATAACTAACAACTATTTTTGACAGATTTAGAAATATCAATTCATATTTTTGAAACTTGCTACAATTGCAATTTCGTACAAAATCAAAAATGTAAGTGTGTAAACAACGATTCATGGTGAAATAAGTAGAAGGTGGCAATACTACAGCAACAAATACAACATTACAACAACCAAGGCAATTTTTGTTTGTGTCAAGTCATGGTCCATGTCAAAATTGTAGCGACAATGCGCATTGCTGCACCCATGCACAATTACTAACGACGCTCACATATACAAACACAAGAACCACTTGTTGTACACAAAAACTTGACACCAATGAAGACTCACCATGAGTTGAGCAAAAACTGTCATCTGGCTTAGCGCTGCCACCTTTTATTTATTTCACCATGCTACGACTAATAAATATGTACTTAAATTTTTGTTGAAAAATAAAATAACTAAAAGTGGAGAGACTTCTTCATTGAACAAAATCAGCTGTTGGTGTACCATTGTACTCGTCGGGATTGAATAGTATCAAAAATATCACCCTCAGTATCGTCTCTGAATGAAACGGAAAGCAAATAGTCAGACCAATTATGAATAGAAAGACGGAATTTCTCCTTTCCCCATTTTGCTATTACCGAAAAAAAATTCTCCTATTCTAATGAACTAGGAAATAGTTAATTAGAGAAAGAGGGAAACCATAAACAATTGTTTTGTTTGTAGTTGTGATTTAATTTGTGAAAGTAATTTTCATAAATTCCTAGACGTTATTTTTTATAGTTAATTTTATATATTTGGGAATTTGTTGTTTCGCACAAAATTTTTTATTTATAAAACTTTGCGAGTGCCAGCCCAAAAAATAACAGAACGTTGTCAACACTTGCGAATTATTGTTTTGACATAAAACAATAATTGGCAGCTGTTGTTGTTTTCTTTATCTCTTACACCTAAAATTATAGTTGGAAAAAAGTCAGACAATGTGGTATGATAAAGTAAGAAAATAAAAAATGATATATGATCATTGAATTCTTGTTACAGTTTTGATATTTGTTTAAGCTTCTGATTCAATTGAGTCAAAATTTGAAATAATATATTTCATTATTCTAAGAAATGTTTTGTAAAGTTTCCCTGATCATCTGCATTAGTCCCAATGAAATGCTCATAAGAATAATTTAACCCCACAATAATAATTTTTGTAAATTTGGGATAAGATTAAGAACGAACAAAATTTAAAATGTGGTGTTATTTTTTATAATTACTGAGGAAACTCGTTTTGAGGAAAAGTCTATAAAAATAAAACAGAGAAATGCCAGCACATCTTTTGTGCTTTCGATTTCCTGAAGTGCTTCTTTAAAATACTAAAGAGCAATTTTGGGATTCTCATTGCATAAGTGCCTATCAATGTTCTGGCTGTTGTTTATTTGAGCTTTTGGCCTCAAAATAATTTTTTTTCTAATATTTTAATCTAATATTTAAATCAATATACGTTTAGTATATCCTTCTTATAAATTTATTTCATTCTTAAATTTTTCACTATCTTCTTCAAATTTGCTTGAGAAAAAACTTGAATAAAATAGTAACATGTTTTCCCCTATTTACTATTGTAGAACACTTACTATTTTCCTGTGGGGAAATTTAAATTCACAATAGGGAATTATGGGAAAACTTTCTCATGCAATTTGTATTGGGCTGATTGTCTTCAAAAGTATTTACACCTATAATAAAAATAAATGATATTCAAATATCCAAACATATAATTTTTCATATAGCAAATTAAATATTTATCAAAATGATAATTATTTATTTCTTTGAGAAAAGTTGTTGTAATTCTTTTTTTTGCAAACGAGCATACATTTTTCATGCTTTTTAGTCGAGCCAGCAAGTATTTTTATAAATTATAGATATTTAAATTTTGTATACTTATTATTTATGTCTACGTGTATATATTCGTTTACGTACATCCGTAGAAACATACATACAGCCATGTACACAAGTCTGCCGATGTTCCAACATATTGTTGCAATTACATTGAAAATGTGTACAGCCTAAAGCAATAAATTTATAATTTATGTTGCTGTACACATACCAAAGGCAACCCAAAGAAAAAAGAAAAATTCAAGGAAACACTCGAAAACTTGTCATTAACAAAAACATGATCCAGGAGAAAAATTCTTTCAATACATACACACAGACTCGTAAATGTTTACCTTTATACATAAAAATGCTATTAAAATATTTGCTAGCAATTTATTACAAATATTTAGTTTTGAGTGTAGCAAAATAATTTATTAGCTTCAAAATTACGTTCATTGTGTAGAAAAAAAAAGATTATCAGTTTTCATGTTCCATATACGTTTTTTTTTTTGGATTAGAAGATTTATTAATAACAAAAAATGAAATAAAATCAATACGTTACTATACTATAAATTTTTTCGAAATACATGCATGTAAAAGGAAGCAATTTAACTTGTTTAAACAAAATTTAATACACATCGGGTGATCTTTTTGGAGGCGAAAGAGCTTTAAATTGAAACTATATCCAGATATACATATATATGTATATATATATATATATATATATATATATATATATATATATATATATATATATATATATATATATATATATATATACATATATATATCGAATTGGTTTTATTTGAAATATAATTTGATGGTATACAGCGATAGCACAAATACATTAATAGATAAAGTTAAAAGTAATAGTTAAAATTAAAAAAAAAGTAATGTGAAAAACTGTTGACCCTAAAGGTCATCCCAGCAACTTCCCGCCAATTATAACTGCTAAAAACCACTATTGTTTTAATCTTCAAACTGTAGCTTTTGATTCCCACCTGAAAAGTGGTGGTTTCGAGTACTATAAACGAACCGAGAACACTAATTGACCAGATATGTATTTTGGAGTTAAAAAAAATCACTTTTTATACCCTCCAAAAAAGAATTGATATATTCATTTTGTCATTCCGTTTGTAACGCAGCGAAATAGTCATCTGAGAACCCATAAAGTATATACATTCTTGATCAGTGGTGAAATCTAAGACGATCTGAGCATGTCCTTTCTTCCGCCTGTGGAAATCACGAATCAGTCCAAACGAAAAGTGTCAGACACTTGAAATTTGGTATAAATATATATTAAAGAATATCACAGGTCAAGTTCGTAACTGGTCTGAATGGGACCAGAGGGAAACAAGTTCCCCTAAGAAGAACTAAACCAACCTCTAAAAAAAAAGATAAATTTTAAAGTGTTTTTTGTAATATTGCTAAGTAAATGATATATTTTTATGTCGAAAAATCCAAAAAAAAATTTTTGGACCCCGCCCATTTTAGTGGGCATTATTATATGCAAAAATAGTTTAAAAATTTAACAAATTGTTTTACTTAAGCCTACATTCCTTAAAAATAAAATTTTCAGTCTTTTATAACGAAGCTGAGGCGTAACCTGATCCTCCGCTGCCCTGACCGCTCTTCTCCCCCTTTGCCCCCTAAATGACCCTATCAAAAAAATAAATAATAAAAACATGTATTTTTAGAGTTTTATGGCAAAGGTTGAATGTCTGCGCTTGCCAAAGAGAGAGACCCCGACAAAATACAATTTTAATACTGTTCAAAAAGAATTGGACCCTATAAAGTATATATATTCTTGACCCTATAAAGTATATATTCTTGATCTGTGATGAAGTCTAACACGGTCTAGCAATGCCCATACGTTCGTCTTAGGAAAACATGATATTGTCTATTTTTGAACCCCGCCCCCTTTAGTAGGCGTTGACGTACGATATTATATGCAAAAGGCTTAAGGGATAATTAATTTTTATTCCTTAAGCCTATAAGAAGTTGAGATGTTCCGGGAATGACTTTGAAAAAAGAGAGATTTAAAATTGGGTACAGAGATGTCTTAAAGGTCCTCTGTCCCACGAAGTATATGGGGGGTATTTCAGATTCGACCCGGTCGAATATAACGTTCTTACTTGTTTTAATTTATTTTCCTCCACGAACGCATCAACCGATTTTGACCTGGTTAGTGGCAATCGACGCAGTTTGTCAAAAGCTGATTAATTTGTGGAATATATCGAAAAAGCCATTTAAAAAAATCCATATATTAACCAAAATTTGCTCAGGTTTTTTTTATTTTACTCGAAATCTACCGGAATAACTTTTAAACGGCTTAACCGATCGATTCTACGGATTGCTCAGCTCTTGAAATTACAAAATCACGTATTAATTAGATCTAAATCGGTTGACGAGTTCGTTATATGTGAATGAAAAAAGTTTGAAAATATGACTTTTTTTAAACTCCGGAATCATATATCTGATCAATTAGTGCTCTCGATTCCTTTATAAGACAATCACTGAGTGAGTCGGGTGAGAATCGGTTAATTCATTAAAAAGTTGTAAAGTTTGAAAATTAAAATAATAGTGTTTTATGCAACTCTTATCCGACTTTTAAGCCCGAAGAGCCTAGAAGCTTAGAACAGCCCAACAAACCGCGTTACCAAGGCTTTGCGGTTGAAATTAGCAGAAAGTTGCGCAGATGCACTTTAGGGCCAACCTTTTTCCATTTTTTTAATTGAGAACATGCAAAAAATTATATATTTTAGAATCATGCACTTAAAAGATTGATTACTTGAATCAATTCTGCAATGGGATGAAAATCTGACTCAAAATTTTTAAATTCTTGATATGCATTTCATTTTGCTTTTTGCAATTTCATTACTCCGAGGTGATTTAGACAATTAAAAACGTTAAAAACTGCTTTCAACAAAAATTAAATTTTTTATAAAGAAATACTTAGTAAAAGTATGTTCTGACTCCTTCTATTGTATGAAAGTACAATAATTAATTGCATATGCATGTATGTGTGTATGTACGTTTAAAACTTTTAATTATTTATGCACTTTTTTCCTATATAACGGAAATTGCATGTTAACAAAACTAAACTTTCTCTTTTGTTGAATGCATAAATAAATAAATACAAAAAATAAAACAAATTTATGCAATAAATAACAACAAATGCTAAATAAAAATTATTTGTTTTTTTTATGTAACCAAAATATTTAAACACAAAATAAAGGCTAAACGAATTCATTGATAAAAATTTCATAGGATATTTATTGTAAATTGTTATCGATTGATGACGTTTGAATACGAACAACGAAATGCAACACTAGATTCGATAGTAAAATTTTATCAAATGCAAAATAAACATACGCACACACATACATACACATTCGCAAATAAACCACAATTTTCATTCATTTAAAATGAATGAATGTAAAACTTTATAAAAAGAAATATTATAAAGGCTCACACATATGCATGCATACATACATACGTAAAGTATTTTGAAAGTGAAACAATTATTTATGTTCGTATGAATGTATGTATGCAAATGTTTTATCAATGAAATATCAATAAATTTTATGACGGTCAGACATGCAGACGTTTAATAAACAGTTTTTGAATAAATTGTGAGTTATATTTAATAAATTATTAAAAAATGTGTTTTAGCATTATAAAATTTAATTAAGTTTAATTTACTTGCTTGCAACAAACATATCACACACATACACATATTAAATGCAATCAAAAACTTATATCACCCCATTTTGAAATACACACATGAGTACAAAAAAACATTAACGGGAGAAGATAGAAAGAGAGCGAGAGAAACAGCTTAAGGCAAATAATAAAAATTAAAAAAACTAATTTGCATAAAACTGCCTAAATACAAGATAATTTATTATGAAATATGTATTTCCACAATCAGTTAGCAATCATTTCGTTTTTACATTTTACAAAATTTCCAAATTCAAATTCGAATACAGAACATCCCTCGGCAAAGCGCAATGAAAGGAAACCGTGTTGTAGGGGTTGGTTTTTATTTAAGAACTAATCAATTTTTTTTCTGTTAATGCTTTAGGAATTCCGACTGAAACTTGTTTTTGATGTTTACTCGTGTGTCCTTATGTTTAGAAAAAGTCGTTTATTTTACAAACATAAATCAAATACACAAATGCAGGCTTTAAAGTATTAAAGTAATAATTTGCATTGCAAACACGCACACAACGCATTAATAAATGTGATTATTTTATTTCCAGGCGCCTATGGCCTTTTATCCCACATGGCAGGCAGATCCTTCACAGGGATGGCAAAACCAATTTATACAACAGATACCACAGAATACGCCAACCATCACGTCGCTCAATTCCTTGGACTTTCAGACGCAGTCGTATGGTTATCCATCAAATGGATATGTACAGACTGGTCTGGGATTTGATCCGAACTATGGCCGTTCGCCATATGGAGCACCCGTACAGCGTTATGATTTCCAGAGCCAACAACTTTCCAGTGCACCTATTAACCAAGTCGGCTTACAGGGTGTGGGCTTTGGACCAAGCGCAGTGACGTACGCTGGTCAGGTATCCACTGCTCCCGCAGCGCCAACTTCGGTCGGTTTGCAACAACAACAGCATTTGGGCAATGTTTCAGATCTCAATAAGACGATGTCGGGAAACGACACGCCTGGATATCCACGGGTGAGCAGCGTGCCGCCGCGCTCACTCAATTGTAACGGATATTCAGGCGACTATAGCGGCAGTCCTCAACAGACTCCAAGCACTAATAATAATAATAGTAACAGTAATTCCGCGAATGTATCTGCGCATTCCACCGCAGCAGGAAATAACTCTTCATCCGCTGCATCGTTATCTGGAACCACAACGAGTCACAATGGAGGTCAAACAATTACCCATAACACATCGGTTTCCCAACCGGCAGCTTCCCCAATGTTGGTGCCAAATAATCAAACTGTGCCACCATCTCCGACACGCGGTGTCATGCAACAGCCTCAAACTCAGACCATGACCCAGCAGGCACGCCATGTTTCTCAATCACCCAATCAGATTCCCCAATCGCCCAATGCCAACATGCCACTGACACAACAGCAGCAACAGTACGGCGGTACCATACCGTCTTCACCCCATCACAATGTAGGCGGCATGCAAAGCCAACACCAAACTCATGGAAATATTGCTTCACCGCCCCAACACCCCCAACCCATGCAACAAGACTGGAATTGGAATAGCCAATCGCAGACTGCCAATGATCCGTATCAGCAATCCACTGGTCCCGGTGGAGAACGTTTACATCTAAATACGCGTATTAAGTCGATGATTATGCGCAAAAATGATCCTAAAGATCCGCTTTCCAGTACTGCGCCGCCTGACGTTCTTGGTATGCCTGGGGTTCCTCAGCCCTCTTTGGGTGGACTTAACGCTCCCAATGCAAATCAACAGCAACAACAGACCGGTCATTTTTTATCGTATAGCCACCATCTCCGAAGCGACTCTATAATGAACGCCAATGGTTCGAATGGTAGTAGTGGACTTCCGGCAGCGCAACAGCCTGCTCCTCTACAAACGCAACCTGGCCTGTCAACAGGAGGACCGCTAGCTACTGAACCAATCGGAGGTGGTGGCGACCAAATTTGGAAACCTCACCACGCAAACTCTTTTAAAAAGCCAGTCACATCTGGTTTTCCAACTGTGGAACCCAATACTCAAAATCATCATCCACACCACCAGCAGCAACAGCTTCCTCAACAACCCCTCGCACAGACGCCTCCACAACACACCACAACTGCTCATGCTGAACCCAAAAAGTCCCGTAGTAGAAGTAAAAAGTCATCAGCATCTGCTTCAGCGGCAGCAGCTGCATCAGCTGCAGCAGCGGCCGCAGCTGCTGCGGCTGCAGCTACATCCACAAACAATCATGCAAATACCGATAACGCCGATATAGACAAAAATAGTCATGATCCTGGAGGCGGCCATCATTTGGCACATTTAGCAAATATTAAATTGGAGAAGAATACTCCATATCCACCACCACCCTCACATTATCCACCACAGCATCCAGATTACCATCACACCCCATTTATCAAAACTGAACCTGGCTTAATACCAGGACAGCACAATAAAATGGAGGGTTACGAACGCAACTATCAAAACTTTGTGCAATATGCCGACTTTTGTCAAAATGAAGTACAAGGTCAACCCGGTTCAGGTTCACAATCTATGCCCCAACAGCCTCCTCATCCTCACCATCAAACACAACAGGACTATGCAGCGGCTGGTTACCACCCTAATACAGGCTACTACGGCACTTCATCGAGTTTTCAGCAAAACTATCAGCAAAATTTCGTCCCTAACTATCAACATTCGGTCTCATCTTTTGGCAATGCCCATGGCATGCATTCACATGCAAATGTCATGCCCCACAGTCACGCAAAACCATTAAACAGCCCTTTATCTAAGCATCATGCATCCAGCCTACACCACCATAATATGATGGATGTCGATCGTAAACCAGAAACCAATAGCATTATACCGTTACCAACCAACTATGAGAAGGACATACCGGCTCATGCTTATCCAATACCTCCACATCGCTATCCACTGGGACATGCTCCACCTCATAGCCATCTTGGTCCTGGTTTATTGGAGCCCAAAGTAGAGACTATAGATAGTGGTTATGGTGCTACCGCTTACCCTTTTCACGGTGAAGGAGGTCCAGCAGCTATTAAAAATAGCACTGGATTCTCCTGTTGTCGTCAAGGTGGCACTCGTGCGCCCACAGCCGAACATTTGAAAGATGGTTCATGTACGGGCATACAAACCAAAGACGAGATTATTATGGAAGAAGAGGAGGCGCAGGCGGCCAGCCAAAATGGCTCTAAACCAAAGAAAAAGAATGTCAAACAAGAAGAGAGCAATGAAATTGTGGTAAAACATGAAAAGATAAATCCTCTCTTTGATACATCTGACCGTTTAGAAAAGGGAAACAAAACAGAAGTTCCGGAATGCGACTGCTTTCAATCTGACAAAAGTCCCCCCGAGCCTGGCACATACTATACTCATCTTGGTAAGTCAAACAAAATATGCTCTCTATAAAAAGCACTTTTCTACTTAAAACTTATGCACACCAGGCACAGCTTCCAATCTAGCGGATTTGAGAAGAGAATTTGAGGAACGAACTCAAATCACGGGCAGGCAGTTGCGTATAGAAAAGATATTGTACAGCGGTAAAGAAGGGAAAACGTCTACCGGTTGTCCTCTAGCCAAATGGGTAATACGACGAGCTGATCCCGAAGAAAAAATTCTAGTCGTTGTCAAGAAGCGCCCTGGTCACAGGTTAGAAGCATTACAAGACACTTTATCTTTTCATGGTCACACTTAACATTTTCCATTTCAGATGCATGGCTGCGTATATTGTAGTTTGTATGGTGGTTTGGGATGGTATGCCACGTCTAGAGGCCGACAATGCTTACAAGAACCTTATACCAAAACTTAACAAGTTTGGCTTACCCACAACACGACGCTGCGCCACTAATGAAAACAGGACATGTGCCTGCCAAGGTAGTTTCAATATCGCACCACACTTTTTAAATCAGATAGATCAGACTTATTAAAATATAATTTTTAATATAATTTAGGTCTTGATCCTGAATCATCCGGTGCCTCTTACAGTTTTGGCTGCTCATGGTCTATGTACTACAACGGCTGCAAATACGCACGTTCTAAAACTGTGCGAAAGTTCCGACTTTCGGTTAAGAGTGAAGAGTCCGCCATTGAAGAGCATATGAATATATTGGCCACGATCTTGGCCCCGCTGTTTAAACAAATGTGTCCACGTTCCTATGACAATCAAACACGCTATGAGAAGGAAGCTCAAGACTGCCGTCTTGGTAATAAGGAAGGTAAACCATTTTCAGGAGTCAGTGCCTGTTTAGACTTCTGTGCTCACGCCCACCGGGACTTGCACAACATGCAAGATGGCTGTACGGTCCAGGTGGCACTGCTGAAACCATCAAATCGAGATAACTCCAACCCAGACGATGAGCAACTTCATATTTTGCCCTTATACACAATGGACACAACTGATGAATTCGAGACTATTGAAGGCCAAAGGGACAAACATCGAACTGGTGCAGTTCAAAGTCTGGACAAGTGAGTGTAGTGTTGACCTTTCATATTACTTAACTAAGCAATAGCGTGTCAGTGGTTGATCTAATTTGCAATATTAACTGATAATTTCGTATTTCAGATTCCCCTGTGAAGTGCGTGTTCGGTCGACACCTCTTATACCGTGTCGTAGACATGGAAAAAAGCGCAAAGAGGATGAGACACCACCTGCTGATACCGAAAATAACCCAACAACTCCTGCGTCTGCTCCAGCTATTGAAGCTAACAACAATCCTCAAACGACTAACAATTGCTCAACACCAGTTGTCGTTAAAAAAGAACCAAACTGTGGCTCAACAGGAGCTAATACAAGCGCAACTAGCCCAACAACTAATGTGGCACCTCCTGTCTCCAAATCAAAGTCGAAGGCGAAAACGCAGCAGTCAACGGCTACAGCAACATCAGTGCCGCCTACTACACCCTCACCGCGCTGCCAAACACCAGTCACTAATAATCCCAGTCCAGCAGGAAGTGCATTCACCACACCGCCTGTGAGCAATAATAGCAATCATTCCAATTCCTCGGCTAGCAACGGCAGCACTTCCGGAGGTAATACGAATCAGCTAATGTCGTCCAATTCCAGTTTAATGAACATGGCGACTATGATTGATACATTCACAGATGCCCAGCTTCAATCCAATCAAATATCAAGCACGGTTTTAGACTCGCCCTACTCTTATGACTATCAGACTGGTTCTTATATAGATTCACGGAACTACTACGGAAATTGGCCGCCACCACCCCATCCCCATAACCCCCATGCCCCATCTCATACGGTTCCTCCCATGGGTCCAGCTACTCCTATTGCTCCGCACACAACCCCAACGGCAGTCCCAAATGTAAATGCTAATCCTATGGGAAATGTGACAGCGCCGAGTAGCGGGCATCAGACACAGACCACCCAACAATCGGCTGTACCCGGTCAAATCGAGGGAAATAGTTACAACACTAGTTGCTACAACAACTTACCAACAGCCGGAAGCCAACAATTGACCCAGGTGCACGATGTACGCGGGGAAGTTAAAAATCGGGTCAGCGAAGAAAATCCAGACTCAACCACATTAGTCAACAACAGTCTAACAGCAGAAAGTAAGTTAACTACTCTCACTCCTATGACACCAATGACTAATCTAACGACTCAACATCATCCTCATGCTCCTCCACCACCTCATCACACCCATGCGTCGCCACTTGAAGAGGGTTTTGTCAAGCCAAAGCCGCCGACTGACTATTCTCAATACACCCAATATCCTAACAATTATCAGATGTATCCACCTCCACATTCGGCGTATTCGGCGTACGATGCCTACCAGAATATGAACTACAATTATGGCTACCATCAGGCCTATTCACCGTATGGCATGTATCCTCAGCAAGCAGCGCCACCTACAGCTCCTCCTCCGACAAATTGGAATATGTATGGCCATCATCAAGGCACGGCCAGTACGGTGGCAACAACGCCATACTCGTCTGCTCCCTTGCCCCCCTCAGCCACCGGTCCCATACACCAAACGGGGCAGATGCTTAATTCGAGTCCCATGCTTCCAGTTCAAACCTTGCTTTCGAACGGCAACAGTGCCATGAAATCGGGCAATGAAGGAGGGGTACTTACACCACCAGCAATGGCAAATAACAATCCAGCTATTTGTGGACAGAATCCTCCTGCTTTGTCGAACTCTCAAACCAATTTAACTGATCTCAACAACACGTCGGCTTTAAATAATCTTAACGGGGAAACAAGTGCTCCACCAAACTCCAACGCTGCTCTTACATCACCCGATAACAATATTGCAAATGGGAACAACAACAACATTGCTGCCGTCACAACTATTACAACTGGTTCAAATGACAATACAAACATGAGTACAGCCACTCCTTCGCCAGTTTCCATGGCCACAGATTCCTCAAACTCCACTTGTCCCACTACAAACAGCAACCCCAATAAAATTGAACCGATTGGCGAGGTAACTGAGTTCAATGAAAATGTTGAAGCTTTTCAAGATCCTCAAATGGGTGGAGTTGCAATCGCTTTAAATCATGGCAGTGTCTTAATAGAATGCGCCAAACACGAAATGCATGCCACGACAGCTCTTAAACATCCGAACCGTCATGAACCTACACGCATGACACTGATCTTTTACCAGCACCGAAATCTAAATCGTAATCACCATGGCATTGATGAGTGGGAGGAAAAGATGCGTGTCAAAAAGATCAACACCGATCTGGACAATAAGGCAAAAGAAGAAAAGGAAAAAATTAAAAAGGAACAGATCGCCGAAAACGAAGACGATGAAGAAGACGAAGAGGCGGCAACTACAGCGGCTACAACTACAACAACCAACCCACCTGTTCCAGCAAAAAGCAATTCCTCAAAAAAAGAAACTAATTCAAGCGGTAATGGCAAAGGCGTAAGTGCAGGTAGCGCTGGAAATACGCCTTCCGGCGCTAAAAGGAAAAGAGAACCAGCTAAAAGGAATGGCCAGAATTCGCAAAACAATAGCAACAATAGCAGCAGTAACAACAACAATGGCACTGAGCCAAAAAACGAGAAAGTTGCCCTCCGAGCACCCACATTAACAACAACTTCGTGGACAACCCTGTTTCCTATGCACCCATGTGTGGTTACGGGGCCTTATCAGGAGGGCAACAGTAGTCCAACGTCCACAACAGTTCAACAGCAACAACAGCAAATGCTGGAACAACCACAACAATTGCAACAGCAACAGCAGCAGCACCAACAACAACAGCAGCCAATGCAAACATAAATTTCCCACAGACTGCTAACGGAATTATATAATAGAAAATGTAACCAAGTAAAGTTATCGAATGTGATTTCCCAGCTGAAGGGCAAACCTCCGCTTGCAACTTCACGATTTTCGACTGATATTTGTTAAACTATTTCAAAATACATATTATGTAGGTCATTTCGACTTTTGTGCCATAAGACGAATATGTATGTATAAATAATTTTTTGATTTATTTTTCTTTTATTTCTTGTAAATTTTTTTTATTTGGGTTCGTTTGATCATCGTTAAATATTTGTTTGCAAGATTTATGCCATTTTTTACAGCTAAATGATAGAAATTCATTTTAAGAGAAAACAAAAAGCCATTGATTGAGTAGTTATTGAACGGGCAGGGAATTTAGGAGATCAAAGTTTTTAAGAGATTTTGTTTAAGACTATTTATTAAACTTCAAATTGACTGCTGGGTATAAATATGTTCATACACTCAAATAAACCAAATTCCCATTTTTGCATCACACAACAAAACCATACGCACTATAATTTTTATATATAAGTACATGCATATATATAAAATAAATATGAAATGCTTTTCAACAACATAAGATATTGAATTATAAATATAAAAAAAAGTCTACTACAAATAATAATTGAATATTACTTATTATTAACATAAATTCAAGCAGCATATACAAAATACACAAAACTTTGTTCTTATTCATTATGATGGATTAATTTCTTCGTTTTTTTTTTATTTTTTTGCAATTGAGGATTTTTATTATTACAAGAAAAGAAAAAAAACAAACAACAAAGTAAATAAACAAGAGTGATTAACAAAATAAAAATGCAAAAGATTATCAAGTTCAGTTGTAACCTTAAAATTAACTAAAACAAAAAAAATTTAATAAAAAATACTGTTAGAAAAAGATCATTGCCAAAAGTACAAAACAAAAAACACAAACTTGAGTAAAAATAATATTACTAGAAAAGAAACTTTGTTTTTAATTCTCGCTACTTTAAAACCAAACAAATACAAAATAAAAGAAAAACTAAAGTAATAAAAATAAATATTTTTTTAGCTCATCAACACACAATTTACAAATAATTACTAACTGTCTGGTAATAGACCACAAAAGTTTCTTGGTTAACTAAAAACAAACATGCTAACTTATCTACTTACAGCCGCATACATACATACACACATACTATATCAAAAGAAAAAAAAAATTAAATACTTGAACTACAATTTTCCTTGCAATTTAATATCTTTAATAATCTACTGCGCCTAATTTGCCTGAAACAAAATATCACTGGAATATGAACAAGTGCACAAAAACGAACTTGTTTCTTTATTATTATTATTTTTTGTAATAAATTAAATGCTTAAAGAGAATAAGTCCGCACCTTCAGTCCTAAACTTTGTCAGATGACAACATCTGACATTTGGGATTTTTTATCTTTTGTTCTTAATATTTTATTTTCAAAATGTACAAAATTGAATTAAAGTATGGTAACATTGTTTAGAGAACGGGAACCACCAGATGAGAGCATGAGAAAACACGTTGTGAAAATAAAATAGATTTTACCTCGCGACTGCCTTCTGTCACATTTTTATGTCAAATCTCATAGATTTTTTCAACATTTTGTTTGATCATTAAAGGTTAAATTGAGAAAGAGATAACTGAAATAAATTGATGAATGAAGATGCCTTTTGGAAATAGAATCGCTTCTAAAAAAATAAAATTTTTTTAAATTTCCCAGACTCCTTACATAAATTTAATTTTTTCAATTTCGAATATCGAAAGAGTGTAACGCTACTGTTTAAAAAAATATATTTAAATTTCTTTTGATTTATATAGCATTTATAAATAAATGAAATGCAAAATTAACAACTTAAAGCACTTAATGATTCAATATGTGACATGTATTCCAAAACTCTAATTAATCGTGTCTTTAATAATCATACAATAGCTTAATCAAAAATCAATCTAACAAATGAATAATCAATTAATTGTTTATCACTAACAGGAACACAACAAACAACTGCATAATATTTTTGCGGGAACACTACTCAGATAAAATTTTTTTATTTCAGTTATAAAAAAACAAATTAAATAATTTTTAAAATTATTTGACTTCTAATTTTTCGACCTTTATATATTCAATTATATCCTATAAATAATGAGCTTGAGGTAAATTTTTTTGTATAAAAATAACTATAAACTTTTTATTGGTAATATTTCAACAATTATAAATAAAAGCAATTTAACAAATTGTTATACATATATGAATTTAAAAAAAAAAATAATATTCTGTTCAAAACAATTTTCTTTAAAAAAAATTTATAAATTCATATTGAATAATTTATTAAATTACTTTTATTTATAATTAATGTCCTCAAGAGGATATCGAAATATTGGCAATCAAAGGTTTATGTTTATTTTTTATAAAGGACCTCAAACTCATTATTAAAGGATATAATTTTCTAAAATGTTGAGTTATTAGCCAGGCTTAAGTTCAGATCTATGAATTTATAAATTACTACTTTTATTTTTTTAAGAATTTGTCTAACATTAAGGATAAGAATGATTATAAAATATAAGCTAAATATTCCACTCTTAATAAAAAATTTGAATTCTAGAAGAAAAAAATTAAAAAAATAAAAGTATGTAGTTTGAAAATTCGCAGATGCGAACTTAAGCCTGGCTAATAACTTTCATCTTAGTATTATAAATTGATAAAAAAAAACACTGAATTGATGGAATTTGCAAAACGAAATTGAGATTTTTATTAGAAAATAAAACGAATTATAATTTGAAAAATAAATGGCAATTTAAGAAAAATAGGTTGTGATACCATTAATATTGTTAGTATGCATACTTTGTTGTGTTCCTGCTGAAAATTGGAATCAACTTTTTGACCATATCTCTGGTGACAAAAATGTATTATTAAGCAGACTCCCCACATTAAAATTATGTATTTTGAAACCAAGCTTTGGGCGGAAAAATTTCTTCTTACAAACTTGTTCTATTTCATTGCGAGCTATATTAAATAATAGTACTCCTGGAAACAGAAATATTTCTCTCATGAGGTCCTGCCACATTTCAAAACAATTTAAGAAACAAGTTTTCCATTTATACAGGAAGCAAAACTTCATGTAGAATTTGTCCTTCCTTGTGACAATTTCTGCCCCAAGACATGCCTTATATGCATGGTCTGTGTTTGTTTCAGTCGGTTTTGCAGTCAAATACATACATGACTGAACTTTGAAGCAGTGAGCTTTTATTAAAATCAAAGGTTCGTCATAACTTGACTTCTTTTTCTATAGGATGCTCCCAAAATTGCAAAATTTTTCTAATTCTATTCTTCAATTTTACAAAAACTCTTAGATAACCTGCAAATTTTTTTAAACCACATATCTAGTGATCAATTTGAGACATTCTTAAAATAAGACCATTAAACCAATTAAGAGATTTTATTTCATTTGTTTGATTTTGAAAGTCTTAATTTTAGACAATTTTTTTTTAACTAATTGTATTCTAACATTTTCAAGACTTTAACATGAAAATCATTTTCCTCTATATCCTTTAAAATTTGAACACAAATGAAATCACAAAATTATACATAATTAACATAAATTGTAAAAATAAGAACAAATTAATTGTATAAAAAGAGTAATTTTTTCACAAAATTATAAATAAAAAGTAAACTGAACAAAAATCATAGAAGAAATAAGTATTGATTATTTTCAGCATCACATTTATACACGATTATATGAAAATTGAAAAGAAATTATTATTAATTAAGATCAAATAAATATTGATGGCATGAAAACATCATTTAAGCACAGCAAACAAACCATTAAAGTTTATTTTAAAATATTTTTGTTTTTAAGAATAAAGGGAGACATTTTTATAGTTCGTAAGTTTAAATTTAGTAAAAGTAAACGATTTAAGAAAATTAAAACTGGATGAAAATTAAGCAAAACAAACAAACAAACAGTTTAAGACATGTTTTATTTAATTTTTGAATTTGAAATTATAATATAAAAATAAAATAAAAACTTACAAAAAAAAATTAAAAAAAGCATATTATTAAAGTTAAAAAACCTAAAACTATACTATACATTTATGCCTAAATATTTATTTTACAAAATATGCTCTAAAATTTAAGCAAAGAAACATTTTAATTATTAAAAAAAGCAAATTAAAAACTAATAAAATTGTAAACATTTTTATTAAAAAAACGCAAACAAAAAAGGAAAAAATTTAATTCACTTAGTTTGTTTAAGTATATTTTTATTTTTTGTTGAACAAAAAACCGATTTGATAAAAGACTCAAAGCCATGCAAGTATTAAAACAATGCAACACGAAAATATTTTACATTTTATGTCCACTATAATTTTTGTTTCAATAAATAATTTTTTTAAATGTTACTAGAAACCAAAAAAAAAAAAAAAATAATAATTATAATAAAAATATTACTCATCACAAAGAACATAGAAAAACTAAACATTACAATAATGTGCGCCCAAAAATGTTAAGGTCGTTGGCAACAATTTAGTTATTATGTAAAAATACAAATTGTATTGCACCTGAAGAGTTGACAGCGTTAACTTATTTATTACAAATTTATCTAAATTTCGACGGAGTTGTGAGTGAAATACAGGGTTTAAAAAGTTCTTGCATTATTTAGGCAAACCACGAAAGGTTTCACCCAAGAAAAAATTTAATTTCTTTGTTGAGCTTAAACTCGACCGTCACATATCTTTTTAATTATCTTCTAACTTTGAATTAGTAAAATGGCAACATTTTATTTGCAATGTGTCAGCTGTTTGTTTTGCTATGCAACTTCTTTGCCATTTGTAACAGAATCGGTGCAAACGGTCTTACCTAAAAGCAAATGCAAAACATCGTAGCTTTGCAGCAAATTTTAAAAATTATTCATTACAACTGTAGCTTTTTTTTGCAAAGTGTATTGATTGTCTTTGCAACCTTGATTATAAATCAGCTGACTTTTGTAAACATAAATTAGTTCGTAAACTTTACTAGCAATGGTTTCGGTGGCATGTGCTATAAAAAAATTAAAAGGAAAAATTCTAATAAAAAAGTGGTCCACAGAGTAAATAAAAAATATTTTGAATTGCTTAGAATATTGCACAAAAATAGAGGTAAGCATGTTTTAAAAAATTTGTGCACAAATTTTTACTAACTCTGTAATTGTCGGTGGCAATTCCCAAATTGTTTTACTAGAAATACTATTGTTTTACTAGGAATTTTGACAAAAATGTTGTTAGTATATCCAATATCTTCTCTGAAATCTTAATGATTTTCAGCAGAAAATTGTTTCAATTTTTAAACGGAAGTTAGAAAATTTTGTAGTTTTTTATCACTTTTATATTTTTCTATTACATATAAATAAATTTATCACATTAGCGAATAATTGCTAACAGCGCACGGTGAAAAACAAAGGTTGAAGTGGAATCGTCGAATTTCTATCCCTCGACGTTTATAGTTAAAGTGAATTATTATTATACTTATGCAATTCTTTCTTCAAATTAGAGGTACTGAAATTTAACAAAAATGGCAAATGAATTTAAATATTTCCATTTATATTCGTTACACGCCAACATATTTTCAGAGAACAAGAAGAAGTGACTGCTTCTTTCTGTCTACAAATAAAGAAAAATAAGAATAGACGGAACAGAAAGTATTTGTTTTTTGGTTTCCCAGATAATTTTTTCCGCTCTTATACCAACAAAATATTTATTTTGTGATCATCTCAAAAATAACTCTTTAAAACTACATAATATGTTTTATCAATATTGGAGGACGAAATGATACTTAAAAATGTACCACAGAAATTGTATTTATGTATGTGTATGTGACAGGTTGAAAAAAAAATAAACATGTAACCGCAATTTAATAAAATATGATCATAATATTGCGATCATAATACAGGTGTTCTTTGGAGAGCAAATACTTATATCTCAAACTATATATAGCAGGTTTGATGAATATATATCTATAATATTCGGGTCAGTGTTGTAGAAATCATTCGCCGATAGTGATCTTATAGCATTTTTTCTTTCTTAAAAAAATGCTACATATTTTGCACTTTTCATTAAAAACTTGAAAATCAATGACATTCTGGTACAGTGAATGTATATCAGTCATGACAGCAGTAAATTTTTATTTTATAAAAACGCTGAATTGGGGTTTTTCGTATTCTGTAGGATCTATTATTAAAATGTCGAGAACTTCTTCATACATATAATAATGCATATGACATTCACTTACTGTGCAAGCGATTATAAATACATGTATAATAAATAAGTATTTTCAAACAAAATATTTACTATTTTCTAACTACTATATTAATTTCTTTTGTATATAAATATTTGGTGAGCATGTGCAAACATGAAGTTGTTTGTCTTGGCAAAGAGTATGTTAAATATATTTAAATGTAATCACAATACGAGTACACACAGTTTGCCATAAGCAACATAGTATAGCTGCAGTAAACATGTCGTAATCGGTATTCAGTCCGACTAAAATTTACTGACGTCTAAAGATTTTAGAAGAGATATTGAGCGGCTAGAGATTTCGGCTTTTCATAACACAGCGAAATATTCAATTAAGTCAATCTGATAAATTTAAAATTTAGATAACCCAATTCCTTATGTCATGTCATAATTAAACTAGACTTGATTTTTTACTTAAAAAATTTTGTAATACACAATTTAATAGATTTGAGCAACATTATATGACATGATTTTTAATTGACAATTAATTTGGCAAATGTACAATAACAAGTCAACAACCATATCGTTTTTGGGCGCACGGTATAAAAATCTGCCATCCAATTCATTACTAAAAAGAAATAATAAAATACTTATAAAACTAAACAAATTGCATGATTTTATTTTTCTTGTGTCTAACTATACATATTTGATTTGTTCATTCGCTTAATAAATATATATTATTTTTCATAAATATTTAATAAAAAAAAATCAAAATAGTTTTAAATTTTAATCACCATTATTATTGTATGTCGTCGTATATTATTTGTCAACCGATTGACATCGTTATAATTATTTTAGCTGATAATTAATATTCATCTATTAATTTTATTTTTTATTTGTGAAATTATTGAAAATGTATGTACTATGTATTTGTGCCAAAACAAATAATTGTACACATATGTAAAACTTTTTTCAATTTTTTAAGAAATTTTTCAAAAATATTCTGATAATGTTAAAGTTTCTATTTCACACACATGCGCAAAAATAAATAGCTCAGTAATTTTATTTTATTTATTTTTTTGTAATAATATAAATTATTTTTATTAATGGTTATTTTTATGATTATTTATGAACAATTAAATTTTCACTTTTTAAATTATTTTTTTAATGAAAGCAAAAATAACATTATATAAATAAATTTTAATTTTAACTATTAACCATATAATGAAAATGCTGTTTTATCTATTTAATTGTGTAGTTCTTATTCATTTTTTAATTCTATTTTTTTAGTTTTATATTAATTACAACCACTATAAATACGTATTTAAACATGTAACAACAACAACAAATATTTGAAAGTACTTCAGATATTCAGCATTCAGTAAAACAAAAAATTTCAAAAGGAAATCTAATAAAAACAAACAAGTATCAATATTGATATAAAAAAATTATTAACATAATTATTGCTAGATTATGCAAATGCGAAAAATGTGAAATAATTTAATTGTAAAACATTTGAATATAATAAATAAAATATTACCAAATAAAGACAAGAAAAAAACATAAATTATATTTATTTAACATATAAATAATAAAATTAATAAAAAGAAAAGCAAACAAATAATAAAAATATATTTGTTGTATTTATTTTTCCAAATGGAATAGTTTAAGCGAATTGAAATCAGCATCAGCTCTTTTCAAAAAATGAACATTATTATGATTTCAGCGTTAAAAGCATCAACAATTTTATCAGGACTGAACTCACCAAAAATTGCTTTATAGTGCGTTTCCATATACTATTTTGTTACTTGTTTTCCTATCATTTTACATTTTCGAAAATCGTAAACAAAACGTAGTTTAGCTCCAAAACATGTTATGGTCCAGTTGTCATTTACTAAAATAATAATATAAAAAAATTTAAAAAGTAAAAAGAAATTATTGTTTATAAAAATTATTTTAAAATTGATTATGTTATAATTTGTGTACATATTAAAGTTGTGTGATAATTCATTTTTTTTACATAAATGTCTAATTAATTACGAAATTTCGAAACGAAAAACACTTACCCCCATATTCATAAAAGAATAAAACGTATATGAAATCTGTTTTAAGAAAATTTTGTATGAAAAAATTTGATTAAAATACATTTCAAACTTATTTTACATATTATGAATACCGGGGTTAAAATATAACGGAAACGGTTCAAGGTGTTTTGCGCAAAACCTGTTTTGCTTGTAATGGAAACGCACCATTAGATGTGGATTTATGCAGTTCGTTTTCAACAAAACCTTAAAATCAAACCAATACCTAAAACGAGCAAATGTAACAAACAGCGATGTCAACTTTTAAATTTCAAAAAGCACTGGATCCAAAAAGCTTAATATTTTATAAGACACTAAATATCAATTTTTTCGTATTATTAATTGCATAGTATTCTACAATGTCAATACTATACATTTTCTTGGAATTCGTGCAGTATGCATATTTTCGTCCCTGCAACGTTGAAGCTTAAGCAGCATAAGTACTCCTGTGTAGTAATTATTTGACTTAAATTTATTTGACTTAAAAATTTTTAAATCTGTCGCACTAACCTCCATATTTATCTATTTGTATTAAACAAGGTGGCATCACCGTGGCAAATTGTTGTTTTTGCACTATGTACTTTGTTTTTCGACGCTAGTTGCTAAATATGTGTGGTTGTGATTTTGTTTACATGGGCTTCTGAATATTTAATTAAAAGAAAAAATTACTGTTAATAATGTGCCTTCCGTAAAAAACTTGTAAAAAAACATTGATTAAAGCGCGTCTATTTATTTTAAAAGTGTTTTACTATTGAAAGTGTTAATATTATTTCTGGGGAGTTCCTCTGTAATGCGAATCGAATGGAATAGCTTTCGCATTTTAATGTAAAAAGATACAAATGCGCTCAGTTTTCCGTTCGCATTGCTTTACGAAGTAACTCCCCTGGATTTTTAAAAATGGAAGTGGTTGGCTGTAGTCTGCTTTTGATAACTGGTAAGCTTTTTACAAAACCAAAATGCCTGTTTTTTTATGGGTGCATTAATGTACTGACGCTGTATAATACTACTACTACTTTGAATAATGATTATGTTTAGGCTTTTTCATAAAAATCCATATACATACCTACATACATTATTATTAAAAAAATACTTTGCAAAGTATCGGTGCAAAATTGCCTGCGATGTTGTTAACCCGTATTTATATCTGTTACTGCGACTGACTGTAATACTACCCATGCCTTCACTAAGAAGTAGCAAAGTAATTGACAACGCAAAATTCCTCAGAGGAGGCGTAATTCTATAGTTATATGCTTAAGTTTTCTTGGTTATCTGATGTGCTGAAATTAACTGGTGCCAGTGAGAAACGAAAGTCTCGAAAGAAGGTAAACATGATCAATGGTCTGGCTGCACCTAAAATATAGTTCACAACAAGTCTTGATATAGACTGACTCAGAGCTGCTTTGCGACTGAATGAATCAAAAGCATAAGTTTACAGATGTCGTCGTTCTGAGATCCTAAGAAGCTTTCCTGAATACTGCTTAGAGGGTGGGACAATGTCCGCATGTACATGAGTGTGTCTGTGTAGCATATGAATCGCTTTTAACTTTTGAATGACTTGACCGAATGGTACCTAGTGTTCTATCAAAAATAGATTTCGTGTGAGTCGCAAACGATTCGGACTGGCAGATTTCGAAATTTTTTTTTCAAATTAGAAAAAAATGAGTCAGACAAATCAGCTCTTGAAGAACTCGGAAATTATATATCTGATCAATTAGTGTTCGCAATTCTTTATAGGACTCGAAAAACTACATCAATCACCGGTAATGACGCGATAATCAGTTGATTCATTCAAAATTTATAGCAGTCTGAAAATTAAAATAATAGAGCATTCGTTTAAACTTCATGCTTTAGAAGCGTTTGAATTGATTGTAAAAACCTTTATATAATTGTTGTTGTTGTCATATAGTTTTCAAACTTTTTGTAATTAAGTTTTAATAAAAATGATGAAAACAACTAAATAATGTATAGGTATTTGATGAAACTAAGTTATCAAAAACAAATTCAGAATTATACAAGCAGAACCATAAATTATATATTAAAAGAATAATCTTCAAAAAGTTCTGTCACGTACATATGCTTAGCATGAAGTTCCCCTAATGTTTTACCAAAATCTTATTAGAGTTGAAGAGATCAAGAACGAAAAAGTTATAATAAATAGATCATAACATTTCACTTCTTCCAAACCATTTGGTCTCGAAATTAATTTCTATGACATAACTGATTCTCAGTCAACCTTTTAAATTAAATATTTTAAATTTTTAAAAAACATTTTCAAATCCTTATACCAGGGACAGGGCACACTGATACAGGTACAATAAAAACCTACATGCATTTTTTTGTGAAATCTTATTCAAATGTCAATTAAATGTGTAGAACAAAACAAAACGAAAAAGTAAAAAAACAAATATACATGTTTGTTTTTACATTTGCTCTTAAGTTTTGTATGTATGTAAATAAGTAAACAAATTTTGACGTTTGTACTAGAATTTCTCCCAACAACAAAATAATCAACTGGGCTATCGCTCCTACCTGTATGAGTGTGCTTTGGCCAGGAATTTCGATTTTGAAAATCAAAAATACAATTGAATCCTCCTCTTCTGCTAACAAAAGGAAGTATGTATGTATATTAAAAATTAAAATTCTGTCAAGTTGTAAACTTTTGACCGCATTTCTCCTGTAGTATAAATAAACTATACTTTTTAAAACATTTTTTTATTGCTTTATTATAAGAAATTAATGTTTCATTATAAAACAATTAACTAATTGTATATAGAACACTTTAATTTCATAATATTTACTTAACATTTGTAATTTTATATTCCTCTTGCAAGAACTTAAATTATTGGCAAACATGGACTTTCTAATTTTGTTACAAAGAATTATTTATAACACAATACTTGGCTTTCTCGAAATTACAATTAAATATTTAGAACTAGAATGTTTTAAATTGTTAGTGTTATATCTTGTGCATGGACTTATTTACAATTGTTTTTAATAAATAGGCAGAAATAATAAAATATTACCGTTATAAAAGTCTCTGTCACTAGAATTGGGTTAATTAAAAAATGAAAATAATATAAACGCATTTACTTAAGTACAAAAAGTAATCACATATTGCCGCTAAAAGACACATTAATAATTTTTCGGAACCTCATTCCAAAAGCTGTCAAGTGCTGTATTGTTAAGAACACCAAATTTCCACTGCATATTTTCGTTACTTTCATCGCAAGCGTTTACATAGACTTTACGATCTGTGGGTGAAGCTTCTAAGCATCTTTTGCTGTGACCCCTATTGCGACCATGAACTACCCATTTATTTTCACTTTCGTATGACCAGAATTGATTTCCACCTTGCCCGTGACAATCCCATAACCAAACCGGAGCATTTTTGGTTGTTTGTTGAACATCTAAACAGTCAAGTTTGCGACGCAAACGCAGATCTCTATGCCAGCTAAGAGCCCAATTTTGATTTCTACCAGGTCGAGTAAGATCCTCATGGCAGGGATATAAGCCAATTTCTGAGTGGCGCGGCTTTCCAAGAGTATCTAGGCATAATGTTGGTGTTCCTATATTTTGTAAAGCGCCATACGCGTAATCTGGTGGCTCCACGGGTGGATAAACTTTTATCAAGTCGAACGCTACATTTTCCATGAACCAATTGAAAGATTTACACTGTAATTTGCTGCGTAAGCCTTTTTGCTCTGATAAGTCTCCAGCATCAATCAGCTCGTAAACTCCCTGTCCATGCTCATATAAATAGTTTTTATACTCATCCATCCATACTTCAGCAACCCTTTTGTAATTCTAAAAAGAAAGACAACTAGATATATACGCTCACATCTCAAATTTGCATCTTACTCTGTGAACATAGTCTCCTTTACGAGGACTAGGCGAACTATTGCGAGGGCCTCGATAAATATGAGCTATACGTGAGCAAGGAGCGTCGTACATTTCACCGCCACACATCCATATCTTAAAACTTAGCTCGTATTGCTCACCACCCCAGATATCCAAACCTTCGTCGTAACCACCCAGCTCGAAGAAAAATTCTCGAGAAATGGCAAACAGACCCCCTGCCATTACCGGGCTTTTAAAAGGTTTCGTTCGGTCTTCCAAATCTTCGGGCAGCAAGGGCAAACGTTTATAGTAAAATTCCCAATCAAAAGCTCCACGTGCGCCTTCGTCTTGAGCCCGGTATTCAAAATTGCTATGATCAATGACATCAATAAATGGGCACATCGCTGTTCTTTTATTAATGGCTATCGGTTCCAATAGAGGCGGCAGCCAATTATAGTTAGCTTCTATATGTGAATCTAAGAAAATTAAGACCTCGGCAGTAGCTTTTCGTGCTCCTGCCATTCGTGCACCTATTAGACCAGTTCTTTGGGGCAAGTGTATAATTTGCACCAGCCTTGCAAAGTTTTCAGCAATATACTGATCCAACTGCTTGAATAGATATTCCCTATCACTAAAGTCGTCGACTAAAATTATTTCTTTTAGCAATTCGGGCGGTGAACGATTAATTAAACTATGAACGGATCGCATTAGAACACTGAAATGTTCATTAAAGTATGGGATAACAACGGTTACTGTTGGGAGTTTTGATAGATATTGTTTAGAACGGCAGCTATAGAAAAAAGAAAAAAACATTGAATAAATATGGATGATTGACCTCTGCGATAAAACTCACCCTTTATTGCGTATATCAGGCACTGAACGATTCACTGATATCATGTCAGACAAGTAAGCATTGAAACCATTTTCTAGCGACATTTTACGCTCTATATCACGTGTCGATTCATCATTGTTTGCTGCCCGTTTACCTTGCTCGCCGAAGCCAACTCTTTTGGCATCACGCTCCATTTCTGTGTAATCGTGCCAATCTTTCTTCATTTGACTTGGTGGCAATAATTGTTGTTGCTGCCCTTGTTGTGCATCTTTATCTACATTTTCTTGTTGTTGGTTTGGATCTTCTTCGTCAATTGCATTATTCATTTCTTCCTCCTCCTCCTCAATTGCATTTTCAACCTCATTTTTAAGTTGTGGCTGTTGAATAGGTGGTACAATATGTGGCGGTTTTCCAATATGTTTATTATGAAGCGATTCATCCACCGGATGATTGACCAACAAAGGATCTTTTAGTTTTGTATTCTGTCTATGGTTCAGCTCATAAGGCTCAGCCTTCGGCCTTTGATTTGGTAAACGATTTGTGAATGGACTGGCCGATAAATATCCTGTGAGTAGTATGAATAAGGATCCAGCAATGAATAGTAAGCAGGCAGTTTTGGCAAGCCACTTGATATTTGGACGTCTCATATTTCGTGTGTTTGTTTGCAATAAGTTACTGATTTGATAGCCAGCTTTAGCTTTATGGTTTCGTCAAGAATTTATCACAGTTTTGTTAATATAAACAATCAAATACATGCACAAATTTTTGCACATGAGAAGCTGCCAGTTTTAAAGTTTAAAACTTATCAGTTTTTTATTTTTGCATGGTAAGTATATTTGTACGTCTGTAGTCAAATGCTGAATTTAAAATAACAGTCGCTTCTGCAAGTGAAATAAAATAAATTGTCAAGACAAATATTTGAGAAAAAAAATTACTGATAAGAATTTCTTAGTTCATATTCACAACTTCTTGTTTGCAATTGAACATTTCTACATTTCATTCTTTTTTTGCTTGTTTTGTTGGTTTTTATCTCCCTAATTAAGATAAAAAAATTCACTGCGCTCTTTGAAGTAATTTGTTGTCAAAATCATAACGAACCGAATGCCATTTCTAAAAGAAGTCAAAAAAAGTTTGAAATCTGTGTTATTTGTGCATTATTATATCAGTCACGGTATAGTTGAGATTACCTGCTACTTGTGTATGTGCAAATACATACATGTTCATGTACCTCTATGTATTTTGTATTTGTAAGAAGAAATTTATAGCATGATTTAAATTTAGAAAACTAAAATTATATCGCTGTGCTGGTAATAATTTGATTAATTCAGAAGCGCAGTTATCTGGCTTATCGTTTTAAAACAACTATTTTTTTACGCTTAATTACATTTGCATATGGGGGTTTCCATTAATATGTCAGTCAACAAAACTAAAAGATATTTTTTTAAAAAAGTAGAGGAACAAATTCCAATTTTGCTTTGTAGTCCTTATAGCTTTTTGATAATGGATCGAAGAAATTTGTTTAAACTGACTATCACTGAATCAGGGCATACTCATATCAGTGTGCCCTGCACTGAATTTAACGTTGATTTGGAATTTTGAAAACTAGAAAAAATATTTCCCCTTATTCTATTTGTCAACGCCAACGTCACGTCAAGACAATATCAAAAATTGGACACTTACATACCCTTTCTGTGCAACAATTATCTACTTCTGATAGCCTCTTACTACTCTCTATGTCGTTAAATATAGCAAAAAGTTGTGAGAAATTGACAATTGTTGAAGAGAATGAGTACAGAAGTGCTCTAACTTGTCTTGACATGACGTTGACAAATAGAATAAGGGGGATTATCTTTGGAAATAAGTTGGTTTTTAGATCATCGTATGAATTTACTGTATTATGCAGCCTGTACCACTTTGCTTCATTTTAAGAAATTAAGATGAACTATTTTTCTCTTTTTTTGGTAAATAAATTCAGATATTTGTAACATTAACATACTTTCAAATTAATATTGCAAAAATAATAAACAATATCCATGACGGACGAACAAGCAGAGTTCAAGAAGCAGTATTTTTTTGGTTGTTTTGAATTTTATTTGCGATTTATTCGTAGCACATAGAGAAATGATATACAACTCCATATTACCTGCGTACATTAAATCTCAATTTGATTTAATTCAGTTTTAATTGTAACTTAAAATCAATCGTTGACAAAAACTGGTATCATCAGACACTAGTTAACTCATAGTCGATCATTAAATAATCCTCTGTAGAAAACGAAAATCTATTATTAACATTCATACATTTTTTTACCAAGTTCTGCACATTATTCTTGGATCAGCAAGCTTACAAGTCTGGTGTATAAACCAGATCTGAACTTTTGAATAGTTGCTGTATCAAAACTGGAGGTCTTCTGAATTGCGATGCGAATGAAAAACTGAAAGCATTTGTATGCTATTAACATTGAAATGCGAAAGCAATTCCTTTCGCATCGCAATTCAGAAGAACCCCCCTGATTAGATATTATATTTGTATCATCTTCACTTATACAAATAATGTTTATATACATACATATATGCATACGTTGTTATTTTAGCTCTTCAGGAATCGAGAACGCAATCCTTCTGGCTCCGTTTTCTTTAAAGCTTCCTCAAAATATTTTTAGAAAACGTAAAGAGGGCAAATCCTGTATAGATCGTTTAAGACCCAGTTGCCTAGAACAATTTTGCCAACTGGATTTATTCAAGTGAAATAATGCACATATGTATATACTTAGTAGATTCATATGTGTGTATGATAATCTGTATGCTTTATGTTAACATATACGTACATACTACATATATTGATTAATAAGCATTTTAGCACTAGTTTTGATTTTGTTTCATCACCTTTTAATGCGATTAAGCAGCAACATACACATAGTACATATACATATATAGAGATAATTTTGCGTATATACTTATGTATATATTCATATTTTTATTTATATTGACTATATAATTTAGTCCTTTGAGACAAAGAATATTATAAAAAAATTTGTTAATAATTTACAAATTACTTAATCATACAAAAACAAGTTTTAATGGAACTTGAAGGAAATATTCATGCTTTACAATCAACAGGCATCTATTCTCAATTGGTAATATTTGTTTGATGGTTTTTCATTTCGCCGGGGAAGAAAATTAAATACTACATTTTAATGATTGTTTTTTTTTGGAGCAATTCATAACATAATCACCATTTTATTCAGTTTAAAACTGGTTTAAGCATAATTTTTTTCTGCTTACCCTGCTTACATACATAAAAGTTTCTAATCAGAATCTAATATTGTACCGCTTAACTAAATTCGCCAATACTGCAGATATTTTGAAAGAGCGCTTATGTAGTGGAATGTTTGGAAGTTTATTGTTTTAAATAAATATTTATTTAGTAAATGGAAATTATAAACAACTGCTTGGCCCGTATAACAACAAGCCTTTTCAATTGTGACAGATTGGAAACCGCTCGGAAACTAAAAAAGCTGCCGCCGCTGGCAAGCGAAAGTGTTTACACCCAGAGATGCCAAGTCTTTTCTGATAAAATCGTCAAGCATGCATGGTCATTTTATATATCGTTATCAAAAATCCAAAAGTATGTAATATCACTTTTTCTAATTTTACAGTAGAAGCAAAAAACGTTATAAAATAATAAATATTTGAGATATAGAAACAATTTACGGAATATGGAATTAAAACAGAACAATTAAACTAATTCAAGAAAAAAAAAACTATATTTTTCGAAATATTTTTTAAGTTATATAGTATGTTACGTTCTTTTGTATTTGTTTTTTTCTGAAACGTATCATAAATATTTTTTTAACAAAAGTGAAAAAGTTAAAATATGAAATAATTTTTTAATTGCTTTTATTACAGTTTAAGTTTAATGAAAGATTAAATTCATTTATTCTGTTTTTTAATTATTACCTTTTGATAAGAAGATACGTTATTTTGAACTATGGATATAAAAGCGTTATTTTTGGTCGCAAAAATCTAAAAATTGGTAGAATAACTTAACGAATCATAATCAATCAAGAACTCGATTTATATTTGTTTGATGATACGTACTTTTGGATTTTTGACGACGATATGTATAATATTACTTTCTCTAAGTTGTTATCATATCTTTTAAAATCAGTACTGATTCGTTCTGCTAGTTTGATGATTATAAAGTATTCTAATATTCCATTCTTAATAAAAATAACTTGAATTTTGTCTTAACTCCTCAAACTCCATGTAAAAATACAAATAAAATTTGTATATGTTTATGGAGTTTGTATAGTGTGAAAATGATGATGATGATGTATTTATTTAGTAGTATTTAAAATACTTTTATAATTTCTTGACGATATAAAATAATGTTTGAAATTTTCATAAAAAGGTACAATGTTTAAAGTTTAATTTTACAACGTTATTAATACAAATGTTGTGACATATTGATTTTTACAAATTGTATACATTTACGATTAAAAAATAACTGACAAACCGCGACCAGAATCACAGTTTTGAGGAACAGTGATTTTTATATCAGTTTCACTAATCACAATGTTTCTTCAAAATCACGTATCGCTCATCTAGTACACATTAATGGCGGCTTCTAAAATATATGATAGACGTCTTGGCGCAGGCATCTTTTCGACGTCCCGGCGCGTGTCTTTGATAAAATACACATGGCTGTGTAGAAAAACAAATATTGCAAATATACCCATGGATATTTAGAGAAATATAGTTCAGATCCAGTGACATTCGATTTTATTTGAATTAAATTAAATAAGTAATGAAAATTTTTAGCTCAAAGCAGACTATTCGCAGTGAAAAAAAGAAAAAGAAGTTAGCTGCCTTAGCTAAATTAGTTCAGTTGAACGACAAGGACAGAGAACAGGAAACCATGGCTGAAACACAAGAAGAAGAATTGGAAGTTGTCCCAACACAAAATGCAGGAGAAAGTGGTGAAGATGGCTTCATAAAGGTGATGATATAATGTGAAACTCACTGTATACATTACTAAAATAATTATCTTAGGTGACCCACAAGAAAAAAGGAAAGAAGAAGCGTTTAACTAGTAACTCGGATGAGCCTCTTAATAAAAAACAAAAAGTCATAAATGAAGATCAGTCAACCATGAACAATCAATTGGATGCTGAACCGCAAAACCTAAATTTGACAGATAAACAATACAAACAACTGAGAAAGGATCTTAATGATCGCAAGCGTCAATTGCTAAGTACTCCGATTTTGCGTCTACGCGAATTTGGTCATAGAGCATTGCTCTCTGTGGAAGACAATAAACGAACACCTTTGTTCCTGACAGATCTACAACATTTAGTGATGTTAGGACTGTTAGGAAAACATTCGCCATGCTCTCCTGGTAGGTGGTGTTTCTTCGATAAGGCACAACAATTATCTCACACAATTGTTGTATGCCTAGAGGGATTGTCATTATACCACTATCTCTCGAATGAAAGCAAGTTTCATAAAATTAACAAAATATTTGAGACAAGATTGGAGGTGTTCATGCCAAAGGGGAAAAAGGATAATAATTCAACACTAATGATAGAAGAGTTTGCCCAGGTTCCTATAACTGTTGCTCAAGCGAATGAGCTGATTGAAAATTATGGTTCGCTGGAGGCTGCAGTGGAACTAAATAAAGATTCGACATTTCTGATCAACGGCATTTTTCCCGTAGACGATATTCCTATAGATCCAGCTAGAAATGATTTACATCCCGACGATAAATTTCCTCGCACGAAATTGCTTCTTTCCGCCCTCCAAATGGTAGACGAGGGATATCCAATGCCCCTAAGAGGGGAATTAAATAAGCAGTTTGCCAATTACGTCATGACTAAGGATGAATACGTCCCCGTGACGAATCGTAGCCCTCTGTTTGGTATTGATTGTGAAATGTGTAGAACATCCAACGGTGTAAATGAATTGACACGTATCTCAATAGTGAATGAAAATTATGAGACAATATACGAAACCCTCGTCAGACCCACAAATAAGATTGTAGATTATCTAACACAATATTCTGGCATTACTGAGGAGATTATGGTGAAAGTCACAAAAACTCTTAAGGATGTTCATAAAGAAGTTAGGAAGCTTTTACCTCCCGACGCTATTCTGGTCGGCCAATCGTTGAATTGTGATTTAAATGCTATGCGGATGATGCACCCCTATGTTATTGATACAAGTGTTTGTTTTAATATGACTGGTGAACGAAATAGAAAATCGAAACTACAAAAATTAGCCTTAACTTATCTAGAAGAATCCATTCAAGGACATGAAGGCGGTCACGACTCCGTTGAAGATTCGGTTGCAAGTTTGAAACTTGTCAAACTAAAACTGGCCAATAGTGTGGAATTCGGAGACGAAATATTAAAACAAAAGAAACAATTTCATGACATAATACGAGCTGCCAGCGGTGGTGCGATCCAAAATAATTTAATTGCTCATGCATCAAAACGTGATAAACGCACGGCTATAATTTCTTCCCATCCACTGCCATCAGCAGTGCAAGAGTTATTAAAGAAAGCCGAACAAGTTTCAAGTGAAAACTGTTCTCAAAAGTGCGTCTTACTACATGAACTTTCATCCAACAAAGAAGCTGTACGCAAATGCAAAGAAATATCATTGGAAAATGCATTGACTCTATGTAACCTACACATTGCACCAGAAGAACTGCTTGCTTCCTCATTCGATGCCACAATTGAAAGTGTTGACAAATGGATATCAAAGATTTGGAAAAGCATGGCACACAACGGTTTGCTTTTAGTTTTAATGGGCGGCGCTGCAGAATGTTCATCCGGTATAGCCAAAATTGCTTTTAAAAATAGTATTGCTGATTCTTCACAAGTAGTCGCCTTAAATGAGTAAGAACAAAAATGTGTAACAAATTAAGTCCTTGTCATGTTAATATGCATCTTATTTTTAAAATGGATAATTAAAAACTATATTTTGTGAGTACAATTAATGACATGCATTTGAAAATATACTTTTAATTTATAAGAATGAAATACATACATATATTCATATGTGTTTGTAATACATAATTCTGCTCGGATCTATTTATGTACATATCTATGTATGTTGGTATTAAATAGGTTCTGAATATTGAAGTTTTGGACTATTTGGTGTCAATAAAATCATGCTGTCACCGACCGATTTGAAGAAGACGTTCCCAAGGTTTCTCTTATTTCATTAAAAAACACATCTTCATATAATTGTATAAAACATGGAGATAGATGCATATGTGAATGCGTCCTTATGAAAATGAATGTAAAAAATAGTTTTATCAAAAGCCACTATAAGGCAGATTGAGTGTAGCTTGGGAGAAAACGACGACAACAGTTTATAGCTGTATTGCTCGGGTCCTTTTGTGCTATAGAATCTAATTCATTTATGTAAAAATGAAGCTCTATTAATCGAGCGATTCAACGATGAAATTAATTGAAAATTTTGAAGAACTATCCCAGCCAGCATTTTTGGAAATTTCTTATCGAATGCGAGTCTTCTTTTGATTCTTCTGCGCGATGAGCTAGAATATGCGCTCATTTTCTGATCATAAAGGATACTTTTGTCGGGAGAAAAAAGTGACTACCCGCGGCTCTTCTTAAAAAGTAATTTATGAGTCATTTTCTTTATTAGTTTAGTGTCATTTTCGACCCTTTTTCTTGTACTGTTATGATCATTTTCGAATTGCTTTCTGATCATTTATTAGTCTTAATTAACTTAATTTCGAGTCGTCTTTCAGTCATCGTTTAATCGCATACGAGTCTTTTATGAGTAATTTATAAGTATGTTTAGGAGTCCTTTTATAGTCATTTATCAGTCATGTTTGTATTTTTTTGAGACTCCTTTTTACGTCATTTAAGCAGTAATTTCAATCGCTTTTCAAACACCTGCGTGATCTGTTTTTGATTAAGCGTTTTTCAATCTTCAGTATAAGTGTTTTTTTTTGAAAGTGGCATAAGTCCACTTAAAAAAAAACTAAGTTAACGGTAATTTTAATGAGCTATAGACACCTTCTCTCTATAGTTACAATCTCAATATCAATAGAGTTCTATTTTGAAGTAAAATAAAGAAAAAAAGTTTTGCTGTATAATGCTATCGCACAAATATTTCTTTTAAAAGTGGAATAAGTCCATTCCTAATAATTATAATTAAAACAACTTTCTTATTGCAATTGATTATTGCTACTTCAGAGCACGTTGCTCATTAGCAGATACAACTTATCTGCCGCTAGTGTATTAAAAAAAAACATTGTTAACAAGATAACGGTATTATTGTTCTGATGAAATGATGAGAAGTTTTATTTAGTTCTCCTTCGCAAGTCCTACTATTTGGTTCTTATACTGATAGATTTTTGAAATAAACTCTTAATAAACTTGGTTATTCGTGTATTTAAATGTCTTCATTATAACAATTGCTCTTTACATAAAAATCCATTTCAGTAAAGATTTTATTTCTATCAAAATGTGGACTCAAATTTGCTCCCGTTTTTATTTCTTGTAATATGTTATTTTTGAAAGTGGTATAAGTCCATGTGGAGCAAAAAAAAAACGTTTATTCTTTCAAATAATTTTAGTAATTATTATTTCATAATAAAATGTAAAAGGTGTATAGTGTAAAAAACATCACTCGAATTGATTAAAGTTGGCCAATATTTCTAAATTGATTCAAACGCTAACCCTTAAATATCTCAATATATGAAAAAATGGACTTATATCACTTTCAAAAATACCAGCTCATATAATAATAAATAACGGAAATAATAGTCACATTTCAAACGTCTGGATGATTTATTTCCGTTTGCTATACATTTTGTTATTGTATTTTAAATCGAACTCATTTTACTCATTGGCGCGAATAATTTTTGAGTCCTTTTTTAGTCGTGTAACTGACTAATAAGTTTTTGATCACCAAAAGTAATCTAAAAAGACTCAGCAAGGTGATTTTTGTGAAGACAATCTTCCAAATGCTAGCAGGGATTTGTGAAATATCAATTTGAAATGTGAACAAGGTTACTGACTGTCAAATAGATGCAAATGAAATTGGAACTGGTTTGGACGTTCTAAGCAAATAACAGTTTCTATAATTTTTCGTGGATCCCTTACTATACAGGTTACACTCCATTAGAAGAAAGTATGTTTAAATTTACATGTGCCAGATGTATTAGCCCTATTCACAATCTTGTGCAAATGGTCGTGCATCATTGCGTTTGCAAAATAATTGTACTCTACACCAACAAAATACATTGAAAATGCTCTCAAATACTCTCTCAATTTGCAAATGCTATAATGCAAGACCATTTGCACAGGATTGTGAATTGGGCTAATGTGTTACGACAAGATGCACCTAAATTTTCTTCTACTCTTGATTCTTCCTTATATGTATTACAACTCTAGTGTTAATACCATTATATAATAGAACGGTGAATATCGCTCAATAACCACTTTAATTTATTTTCAAAATTTTAAAAATGCTGGCACTTTTATAAACAAATGGTCTAATGCATTAATGAAAATAGTTTACTTTGCAGTGCTTATATGCCATGTGGCTTTCCATTGATTCATAGCTGTGTTACTGTCCTTTTACAAATCATTGAAAATATATGACGGGAAATAGAAAAATGTTATAAATTTTTGTTTACTCTTTGATGACCTCAACGAAACTGATATGGTAAAATACAGCATTGTACTAAACTTTTCTATTTGCAATCTGTTTTCTAGTACATAATTAACTTGCGAAAGCAACTAACCCAAAAATTTAAATATTCATTGAACATTGAATTGACAAAATTCACGATATGGCTTTAGTCATCTGGAGAGATTGTGGAAGCCATAGACATCTGATATGGGTCAGTGGTATAACTTTTGAATAATCAGTTGTGCACACATATGCAGTTTCCATGGCATAAATCCATAATTTGGGCTACGAATTGCTCCCTCATCCGCCCTATTCCCCAGCTTTTGCCCAGAGTGACTATTTCTTGCTCCCAAACTTGGAGAAATGGCTCGCCGGAAAGAGATTTAACTCCTTCGACAAAATCGTATCACAAATAAATGTGTATTTTGATGACTTATCATATATTTCGGAAGGGATAAAAAAGTTGGAGAAACGTTGAACTAAGGGTATAGAACTGAAAAGACTCTATGTAGAAAAATCATATAATTTTTTATATAAAAACGTGCGTTTCATCCAAATAGTTACTGACTTATTGACCCACCCCGGACGATGCTGAGTGAATGCATTTTTGTTAACCCTTTTGTTTTAATTTTATTTATTTTTTTGATTTTGATTTGATTTATTATAATATCAATTCTATTTACATTTATCTTGAGAAGTAAAGAGTTTAGGAACTACGCTCCTTTTCTACTTAGTTTTTTAATTTAAATATAATATTTACATATTTACATATGCACAAATTTATTACTTATTATGTATCCGGGATGGACAAATTTACAAAAACCTATATAAGGCGAGTAGGTTAAACTAATTCTACAATACTAATAAAATTACGCTGAACTAAGTTCATTAATATGGGTGTGCTTCGATGAATTACATCTAGAATTAAAGTTGAACGTTAAAGTAGTAGTTCTATCATAAACGAGATCAAATCCTGTTAGAACATGAAGTCGACTGGTGGAATAATGCCATGGTAGGTTAAATATCATTTTGAGGAGTTTGTTTTGAGCTATCTGGAGTTTTTTAAGGTGACATTTTGCGGACGACATCCGCAACTGGTGCACAGTAAAACATTACGGGTAAAAATATTGTTTTAATGATGATCTTTTTATTCGAAATATGTATTGAGTTTTGACTTTCTGTTTATTACTGGATAAAATATTCTGGTGATTTTGTTCATTTTATTGATTATGTAAGATATGTGATGGTTAAAGCTTAGTTTAGTATCTAGACTTACTCCCAGATATTTAACACAGCTTTCCCAGGGAATATCAACATTCATGATGTTCAACGATGTCTGGGGAATGAAACAATCTTTACGTTTTCTCGTAAAATAGATGGCTTGAGTTTTTTCTGGATTTATCGCTCTTTTCCATTTGTTGAAATAAGATATAAGGTTCACGAGAGCTAATTGCAGGTTAGTTGTTATATCGGTTGAATAAGTATCGGAACAAAGTAGAGATGTATCATCAGCAAATATAGACATAATACAGTTATGATATTCAGGAACATCTGCAGTGAAGATGCTGTTAAGTATTGGTGAAAGGCATGATCCTTGAGGACAGCCTGCAGGAATATAAATTTGTTGGGAGAAAGTGTTTCCTACATATACATTAAAGTATCTATTTTCAAGAAAACTTTGAACCATTTTTATGATTTCTAATGGAAATCCAAATTTCTTTAGTTTGAAAATAAGTCCATTGTGCCAGACGGAATAGAAAGCCGCCCTGATGTCCAAAAGTACCATTCCAGTAAATTTCCCAGCATTAAAATTGTTTTTTACTAGTTTCCTTATTCTTAATAATGGTTGGGACGTGTTGTGTTCACTTCTAAAACCAAATTGTTGAGGTGGCAAAATGTTTTTCTGATCCAAAAACATGTTTATTTTTTCTTTCAATATTTTTTCTAATATTTTACTACATGATGGTAGAAGACTAATTGGCCTATACGAAAGGGGAGAGGCTGCAGATTTATTTGGTTTGTGTATGGGAATTGTTTTCGAAGTTTTCCAAATGGAAGGGAAATAGTTTAATTTTAAACAAGAATTAAAAATAGCTGTGAGAGTATTTAAACCTTTATTTGGCAACATTTTTAAACATTTATTATTGATTCCATCTGAACCTGGAGATTTTTTGGGTTTTAGTTGTTTTATTATAACAGTTATCATTTCACGGGATACAAAATAATTTATTTGTGGACTTGCAGTTGTGTGTTTTACTTCAGACATACATATGTGTTTTATGTTATGTCCATATAACATTTGTCAAATCAGGAATTTATAAACATAAAATGTTTTTAAGAATTAGGCCTTAATATTCAGGAATGACGGGGTAAGAAATTAGATAATGCCGTTCGCTTTTGGAATTTTTTTTAACTAAAACAACAATTAAATAGCAACAACGCTAATAGTTTTTAATTATTTTTATTTAATTACTAGCAATAAATTGTTAACAAATAGTTTTGAAAATGTAACTATTTGCTCGTTAGTTTGTATTAACTGTAATACATTTGCTGTTTGTGTTTTGCAATTAAAATATACAACTGAATGCAAGATCATATCTTATTGTACAGGAAATAAAAAAATGAAAAACAAGTGAATATGTTTAAAAGAAATTTTGAATTTTTTTTTAGTAATACTAATGAGCAAAGCTTACATATGTAATAGAAACGTTAATTTAAGTATTAAAAATACTACTTAATAAATAATATAAAATATGAATGTATGAATTTCTATTTAATGTGTGAATTCCTATTACTTGTTCATTGCAAATTGTTAACTAAATTCAATTACTTGAACATAAATAACAAAAAAAGCTTTAGCTATCAACAACCGATGGCTCTGGAAAAAGCGAAACAGATATATGGAATATTGGGAATATTAATCGTCAGGGTTGGGGAATTTCGTTCTAACCAAAAAAAAAACTGATAAGTTAAAAAATGAATGTGGGAACTTCTCACATTCAGTTTTCGTTAAAAACATTGGTTAAATAGTTGATATTCCTACTGACTAGCACCACTTGAAACAGTGGAAAAATTGAACAAAGAACGCTGATGACATGGCGTAGCGGCCTCGAAATCAGTACTGATCCGTTCTGCTGGTTTGATGATTATAGAAAATATTCCTAATATTACACTTTTAATATAAAAAAATAGAATTTGAACAAATGCATTTATTAAATAAACAAAATAATTTGCAGTTTCGCAGATTTGAACTAGAGCCCTTTGGAAAAAATTAACATCCTGTTATATAATTTATAAAATATTAATAATAAATAAATACATATATAAATTATGGCCTTATGTTCCACACTGGAATGACGGAAATAAATAAAAAATGTTCATATCTTTCATTTATTGCAACATAGTCATATCGCAGAAAAGATCAAACCTAGAAAAAGGCAATGAAAGTTTTTCGAATGTACGCGATCGCAGAAAATATATTTTGCTAAAACTTTGGTTTAGCTTGAGATATAATGCTGAAATTTGTTTTACATATGCAGATGATATGAAAGGACACTTGTTTAAATAAATATGACCATATAGCAATAAAGCGGCGATATATAAAACTTTTAAATTGTTTTAAATCCTATTTGTGCAATCGAACGATGGCTTGCGACATTGTTGCAAAGCTACTGAAATTTATTTCGGTAAAGTATTGTGTATAATCTTTTTATGTAGAAAAACTTTTTTAATATCAGAAAAAATATAAAAAAAATTTATTAAACAAATTTGCATATGAAACTTGCCAAATAAATAAAAACGTTTTAATGAATGAAGGGTTAAAGGCTGAGACACATAGAATCCGTCATGCGTTATACGTCGCCTTTTGTCATTAGTTGTAGTTGAACGGGACCATGTTGAGAAGGTGAAAAAAGGGAAGAAATTTGATTATATAGATAATCTATTAGAATCTTTTCAAAGAGTTTTGTAATTGCTGTAAGTTTTGAATTGTATACATCAGTTTTACTGCCGTTTGAATAAAGGAATAATGTACGATGAACGACTTAAAGTGACGTTGGCAAATAGTTATAGAATAAGGAAGATTGTTGTTTCATAAAAACTTATTCCAATCAAGAATGATAAAATAAAGATTACGCCAACAAGCTGAAATAAAAATACTTTTCTGCGCATGACGGAACTCTGACGTCACTCAACATGTGTTCTGATTGGCTAATAAATTTCAGCTGGATAACTATTATGTTATTGTAAAAACAGGACAGTGGGGCAAATTGCGATTTTTCAAATTAAATTTGTTTGCTAATAAACAATTTTAAAAAATTATTCTATTTTCCACTTTTTTTATTTGAAATTGTTAATTTATAGTTATTTTATATAAATATTGAACCCAAGTGCTAATTATTTTTCTTTTTTCCCCATTCAAAACAAATTTTTTTTGTTAGCAAGATATCAACCATAACTTTCTTTGAGCTTCATCTCTTGAAAAACTATTAAATGACACAGCGTTTTGAAAACAAAAAATATTTTTATAACAATATTACATTTAAACACCATTATTTCTCACTTGTTTATTTTGCTGTTACTTTGTTTGCAATTGCCCACTGCACATTTCATGCTTGCTCTTTTTGTTCTCTTTTCTCTTTAATTTAGGTTTTTTGTTTACATCTTTAAAAATTAAGTTTTAATAAGTTTTTTACACTTTAAGTTATTTAATAATTATTTTAATATATTTATTTTAAAATATAACACAATTTATTATAAAATATAACACAAAACTTGCACTTTCATAAATCCGATTTAATTTGTTTGTTGGAAATCTCTCTGAGTAAATTGGAAATCTCTCTGAGTAAACTGTGTGAAGAGTTGCCAAATATAGCATAAAATATTAATTTTGTACGAGAAAGTATTAGTTTTGCATATAATAAACATTTGGCAATCTCTTCGAGGGAACAAATACGTCATCAAACGGTAAATCATGCGCAAGGCGTAATCTTTATTTTATCATTCTTGATTCCAATCAAATTGACATATTTTCCTGATGAAACCACACAAAAATTGGTGGCAAAATATTGAAAAATAAGGAACATTTTTAATATAAAACATAAAAAAGCATAAGCTTAAAAATATTATATATTGTTAAAATCAAAAAAAGAGGTAAAACGTTTAGAGGAAATACAATGTACATATATGAAAAATAATAAAACTAAATAATTATTTATTTTTTATGAATAATAAATAAAGAATAAATAATAGGTCTGTTCCAAGTAATTTCGGGCAAGTTTGGGCTAATGAGAGTAAAAAGAAAATTACTCTCTCAAAGTGCAAAATCTACCCAAATTTGCTGGAACGCAAAAAACCATAATTATATATTTTGAAAAACCAGTGCCGCTTACTTTTTAAATTAATTTTTATTTTAGTGGTTTTATACACTGAACAAGGCTCAACATGAAATGAAAGATTAGCATCATTGTAAATGTAACATGTCGTCTTCATCATTTTTGTATACTAAACAAAGGGGCAAATATGCGTAAATGTACTAAAAACTTCAAGTTTTTTTGAAAAATCTTTCATTTTACTTTTAACCAATTTTCAATTAACAACTTCTTTCCTTTATTTGTAAATTTTCTTTTTACTTTTATATTTTCAAATGTAAACAAAAAACAGCTGATAATACAATTCTTGCCCAAACCTACCCAAAGAAATAGTTCGGGCAACTTTGTACAGGAAATGAAAAAAATTACTCTCTCATTTTCTTTCAAAATTGCACAAAAATTGTTATCTGGAACGCATTTGAGTAACTTTGGGCGAGTTCGGGCTATTTCGGGCTGCATCTGGAACACAGCTAATTTAATAGCCGTCAACAAAGTACTCACTGTGTCAACCTTCTTCGCATGTTAATGGCAGTTGAAAAAAGTGACATACAGTGCACTCGCGGTAACGTGAACTAATTAAAACCAAGGGTGTACGTGTGTACACTCTGGAATGTAAAATTCTTTTATTATTAAAATAAATTCTTAATATAAGAAAACCCTAATTAATATTATAAAGTCGAATGTTTGTGAGTGTGGTTGTTTGTTCCTATTTCACGCAAAAACTACATATTGTGAAGGCCACAATATTAACTGGAGAAGCCAAGGAAGACAATGTTCTTATACCACGCATCCCAATCATACCCAATAATTTACTAGTTTCTATGACTATTAACAAAGCACAGGGTCAAACCTTAAATGTAGCAGGCTTACATTTGGGCACGCCGTGTTTTTTCTCTCGGCCAGCTCTACCGGGGGGCGCAGTTTTAGTTATTAATAAAAATTTATTATAAAACAAAACGTGATCACGAGAAAATTACTCATTACATATATGGATTAAAAAATCCCTTATCTTTTTCTGCTTTTTTTTTCTTTTCTAATAGCTGAAATATTGCTTTCAACCTTATAAAGGGATTTCCTAAACTTTAAAAATAGAATTTAATGTATTTCAGTGTTGTCTTCAATCTTAGAAAACATATGCAGTGCAAAAAATTGTTCACGTTATAGAGCATTCTGGGTTTGTTCACGTTACAGAGTAGTCAACGTAAATAAAAGCTTGTTCACGTTAGGCGGTGTTCACGTTAGACAGTGTTCACATTACTGCGAGTGCACTGTACATACATATATAATATATCTCGGAACTAACTGTTTGGTTATAATTCTTATTGATCTCTTATTGGAGAAGGGTGCAAAAAGTCTCCTTGGGCGGGGAAATGGCGGTTTAATAACAGATAATTTTTTTTGGCAAAGATACCATGACTTAGAATTCAGCTTGAACATCTTTGTATTGGGTATATGCTGAAAGTGAATAATAATAATTTGTTTAAGAGGTTAACTGAAATCTCCATTATGGAAAATTCCAAACGCTATTCTATTTTGTATCTATGCAGTGAAAAGCTCTGTATTAAACGTAAATCTGTGCTATGAATACTAATCAGAAATTAAAAATGTGCTGGTTTATAATTACGCTGATCATAATAATGAACAAAGGAATTTTCGAATTGTTTTTAAATTTTTTCTCCAAATCTGATAGGAGACTTTAACATTTTTTGTTGGGTTAGTGTCGTAAACACCTTCCCTGGAACTTTATACTTCCATAAGTTAATTGTGCCTCCGTTTTTGTTGTTTTCTTTTACTACTTAATAAGAATTACCAAGGACATCATAAGTTTACGTACATACACATTTACATAAATTTATATGGCAACTGTTTTAATAGAGTTATTTTTGTAAAAATACTAATTGGCTTTGGTATGTGCATATGTATGGGTGTATTTGAAGATAAATATTGCACACTTGCATATCGTTCTGTGATAGTAAAATCCCCTAAGTTCGGCATATACCACACTAGTCATCACTTTTTATTAAAAGTTACTCTTGAGGCAGCATGACTTCCAGTGTAGACAAGTGATCACTTTGTGTATCTTTTATATGGTCAATGTCGGTATTTACTTTGCCGAAGTCATAAGAATAGATCGCTCAGAGACAGTAAACAATTTTCTTCTTCTTGTTTTATTATTCCTTATAATTTTCTGTAGTGGAAAGTTCAAATTGAATTGTAAATATAATTACTATTTCTTTTTAAATGCGGATGTAAATACATATGTGTGTAGGTATGTATATGTATTAATAAGTCAGCTTACAATATTCTAAAGAGCAACTTTCTAACGTAAGAAAAAAATATTTAAATAAATGAGTTGAAACAAGGCTGAAAATAATAACAATGACTCTTCCGAAAATGTGCTTTTAGTTGATTAAAAAATACCTACAAAATTTGAATATATTAGCAATATTTTACAACAAAAATATTAAAGCCCAGTCATATGGGTCTCCAAAACTATTATCTAGCCTGTAGTAAAATTTCGACATACAATTTTATTTATTTACTTATGGTGTTTTCTTTTCTGAAAAACATGCAACATTGTTTCACTTTATTTCTTAAAATTTGCAGTTCGACGGAGTTTTAAGACAAATTTTTTATTTTCTAATAAATTCACTATTTTCAAATAATATAATAGCGCCATTTTTCCATAAAAAGTGCACAAAATGTTGCACTCTTTTACAGAAAAGAAAACAACATTAAACAATTATTTTATGCCTTAAATATTATTGCATTGCAGTTGAACTTTTCAGTGTTGAGAATCATACATAAACCAGAAAGGGGTCAGAAAAAAAATTTTGGAAAACGGTTGACTCTAAAGGTCATCCCTGCAACTTCCAACTAACTTTAACAACTAAAAAATGATGTTATTTTAATTTTCAAACTGCTATAACTTTTGAATGTATCAGCTGGCTTCGACGTGGTAAGTGGTGAATAATGTAGCTTTTCGATACCTATAAAAGAATCCGGGATACTAATTGATCTCATATATAATTTCGAAGTTTTTTAAAGAATTCACTTTTTTACACATTTTTTTTGTTAATGATATCTCACGAACGCGTTAACCGATTTTGACCCGATTTGTGGCGATCGATGTAGTTTTGGCAAAGCTATTTAAAAGTTATTCTAAAAAAAACACTTGAAAAAATATTTTTTGTTAGTTTTTCTTTTTGATACTTCTCAAAATGTACCGGTCCGAAACGGTTTCAATTCACAGCAAATCTAATTGTGAAGGAATCGCATCTAGTTTAGTTATTCGTTCAAAAACACACCCACATACTCACACACACATACATACAAACATAGTGATGGCCTCTCAGGAATAGTAGGGAAAACATGAAAGGAACTCAAACGGTCAAGATCTGGCGAAAACTCAATTTTTTCTTAACTGGAGATTAAAAAATAAAAAAATAAAACCTTAGACAAAAAATGCTTTTCTTAAGTAGACTTAAGCGCTTATTACTTATTGCGACAGATATGTCCCCAACTACTGAAGCAATTGTTTTTGTAGACCTGGACATTCTCAATGACAAGCACGTGTTAAATGTCTATAAAAAAACAATTTGCAAACTGTATAGATAGTAAGTCAGTAGTACTGGTGACAATGTCAGTAGTGAATCCGTACTGATATTTCCTGCAGAGTAATTAAATAAGGACAAAGCTAATTTTATTTGCACTGAATTAGCCTATAAAAATCTTAATACAATTTAATACAAAATGCGCTAATTTTTCTTTGCAATTATACAGTCTAATTTATAAAAAAAATTTATTTGTGAGAGGGTTGCAAAAAAAAATTTTGTATGAAAATTTGTGTTATTAACCTTAAATATAAATAAATTAGTCCTATAAAGTTTAAATTTGACTAAGATAAGTATTTTGATATATTTTGGTCTACTTTGGCCTTTATGAAAAACTTTTGGTTGAAACATTCTTCTTTATTCTGTAACTATTTGCCAACGTCACGTCAATAAAATATCAGAAATAGAACACATCTGTACTTTTTTTCTTCAGAAATTAAAATTTTCTAGTAGTTCATTGCTATATCTAAAGCCTTAAGCCTAGTACTCTGTTTGAATTTGTGGAAAATGTTGCGCAACATCTGTTATTTCACTTTCAGTTTTTTCCTTTTTAATTGAAATTATGTTTTCCATTTTCAATGAGAAAATTTTTAGTGTCAAAAAATTATCGTACGAAATAAATAACATTCATATTATTTCACATGTTTTTCATAATTAAAACAGAGTGCTAGTTTAGCAACATTTTTCCATAAATATTTCGATTGAATATTTTTTGTATGGGTTCTGTCAGAATTTCACATGAAATTTTAAACAGAGTACTAGGCTTTACTTAATTGTTGTTGCCCACAAGAAGTATTTAAGTGTTCTATTTTTGTTATTCCCCTTTATTCAATATCAAAAATTGCAAACGTATCCACTCTTGTTGGTCAACAATTAATTACTTTTGACAGCCTGTGACTACTTTATAAAACCGCGAATATAGCAAGAGGCTTGAAATATTCTTATCATATATGTGTAGATGATAATTGCATTAAAAGTGTGGTTCGCTACAATTAAAGGGGTGTAGCCAACCATTTTAACCCAGAGTAACCAGACCACCAGCTGTTGGCCGAAGTAGTAGAACACGAGACTATGAAGCGGATGGTCGTGAGTTCGAGCCCGCGCTGAGTCATGAAATATTGTGTTGAATTCTTCTAAACAGCATTAGTGCGTGGTTGTGTTAGTTGTTGCCAGTCTGTTTCAATGATGAAGGCATAGTCACTGATCACTGAACATAATTGGCAGCGACTGACGCTATCATGTACTAAAAGCAGAGTAACAGCACCCACCTTCGTCGGCCCTGTAGCAAAAATTAGCCGGCGAAGTAAAAGGTTGAAATAGCTACAAAAACAACTGTCTATCTTCTCATCTTTCCTAATCTGTCCCCTCAATACTATCCCCTCGTTTTCAGTTCCGGCGCAATGCATTGCATATATAGGGGCCATCCCCTGAGTGCTGGTCCTACTCCTAAAAAAAAAGGAAACAGTCAATTGCTAAACAGAAATAGTACGGAAGTGTTCTATTTTTGATATTATCTGGACATGACGTTGACAAATATTTACGGAATAAGGGGGATTGTCGTGATGTGATGCTGGCAAATAGTTGCAGAATAAAAGATATTCATGTTTTTTATTTTTATTTTAATGAATATTATCTTTAATAGCCGGGAGGGTGGTAATGGATTACCTAAGAACGCTCACAGTTTCTATTGAGGGATTTAAGATGTACTAATTGTAGAATATAATATTTACATATATTCCGAATTCTTCTGTAGCTTTTAGTTGCGTGACTTAAGTTGTTACTATTCTTTTTCCATTTGAGACATTTTTGAGGAAATCATTAGTTATAATTAGCAAAATAGAAACCGCACTATACAGATCGTTTCCATTAAAATACCAAACATTTAGCATAGAAGAAAATGAATTCGTAAAACTCGTTAACTTCCTTCATTATTATGTTTATGTTCTCCATTCATCTATGCATATAGAAGCATATATTTAGGTATATGTGTACGTACATAAGTTTGTAAACTTTTCCAACATCATGGGAAAATATCTAGTGATGATCTGGTAATCGTACAAACTTAAAACACAACAAGTAGATTCGATCGGGTTGAATCTTAAATACCCTCCAAATATTTAGTAAGTAAATTTAAAATGTTTTACTTGGTGGGACAGAGTTCGTACGTCAACGTCCATTTAAGGGGGCCGGGTCAAAAAATAGACTATATCATGTTTTCCACAGACGATCATTACTGATCAAGAATATATATACTTTATTAGGTCCAATTCTTTTTTGGAGGGCACTAAAACTGTATGTTGTCGGGTCGCTCTGGCAAGGGCTGTGGGGTAGACATTTCACCTTTGTCATAAAACTCTAAAAATAAATGTTTGGGATAATTAAATACAAAATTTATAAAATTTTTTATTTTTTTTTTATAGGATCATTTAGGGGACAAAGGGGGAGGAGGGTAGGTCAGAGTAGTACCAGGTTACGTCTCATCTTCGTTATTAAAGCTTAAAAATTTGATTTTTAAGGAATGTAGGCTCAAGTAAAACAAAATTTAAATATTTACATAACTTTTGCATATAATAACGCCCACTAAAGGGGGCGGGCTCCAAAATTTTTATTTTATGGCTCCAAGTTTAACGCGTTTGACATGCTTTGACATAAAAATATATCATTTGCTTAACAAAATGACAAAAAAGCTTTAAGAGTTATGTTGTTTTTTAGAGGTTGGTTTAGTTCTTCTTAGGGGAACATTTTTCCCTCTTGCCCGATTTAGCCCATTTTCGAACTTAACCTGTGCTATCCTTCAAGATATATTTATACCAAAAATTTTCGGTTGGACTGAATTATGATTTCCACAGACGGACGAACGGACGGACATAATCAGTTCATCTTAGATTTCATCACTGATCAAGAATATATATATATATATATATATATATATATATATATATATATATATTTATGGGGTTTCAGATGGATATTTCGCTGCGTTACAAACGGAATGACAAATTGAATATAACCTCCATATTCTTTTTTGGAGGGTATAATAAATAAATTATTCATATTATTTAGGCAGCAGTCGACTTTGTGACCACGATATTGTATATATATATATATATATATATATATATATATATATATATATATATAATACGGCTGAATAAGGATCTACATGCCTACATGTCGATAGTTTCAATTAGAAAGACCCTAATTCTTTAGTGATTCCAATACATTTCACACGAATACATCTCGTCAAAAATAATTGGGGCTATAGTTCAAAAATAGTGGTTTTAATTGATTATCAGTTTCTATTATGATGTATAGAGTCTCTATTATGTTTTTACCATCTCGTGTAAGGCTAAAATTATGCGAGTTAGGGCCTTTCTACTTGAAACCAACTGATATAGGGTGAATGCTACTAAAGTCGGCGCTTCTGTGTTAAAAGTAAAATAAATAAGAATAAATAAAAAAAAAATTTCGAGCAATTAGCCTATAAATCTTAATTCAATTTAGTATAAGAATAAAGGCCATTTTATGAAAAAGTAAAACTTAGCGTTAGTTCGAAGTACTCTCACTTCTCAGGATGGCGTATTTAAAACTAAGTATGATGAGCCTCTAAACCAGACATAGGCACAAACACATCAACATTTTAGTTTTTGTGTGTGTGAGAGAAATTTTGCAAACAAATGAGCATTCTCCTCACCCTTAAATAACTTTTTTCAACAAGCGCCCAAACAACCGTCTTGGTTGGAAGCTTGTGATAGACTGAATTGTGAATCACAATTGTTATGATTTGTGAGTAACTACAAATACGTGTGACTCTCAAGAGCGAATTTATATACATGTAAAGCGCGCTCACCCACAATGCCTATGTCTGCTCTAAACACTCGCGGTAATGCCGTTGTTTTAAGGAATTTTTTAGTGTGAACGTGGACTTAAACAAGTTCGTAATCATACTGATGTAAGTTTTTTTTTCTTCAATCAAACAACTTTAACTGCGGAAACATTTTGTTAATGCTTTGAGATTTAATAAAAAGAGTTTTCAGGTTTTTTATTCAAAAACAAAGAACTCCTGTGTACAATGAGAAACGGTTGGTCACCGCATAAATAATATGTACATACTGACTATACACATTTATATGCAAGTGTATGCAAGTACAACTTTTGCTTTTAATTATTTCTTATAATTGTATATTTTTAATGTTTGCTTCGCACGCTACATTCGCGTTAGAAAATCAACACAATTTCTAGAATTCTAAAGTTCTGTTTGTTACACGCGTTGTGTCACAAGTCGATTTATTTTGCCACCTAATTGTTGACCGTCTCTCTACCAGTGAACGTGAATTGAAAAGAAAAAGGTTAAATGCTCTTAATTTTTGTAACAATATAAGAAAAACCAGTTGTGTGTAAAACACAATTTTTACCTGTAAACTCAAATAAAACTCCCAAAAACTTATGAGCTTTTAGTGCACAAAAAAAGTCGCTTACATTTCAGTTTGTTACGAGTGGGATTAAAAAAAAAACTATAATTAAAATTAGTCATATCATCCACAATTTGTGATTGTGTCTCTTTCACCGGGAAAACCCCCTTTGCGTTTAATCTACAAAGTTTTTTTTTTCTATCGTTAACAATGATGTGAAATTAGTATTTAATGTAAATAAGTGTATACGGACAAATTTATGTGTGTAAATCCAGGCAGGTGCAATTAATTAAATATTTAATTGTGGATATCTGAATTGCAACAATGCAAACTCTTGTGAATAAAAGATATTCGAACTCGAATCGACATACATATTTGAAAATTCAAAAGTTGGCATATATATTTTTTCAGTCCGATTTTAATTTTTGCTGTTCGCCTTTTGTTTAAACATTTTTTCCGAGAATACTTGTATTGATTTATTTTGTTGTATGTGCTTTACTCTCTGTATATTTATATTTCTCTTATTACTCATGTATTGAATCATAATTCCGTATTTGTAATCTCTTATAATTTTCAACATTGTATGGGAATTCTTACAACGATTAATAGTGGTTCCCAAATAATGCAAACATGCATTTCTTGTACGTATGTCCGAAATTATTTCGATTATTTTTTCTGCTACTCATTTAAGCGGCTTCCACACTATACGACTGAGTATTAAGATTTGTCAAAAATTCGAAATAATATAAAAAGTCTTATAGTGTGAAAGCGATCTTAAGTAAAATCTCATAGATTGAGAAGTAAAATTTGACACCGATGGCTCTCTCCATTTCATATTATCAGGGTTGTTTTTTTTGCAACAGCATACTACAGAGATTTCATGAATTGTTTTAAGTGTAATATGTAGTGTGAAAGCGTTTTGTAATGATACGTTAGATTTTTCGGCATCTCAGGCATTCTCAAAAGAGAAATTTGAATGAAAATCATACGACTCAGTCATATAGTGTGAAAGCGGCTTTAGCTGCAACTCCGTTGTCTTCGCTGCATGCTCTCGAAATTTGAAAATGCAATTATTTCGTCACTAATCCCCCTTGTTCTGCACCTTCTTTTCTATGTTAATGACAAGACAATATAGAATGTAGGTCTTTTTTCAAATGCTTGGATTGAATTGATCATATTTTCTAAACGGTGTCCTGACCAAAACGCACCATGTTGATTTTAAATAATACAAAGTTTTCAGGGGATTATGTTACAGCACTTTTCGCTTATAGTCCATTCCGCTTAAAGGCCAAAAACGGATATAAGCCAAAACTGTCGTATTCATTTGCTGGTTTTTTTGAATTTCATACAAATTATTTGTTCTAAAGTCCACTTCGCTTGTAGTCCATTTTCGCTTGAAGTCCACCTTTTGTTGGCATTCGTAACTATGTATTTGTAATATTAATCAAGCTTGTGCTCGTTTTGAAACATGACATAAAAGAATTATTCAAAATATATTTTTTTCAAATATAGGGTCCGCAATCTAACGTTTTTTTTTCAAATAGTGCTTGTTTCGTGAATGGTAACACTTAGCTCATGTCTGATTTGTCCTTCCGCTGAACGAATATGGTTGACCATCCAATGCGGTTTCGCTTCGCTAAGTGGGCCTGCGATCGACTTACAGAAGATGCCGATTTTGCCAAATAAAATCATCTTTTCAGATGAAGCTCATTTTGATCTTGGCGGGTATGTAAACAGCAAAATTATCGCATTTGGGGCACAGAAAACCCGCACGCATACATTGAAAAGCCGAGTCACTGTTTGGTGCGGATTTTGGTCCAGAGGCATAATTGGGCCATTTTTCTTCGAAAATGAGCAAGGAGTGGCCGTTACAGTCAATGGCGATCGTTATCGGACCATGCAGCCATTTGAATGAACTTATTTTCCTATATTACATTGAATTAAGATTTCATAGGATAATTGTTCGAAATTTTAATTTAAATCTCAGAAAGACATGATAAATATTCCAAGGCACAAAGGCAAGCCAACATCAGTTTTTGTTATTCAACTTACACAGCAGAGCTTGACTTGGCTCCCCTTGGGGTTTACATCAGGTACATATCTGCAAGATCTGCCCTCAGACTCATCGAGTCTGGCAGTTTCAGGCATGACCGTACGGGGCATGGCATTATCCTACAACCCTTTCATCATCAGTGCTCATGTGTATTGTGTTTATCACCACTTATTAAGTGGCTTAGTTGAATGTGATACCAGTTCCTATTTACACAAACTTTATTGTGAAAAAGGATGCATTATTAAGCGGAAGGATTGTACTTTCAAATAAAAAAAGAAATTTGAGAAAATATTCAGTAGTTTTTTTTATAGCAGTTTCAAAAAAAAAGTTATTTGGCGGACCCTATACAATAACATATATAATTTTATAACAAATTGGCATTTATTGTTAATGTTGAAAAATTGTTTATATGTTACACTGCGTTTACATTAGACAATGCTGTCAAGACAATAAAATAATACGTATTAGTTGTCAAAAATACTGACAATTATACCAGTAGTAGAGGCGTCCAGACAATAGTTAAGACAATTCATTCCGTTAAAAATGTCAAACAAGAAAGTGGAATTGGAAATTGCGGCAATAAGCGTTTTACGCGAGCTACATAAGTTAAAAACTAAAAGTGATAAAGAAAAAACTTTTTACTGTGCTTTTTACTATAAAAATTGTGTTCTGTGCGTTCTTTTTTTCGACAAATGTCAATTATTGTCAGCATATGTCAAATCACTCTCCTATTTTACTGTCTTCAAAAAATTCAAGACAGTACTCCAGACAATTGAAAAAGTGTGCAAGTGTTAGTGAAAAAGTGTGTGCGTGTTGCACACACAGCACTGTCGAATGTAAACGCAGTGTTATTGTATTTGAAAAACAAATATTTGAATATTTGAATGATTTTTTATGTCATGTTTCAAAACCATTTTTCTATAAAATTTTAAAAATTTGTATTTCCTTAAGATGTTACCAAGCTGTTAATGAAATATTGAATAAAATTAGACAAAATAAAATTTTCTAAAAAACGACCACAAGCTTGATTAATATTACAATAAACTGATAAGGTCAACAAAAATAAATCAAAGGGATTATGTTAATATATTGTATTATGATAAAAGGATCTCTGACAATTATTTGTGAAGCAAAATACAGGCCAAATCTTCGCCACGGTATCCGATAGTTCATATTTTATATGACTCTGAGAAATAATTGGACTTCAATGTCGTTAATTTGCCGAATTGTCTCATTATATACCTCTTCAATTGTTCTTGGCTTATTGATGTACACTTTTTCTTTTAAATATCTCCAAAGGAAGTCAGGAGAAAAGAAGTAATTTGATACCCAATGGTGTCAAATCATATGATTGTGACGGTCAATTTACATCACCACGATGTGAGATGAAAATAGACATTGATTGTGTGGCAAGTGCCACCATCCTGTTGAATCTACATATTGTTCCAGTCCATATTCTCAATTTCTGGCGACAGCAAGTCTGTTGTCATATCCCGATAGCGAACATTGCACGGTAACTACTTGGCCGGCCTAATTTTCAAAGAAGTATGCACCAGCCCAAAAACGAATTAGGCGGGCGTGCACACAGGTGTTTTCACATTTCCTACAGAGTCGATTTGTATCACGAAGTGCGGGAAATACATTTTAATTTGAACGCCCATTTTCGTAAAAGGTTTCAGCATTAGTAACTCGCTGCTCAATTGTGTACCTCTTTATGGTTGAATTTGTCAAAGACTGAAACAAAGAAATGTCAAATTAACTTGAGGAATTAAGTTTGACGTTGTGTGACTCACAATTATCACCTTTGGTAGTCTTTTCACTAAGTTGTCTAGCAAATGTTTTGTGCAATACGCTCTGAATTAAGATTTCAAGTTTATTTTAAGTTGCGCTACTAAGAGTGATACAATAATGAATCTGTCATGCAGCTGTACGAACTATTTCAAGTACACACGAGTTCCGATGATGAAAGTGTTGCGGCTTTCGAAAACTATTCCTCTGCTCTGGTGTTGATCGAACAAATATTTATGGGTCATGATTTTTACTTCCCACGCACATTGTTAGTCTAAAGTTAAAATATAAATTTTCTTTTAGAACACTATTTGCCATTATCGAGTTTTTTAGTTTGTCTTGTACCATAAATGTATAAAATTCAAAGTACCTCACAAAAACTATTGAGTTTATTTTTATGGAACATCTGAGAGTTTAAACACTTTTGTGAATTACTATCATTCAGCAGCGGTTTTGAATCTGAAGAATATATTTCGTCAAATGTGATCTATTATAAGTCTTAAGCTAAGATCACACTATCGGCGCAATGTACCAATTTTCGTCGCCTCACTGCAATAAAGTTATAAGTTCTAAACCAATATTGCATTCTTTCTCAACTAATTGTAGAATAAGTCTATATGGCTTTATTATCAATGCAGTGTGGTGCAATTATTTCCTTATGTTTCAACTAGTTGACAAATAAGGCAAATTTAAGTTATTACTTATAACTTTATTTCAGTGAGCCGACAAAAATCGGTACATTGCGCCGATAGTGTGATCTTAGCTTTAAAGAAATAAATAATGTGATATCCAATGAATCCTATTGTTTCTAAAGTCCATATTTATTTTTTTCTGCATAAAATGATTGATCATTCGGGGAAGAATATATGTGATTTTTAGACATGCACACAAAAATATATCTATTTATGTGTGTATGTATGTACGTTTCTTTTTTTTATTTGTGCCAGTGAAAGAAGTGCGGTGGTTTTCATATCTATTGGTTAAAAGCTTTGAGAACAGCTGAATAAGAGAAATAACTGCAATATTCTCATATTGTCGAAAGATCTTTATGCGATTTAACTGAATTCGGACATAAAGTCTCAAAAATAAACATACAGCATCAATATTTCAGTTTGCAAAGAATGCTACCGCTGGCAGAACGTGTTACGGTGCAATAATTTGAAATAAACTCAGAACTTATTAAGTGTTTCAAAAATACTAAACAAAATATAACAAAGAAAATATATACAACAAGTATAATTAGTTCTTGTAAAAACAATCGAGTGGCTGAAGTGAAAGTTTATCTAAGAAGCCATAAAAATACATAAATATTTAGAAAACGTCAAGTAAACAGTACGTGCAAAGTTTATATCTTTATTAACATCATGACAGATCAGCAACAGACAATTTTGGAAATGGCCAACAACAAATCAACTCAACAAAAGGAAACGCTAACAGATAAAAGTGATCATGTAAGTTTTTATTAATCTCTTTGTACTCTTAATACCTATATGTAAGTTCAATTAATCATTAATTTTTATGTCAAGTTAAGAACCGTAGAATGATCATGCTTTGAACTATTAGTACGTAGAGCATATCTGTATGTGCATATGTACATACATACATTCGTACATATGTATGTATATGCATGGTTGTTCCACATGCACATAAAAATTAATCACATTAATTTTATATACGTTTTTGCAAGGTGCGGAAATTTTTTCTAAGAAGTAAGATTTTAATTTATAAGGAAATACTTATCGCTGCATTATTACCAGGGCAACCAGAAACATACAAGTATGTTGGGAAAATCCATTTCGAATGAAAAGCAACACAGAAACTAATTTGTGGTGTTCAGCTTTATATATGTAAATTAAAAAAATTACATTAATCTTCCGCATTTCAGTAAAATTTCACATACGATGAAAGAAAATATAGCTGATGTTATGTTTTCAAATTGATCTTTGGAAGGATATATAGGGGACGGTGCCACAGGGTCCAAACTTCTATCTAAGAAAATTTAAAATAATACTTTTATAAAAAAACCTTGTCGTTAAAACGATAGATTATCACTTAAAATTTAGGAGATATATTCTAGATGCTGTTTAGTCCATTGTCCAAATATCCTGATGAAATAACTCACCGCGCTCCTTCTGAATCATTAATATTTTGCGCAAATCGGTCTAAATGTGATTTTTATGCACATGTTGCATTCTATCTCGCGCATGCACTCAACGAGATCGACACCATTGTCAAATTTCTCTTTTTTTAGGAAATTTTCATAATTAAACCGAATTAAATTAAGATTTATAGGCTAATTGTTCGAAATTTGTTTATTTTTTAAATCTCAGAGAGACATGATAAATATTCCAAGGCACAAAGGAAAGTTAACATCAGTTTTTAGTTATTCAACTTACACAGCAGAGCAGAACAGCTGTTTTCGAAAGCCGCAACACTTTCATCATCAGTGCTCATGTGTATTGTGTTTGTCACCACTTATTAGGTGGCTTAGTTGAATGTGATAACAGTTCTTATTTAAACAAATTTTATTAGGAAATAGAATCCGAGAAATTTATTAAGCATTGTTGTTGCTTCTTGTTGGACGAAGCATAGCAAACACAAGCGATTCAATTACAATTGAACACGAAAGTTAAAGTCGAAATTAAATTAGATCTGAAGTAAAAGATTTCGATAAAATTAGTAGTCCGGAGTTTTGGAAAAATTTAGATGTTGCAATATGTCCCCAGCTCAAAAAAATGTATTTATAATTTTTTTCCACTACTCACATATGTGAACAAATTTTTTCAAACATTAAAAATGTTTGTTTTAAGCAGCGAAATAAAATAAGTTCTTTGAATTTCAAAAATATTTTGCTAATTCGCAATTGTCATGCAATTATTAACATTTAATGTTTAATTTAAAATTTTCAAAGCGATTTTAAAAATTATAATGAGGAATGACACAAGTTTTAACCTTACATAAAAAACTGGTTTAAAAAGATTAATTTTTGTTTTTCCTCAATATAACTGTTCTATTTTTTAATATTGATAATTGCTATTTACGGTCCCCGATATTTTTTGTCTTAAAATTAAAATTACATTCACTTAATAAGTTCTTTATATACGGCAGAAACTCTGTATTTTTATTTTATTTTAAGCGTTTGACATTATGTTTGCTGGGCAAAGTCTCTCACCCATACATCTTCACTTTAATTTTTGAACACCACTGCTTTACACATGCAAGTACAAGTTCGAAAATCTCAACACACTCACATTTTTTTTACTAACACAACCATATTTTTCGTATTTGCAGCGTACTTGCAGATCAACTTGCAAGAGATTTTAGCAGACAGTGATTTTTTGACACTTGCAGCAAGTTAATGTCAAATATATAAACAGTGTTACCAAATTTACTTGTTTGAAGAAACAGTAATTATAATTTTAACTTATTTTAAAATATTTCTTGTTTTTTTTTTTGTAAATATACATAAAGTAGACAATTGGTTTCATATTAAAATATCAATTTCATTAGAAAATGCAATAATAAGCCAAACTTTTTTGGTTTGAATTTTATACTTAAGTACATGTGAACGTTTTCCAATTCTTATTGGTAGCTCAAGCCACAGTTCAACCTTTGCATTCAACTTCAGTCATTTATTTGACAAAACTAGGATCCTTTAGGAGTTGCCTCATATGAGGAAACCATGGATTGTAATGATTACACAATTTTATTTTAAAGTATTAATGATAAGCAGTTTTCACAAAGCCCGATATATGTAGGTGTTCAATATTTTTCAAATACATATACTCGTATACTCACCACAAATAGAGCAAAAACTGTCTGAATGGTGTAAGAACACAGGTTCTTGGCGAAGCCAAAGCAGTGAATTAGAAGTTTGTCTACCACCCCTTAAGAAAATAAAATTTTGCCTTAAAACTGAGTTTAACTAGAAATTTTTAGCAATGAAATATGGAAAACCGTTGAGCCTAAGGGCCATTCCTGCAACTTCCTGCCCGCTAATTGTAACTCCTAAGAAGTTTTATTATTTTGATTTTCCAACTTCTATAACATTTTAATGGATCACGATTTCCACGTGATAAGCAGTGTACTTCGAGTCCTAAGAAAGAATCGAGAACACTAATTGATCACATATATAATTTCGAAGTTTTTATAAAAAATCATTTATTTTCGAATTTTTTCGCTCCAGATATCTCACGAACGTGTGAAGCAATTTTAAGCTAGTTAGTGGTATTCGAGGTGGTTTTTGAATCAAGAACTGATTAGTTTTTGGAAGCGATCGGCAAAGCCGTTTAAGACATATAACGCCGTCTGCGGTACCGGTGCACACGACCTGAGTACTCGTTCGGGCAGCGTTTGCAAATATCCACACGCAAGCTTGATGTCTTTTAGTGCACACGGTTTACATTGGGTTTATATACATAGAATAAGTCTATGGTCTCATCAGAACGTGGCTTTGCGCTTGGCCAGAGCGTTTTGTATACCCATAATATGTCAGGGTGCCGACAAAATATAGGATTATTTGGTTCATTGAAAATATGTGTATAGATTTTCTTAATAGTATTTTTTTTTATTGTTATATTGAAATGAAAATTTTTTTACCATAGCAAAACAATTTTCTGACTCTTCATCACGACCACGGTTGCCACTGAGTAAAAAAATTTTCTACCAAAATTTTCCGAAAATGTTACCAAAAAGTTGCCAAAATTTTTTTTTTTATAAAAACTAAAATCTCTATTTTTGTTATAATAAAAACAACAACTTTTATTAATAAAAAAACATAACATAAAATGTTTTAATTCATTTTAGAACATAAATATATATTTCAATTCATTATACCTACGAATTCCGTATTTAATTCAAATAAATTATTTAATACTGCAGTCACTTAAAATAATCTTTTGCTAACCAAATATAATGACATTTGCATATTACGCCGTTGAACAATTTGGCGCACATTCACACAGTTGTTTTTAATGATTTTTTCTCAGTGTTGAGTAATGCGGAAAAATGATAAAAGAAAAGCAATAATTTCATAGTTTGTCAAGCCTTAAAAACAAAGTTACCAACCCTAAAAAAAATTACCAATTTTGGTAGAATGTTACCAACTATGGCAACTGTGATCACGACTACTAGAAGGAATGTGATCCCTGTCTCTATCAACATAATCATCATCTTCTGAATCACTAAAATCCGACAGATCAGAGAGATCAGCATTCAAAGTTTTATTTAACATTTTTTCCTTAAGATCATTTATTTCTTTTTCAAATTAGCTGAATTAATTCGTATGAAAGAGTAAAAAAAGAAAAAAAAAATTTCAAGTGTGAATTAAACTTCTTAATTTTTATCCTTCTTCAGTTTAGTCAAAAATAAGGTCGAATATTAAAATTAAAATCAATTGTTAATTGTGAACAACATTTAAAAACACATTTTTTCTCAAAATCTACCGATCCGAACCGGTTTCAATTTACAAGAAATTTACGTTTAAAAGAACCCTTTGAATCGCGGCTAGTTTGGTTCGATTCAGTTTAAAAGCTATAAGCTGGTCACATGCTTACACACACTCACATACACACACACATTTACACACACAGTGAAGCTCTCTCAGGAGTAGTCAGCCAAGCTTGCTAGGAACTCAAAACGTCGGGATCTGGTGTAAACTCGATTTTTTCAAAATGCGATAAAACCTATAAATTACCGATTTTTTCAATTCTCTTAGCGGGAAGTTAAAAAGGAAAAAATCCGTTACATGTTAAAAAAGAACGCCATAAGTGAGGATGATAGCATTTAACTATAACTGAAAAACAAAACCTATTAGGGAAAAATGGTTTATTTAAAAAATACACGTAAACTTGAGATAGAAAAAAACTCAAGAAACGTTTTTTTTTGCTTTTGCTGAACAGTGATTTATATGAATTATTATTCATATCTATTTCCATTTTAGAATTGCTTTCCGATAAAATATTGCATAAAATTTATATTTGCATGAAAATGATATTTGCATAATCTATTCGATATATTGTGTCAATTAATTAATCTATTAATATTAGCGCTTTTTGTTTGTTATAGGGTACTGCATCAGTAGACTTTAATCTAATTACAAAATAACCAAACCTGTCATGCCAATTTGTTCGCGTTTCAAAGGATTTCTTTAAACTCAGATTTTCTGTGAATTGGAACCGGTTCGGATTGATATATTTTCGGAAGTATCCAAAAAAATATCTTTTTCAAAAGTAGTTTTTTAGAAAAACTTTTAAACTGCTGCACCGAACTAAGCAGCTCTTGACAATTAAAAACCACGTCAACCGCTAACAACTGGGTTAAAATCAACTGGAAGATTCCGTGAACGAAAAAATTCGAAATATTTACTTTTTGAAGAAAACTGAAATTATATAGATGATCAATTGGTGTTAGAATCAAGCTATTTACGTTCCAAAAGTTTCTTTCAAACTTCGATTTCTTGTGATTTAGAATCGTTTCGGACCGGTAGATTTCGAGAAATGTCACACAAACTGAAAAAAATTTCAAAAATGTTTTTCTTTTAGAGTAACTTTTTAACGGGTTTTGTGATCGATTCCAAAATTTAATCAGCTCGTGATAATCGAAAACTACGTCCAATGGGGTCAAAATCGGTTAACGCGTTCGCGACATGTCGTGAATAAAAAAGTGAATTTTTCAAAACAATCCGAAATTGTATATATATTTTTTTAGTAGGACCGGCGCTCAGGAGATGACCCCTACATAGGGGGATAGTATTGAGGGGACAGATGAGGAAAGATGAGAAGATAGAGAATTTTTTGTAGTTTGAAACAGGCTGACAGCAACTAAAACAACCACGCATTAATGCTGATCAGAAAAATTCAACACAATATTTATGACTCAGCGCGGGGTTGAACTCAGGACCCTCCGCTTCATAGTGTCGTGTTAACTACTTCAGCCAACAGCAACCTTAAATTGGCATTTTTATTTTAAGGTTTTATCAGATTTTTATTTACATATGTTACAGCTAAATTAAAAGTTTGTACTTTTTCGCTCAATATTAAAAATATTGCTAGGAACAAGGTCAAATCGACATTAATTTAATGTAGCTTAAGCTTGCGTTTTTCAGTTACTTGTAAACAGTTTCTATTTCTCACAGTTTCAAATTAGACGGAATTAATTAAATAATTTAAACATTAATTAGAGAAATTAATATGCCATATTGCAATTTTTATATATTGCAAAAAGTGTAAATGTACCCAAAACTAATAAAGTATTTATTTAATAATAAAATAGTATTGACGACAGGTCGAAAAAATATAATAAAATAACTTGTCTTGTGTACATTAAAAATTTAGGCCTTATTAACTGTTGCTAATACACAAACAAAATAAAAATTTACTTTGACTGTACAATAAAACTAATAAAAAATCAATTTAATTCTGATAATAATTTTTTAATTTTATTTTTGTACTGTTCAAGCTGTAGGTCAATGAGAAACTTTGAAATAAATATAGATGTATTTTATTTGTCAAGATTTTAAACATTTTCGGTGCACTTCTTAAGGAAATTCTAAGTAAAATCGGCCATTTAGAGTGAGGATGGTATATTTATATAAAAGAGTGTATGGAAGTGGACGGGTTTACTAAAAATTTAAAAAAAAAAAATCACTGAAAGCACTGTTTGAAATATTTAAAAATAAAATACATATATCCATAAGATAATAAAGGGTGTTTTTATAAGAGCTTGCTGATTTGAAATTTAAATAAAACACATGCCAAATTATGAAATGGCCAAAAAAAATTTTTTATTTGGTAGATCATTTCTAGTCATTTAACATTTAAATATAATTTCGGGCATATGGCCACCACGACTATTTTGCTCAAAGGTCATTCTGGAGGTCCAATTTTCGACCACCTTTTCAAGCATTTGAGGGCGTATTTCTGCAATGACACGTTGAATACTGGTTTCCAAAGCGTCAATCGTTGCTGGTTTATCCACGTAAACCAATGATTTCAGGTATCCCCACAAAAAATAATCGAGTGGCGTCAAATCACACGAACGCGGAGGCCAATTCACCGATCCATTTCTCGAAATAATGTTGTCGTTGAAATGTTCTTTCAATAAGTCCATTGTTTCGCCCGCAGTATGGCAAGTGGCACCATCCTGTTGAAACCACATTTTGTTTACATCCATATCTTGAATTTTTGGCACCGATGATTCCACCAGCACATAGACCGCACCAAACAGTACATTTATCGGGATGCATTGGTAATTCTTGAACGGTGTGTGGCTTATCTTTGCTCCAAATATGGCAATTTTGCTTGTTGGCATATCCATTCAACCAAAAATGCGCCTCATCACTGAAGAGAATTTTGCGGTAAAAAAGCGGATAAACATTTTTAACTGAACACTGTTTTTGAAAATAAATTTCCACGATTTGGAAGCGTTGTTCTGGAGTTAACCTGTTCATGATGATTTGCCAAACAATACTGAGTAGAGACGTCACTTTAAACTGTCAAAACAGCTGTCAGACAACAGAGTGATTCGTATAAACAAAAAAACTTCATAAAAAAACACCCCTTATATGCATAAAAGAGTTTTACTTTAAAGTTCATCTCTGGCGTATAGCTTGAATAACACAAAAATAAATATTAAAACACATATTTAAGGCCGATACATTTTTTGTTTACGAATTGCTGTCATTTACAAGTAAAGAGTAATTTTAATATCCAATAAAATCACTGGATTTATACAGGGTGGCCGAATTTGAGGCTGGAAAGTAAATTGGCTGTCAAATGATGAAATGTCAAGATATTTAGTAAAAACTTGTGAAATTTTAACCGCTGAAACCCGGCCGACCATTGTTTGCATCGAACGTTTGTGCATTGACTGTTTGAAAAACTGAACGAAAACAACGCATTTTTTAAGAAAATCATCTTTAGTGATGAAGCCCATTTTCAATTAGGCAGTTATGTAAACAAAGAAAATTGTCACGTATGGGACCCACAAAATCCACAAACATCCTCGAAAAACAATTACATTCAGAGAAAGTTAGCGCATGATGCAGTTTGTGGTCAGACGTCATCATCGGCCCGTATTTTTTCGAAAATGAACAAGGAAATGCAGTCACCGTGAACTCCCTGCGCTACCAAACCATGATCATCGATTTTTTATGGCCACAATTGGCTAATGTTGACATCACTGACCAAGGCGAATTCATACAAGGTGAACTCACTTATGCAACTCTGTGTAAAATTTATTGAACTGTCAAATGAAATGCTTTGGAAAAAACAATGGCCGCACACAAAAACGAAAAACCAGAAGAACACTTTGACAGTTCAGTAATTTTGGTTTGGTAACAGCTGGTCACCAATTTCTGAACTAAGGCCACTTGATATGAATTCGCCTTGTCACTGACCTTTGATTTCAGTAAGACGCTGCCATAAGCCGCACTGCCGACGAAACAATTCCCTTATTGCATGAGAAATTTCCCGATCACATAATTTCTCGACTTGGCGATGCCAATTGGCAGCCTCATTCTTGTGATTTAGCGCCGCTGGATTATTTTCTCTGGAACCATTTTAAAGTCCCGGTTTACGTGAACAAACCACAAACAACTGACGATTTTAAAGATAAAATTCGGCGCTGCATTGACGAGATAAGCGCAGCTTTGTTGCAAGATGTGGTTCAAAATTTTGTGAAAAGAGCAGACGTCTGTCGACGTGCTAGAGACGAACATTTGCCCCACATCATATTCCATTATTAATTACCAAGTTTCAACCTTTCGTTGTTATCAATAAAACTGAATTTTGCCCAAACATTTCCGTTTTTAAGCCAATTTACTTCATATCCCTAAATTTGCCCAACCTTCATAAAGTCCATAATATAGGACAAGATTCAATAATATTCAAACTAAATCGAAGTAATTCTGAAAAATTACAAAAAATATATTTGAATATTCAAAAATGAAAGTTTAGGGTTACGAAAAATATTCAATTAAAAAATTTCAATAGCATTTCAGAATATGTCTGAAGAAGCTTTTGTCAGAATTTACTTTATCTTAACTTCACACCTGGAGGTAGAATGCATATGATTTAACTCTGCGATTAATTCTTTTATATTATCTATTTCTTGCATCGTTTTTGTTAGATATTTGGCAAAAGAAACAAAATTTTTAACGCATAATTTTTTTAACTTCCCGCTAAGAAAATTTAAAATTTTGCAAACAAGTGGGAAGTTACTGCTTTTACCTCGTTTTGAAAAAAATCGTGTTTTTACTAGATCTCGACGTTTTGAGTTCCTAGGAAACATTTCTGACTACTCCTGAGAGGCTGTCACTATGTATGTGTGTGTGTGTGGGCGTGTACTTCTGAACTTCCCTGCTGGAGATCGAACTAGTATCAAATTAGTATTGCACTAGTACAAAAATCACCAGTATTAGTTCCCAACTGTGAACTTTCCATGTTAATGCTCAAATTAACATTGAGTGTGTTTGGAAAATTACTAGTACCATTGGTACTAGATGAAAACTAGAGGGATACTAGTACTATTAGTACTAGATGAGTACTAGTATAATTTCTTCTAGTCGGATACTAGTACAATCAGTTCTGCATTAAGAATTGGTTTATATATAAAAAATCCTTAAATTTATTGGTTTTTAAACCCAATGAAATTTGTTAAGTCTTTGTATTCACAAGCAATTTTTGCTTCATCAATTCTTAGTTTATAAGAGGAAATGGAAAGTTCCTTCAGAGCACACTCAATCCACTAGCACCTTGTACAACTTGAGTTACGTTTGGTACTCCACCATATAGCAAACACTAATGAACATACAATACATATATCAGTTTTTATTATTTTAAAAAAGATAGCAGATTTTACATATCGACGCTTCCATTCTATAACGTTCTAAGTGTTCTTAGAACGTTTTTAATGTTCTTGAATTTTTGAATCCAACGTTCTCTAATTTAAATACTGTCAAAATTTGGTTAAGATGGGCCGATCCGTTCCAAAGTTATAGACATAAATATACTTAGACTACACACAAAACTTTGAGAGCTCGTAACTCAAAATCTCACATTTTCGACTTAGAATGTTATAGAATGGAGGCATTGATATGAACATAAATATTAACAAAAAAAACACGTTTAAAAATTTTAAAATTAGCTTTTAATTTTATTTATTTTTTAAAATGTCACTTTTTTAACGCACAAGAAAACTGCGGCTTACTTACATAAATTATCGAATAAATAAACTGCAATGCAGGTGGCAAAGTCTTATAATACTATTCTTTGTTTCAAATTTGAATTTGTTTATAAATTGTAACAATTAAAAATAAAATAATTGAAAATGCGAATTAGCAATTCGCTTTAAAACATGATCAAAAAGTAATATGATATTCTACAAGTCAAATCAATCTACAAATGAACTATTGGAAGTACTTGTACTTTTCTGTATATGTTCAATCACCTTTTGAACTAGTGCTTGCTATACTAGTAATCGTACAAGTAGCTTAAAGACAATTAACGTTTATCTTCCTGCAGGGTTGCGCTTATAACTTTTGAACAGCTGAACCGAATCCAACTAAACTAGTTCCGTGAAATTTATATTTTTTGTAAATTGGAGCTGGTTCAGAGCTGTACATTTTCGAATATATATCATGTTTTTCTGAGACTTAATAACAAATTGCGAACAATTAGCCTATAAATCTTAATTCAATTTAATATAGCAATATAAATGTTCGTTAAAATACTTACTACATACAAATTTAAGCTATGGCTTGAGCTACCAATAATAAAAAATATTGGAAAAACGTTCACATGTACTCAAGTAGAAAATTCAAACCAAAAAAGTTTGACTTAGGTATGATGGAACAAAAAAAATTCCGAAAAATGGGACATGAAGAAAAATAATCAAACGGTAGCACGGGTACCGTTCATTGTTAACATCAGGTTGATACAGTTCTCGTATTCTTTTTCACAATAAAATTTGTGTAAATAGGAACTGTTATCACATTCAACTAAGCCACCTAATAAGTGGTGATAAACACAATACACATGAGCAATGATGATGAAGATGTTGCGGCTTTCGAAAACAGCTGTTCTGCTCTGCTGTGTAAGTTGAATAACTAAAAACTGATGTTGACTTTCCTTTGTGCTTTGGAATATTTATCATGCCTTTCTGAGATTTAATAACAAATTTCGAACAATTAGCCTATATAGCCTTAATTCAAAAATAAAAAATTTTGAACTAAATCACACAGAAAGGGAAATCATAAATATAAATTAATAAAGAAAGAATTAAGTCATCATGTTAGTATTTTTCTTAGTTAAAAGTTGACACAAAAAATTCTATCATTTATTGTAGGCGTTTTTCTTGGTCTTCCTTTCCTGGTTTTCTCTAAAGATTAACAAATTTTCATTGCGCTATTGTTTTGGTTTTTTTAAGGTTCGTAATTCTTCTAATATTTTCAGTTGACTCCCTAAGTGGACTGCTTGCAAAGTTTGGCACTGAACATTGTATCAAAAAGTTTTTTCAGTGTAATGCACGGATATTAAGTCGGTTTGATAAAGAATTCTTTAATTAATTTCATTTAACCGCATATCTGCTTAGTATAATTTTAGCTTTCAAATTCTTTGTTTCTTATTGATATCGTATTTCAAATGCATTTGACTAGTGACGTGTGGCGACAAAAACGTCGTTGTTAGGAATGTCTGATAAAATAATGTCCACATTCGCACATACGCATACCAAATAGCGGTGTGTAGACTTTTGATATTCCTCCTTGTGAATACGAATATGTGAAACAATATCCAAGTATACGAATGTACCTATATATCAAACTTAAGAGCATTTAATTGGGAATCTGTTAACGTCTGAAAAATGCAATATGATAAATTTTATTTGAAAAAGGACTTCATACACTTGTTGGTCTACATTAAAGTTAATAAAAGCTATTCAAAATTTTAATGGTTGTCATTAAAATACCTTTGAAAATGATACAAAACGCAAATTTCTATAATAAATGGCGTCCAACGTCGACCCATGACAATTTATATTTTTAATTTTTAGCGGAACAGACTTTACCAGTAGTTAACTGGTACCACGGGATCCAGTACGAGCCTCGCAGTTTACTGCGGCTGGATATTGGAGAGGTCTCCCTCGGGAGCACATGTGGTGGCTGTGGTCACCAATTTGGTGGAAGGTTTGTCAGATAAGGATTGATGTTCAATCCTTGTGGTTGGACTTCGGTCCGGCTGATAGTAGCAGAACCTATATGTTGTTGTGAATCAACAAATAAAAGATCATCTAGATAGGATCGGCATTTTAAACAAGGTGTTAGATCATGGGGCTTACCAAATCATGTTCTAGAAATTGCCACCTGGGCGACACGAGGTCGCCTTCGTGTGGTTCTTGGGTGCTAAGAGGGGTGCTGGTAACACTTAATTTTCACCCGGTGTTAAGACCACCGTCAGTTTGAGCCGTATGGCAGGTACTGACGTAAATCAATGACATATACTTCATGGCTCCAAGTTTAACGTGTTTGATCTTCTTTGACATAAAAATATATCATTTGCTTAATAAAATTACAAAAAAAAAGAACTTTATGTTATTTTTTAGAGGTTGGTTTAGTTCTTCTTAGGGGAAATTTTTTCCCTCTGACCCGATTCCGCACATTTACAAGCTGGACCTGTGCTATCCTTCGAGATATATTTACACCAAGTTGCAAGGGTCTGGCTCTTTTTGTTTGAACTGAATCGTGATTTCCACGGCTGATCAAGGATATACAAGGTGAGCCAAAACAAGTCATCCGATGTTGTTTGGCTCTCATTTTTTTCCAAATGAAAAACTTGATTATGTTTATTTGAACCTTTATGATATCGGCCAAATGGGCGACGTCACAATTGATTGCTGTACGGGTTCGTTTTATGGCATTTTTCATCACTTCTGCGAGAACTTCTTGCGACAGATTCTCGCACTCGTGTCGAATGCTGTCCTTGAGGGCTTTCAGGGTCTCAGGCTGATTTACGTAAACACGGGGCTTCAAAAAAAAAAAAACAAAATAAGGTCTGGAACGGTTAAATAGGCCGATATTGCGGGCCATTTTAAATCGCCAAAACGAGAGATGAGGCTACCTGGGAACGCCGCCTTCAGAATATCGGTTGTGGCTCGCGCAGTGTATGCCGTTGCTCCGTCCTGTTGGAACCACATGTCCTCCGCTTCTAATTCGTTCAATTACGCAAGAAAAAACTCGGTTAACATGGCCATATAGCACGCACCGTCCTCTATTGTCGTTTGACCAGCGGTGTCCTCGAAAAAAAATGGCCCGATGACTCCTCCAGCGTGAACAGCGCACCATGCAGTCACTTTGAGCGGGTGTAATGGCTCCTCGTGCATCACTCGTGGATTTTCGGTGCCCCAGAAGCGATAGTTTTGCTTGTTCACGTAACCACTGATGTGGAAATGAGCCTCATCGCTCGTTATGATTTTGGTAGAAAAATCGTCCACTTCGCCCTAGACACGATTATTTCGCGTTCTTGGGGAGTGTATCGCTCCATGGCTTGTTCACTTGTACTCTACATCTGTCTAGTTCACAAATGTCAAAACAGATTTGGCATTGCCCGCCATTGGCAAAAATAAGAGTATCTCCCAATAGGGTGATTTCTTCTCGCCCACCTTGAATATTTTTTATGGGGGCCTCAAATGGATAGTTCGCTGCGTTGCACACGGAATGACAAAGTGAATATACACTCCAATTCTTTTTTGGTCGATATAAAAAGCTGATAATTTGTTATTGTTAGTAAAGTGAACCAAGCGTGTTTTTAATTCGGCTTAAATGCAAAGATCCTATTTTTACAAGATGATAATGTATTTACTTTATGTACTAAATCGGCAAAATAGCTTAGCAGCTCTACAACGTTTTCCACTTATTGTATTTTGCCGCTTTCATGTCGAAACTGCAAGGATTTGAAAGATTTAAACATTTTTTTTTAATAAATCATTGTGTGTTGCATGCAATTTAAAGATAATAATTTTTAAATATAATTTTTTTTTTTTGCCGATCGTGTATAAAATAACTGCAAGCGTATTTTATGGATGAACAGATGCGTCATATTCACGATGCATTAGTGATTAACTCCATACAAAAGTTGTAAAAACTTGACGACAAAACGACATTGTAATTATTTAGAACATTGCCAGATAACACGAAGGCCGTTGGATGATTATATCCATTTCGGAAGTTGCATAAGTACATGCAATATACATACAGTGGCAATCAAAATGTTAGTAATTAAGAAAACATTTTTCACCAGAAACTCCATACGCTATTCGATCTGTTTTAAAAGTGTATTGTTTAATTTCACTGGACAACAAAGTTAATTTATATGTTTTTTTTTCATGATTTGCATACAACAAAACGTAGAAGTGGTTTTGGATTACGGCCATAATTAAGCTTTAAATAAATATTATATACGTATGCAGGTATGCACGTCCAAAATTCTAAATTCGTGTGAATTGGTCATGTTTATCCTAATTTGGTATTACGACTTTCAGGGTATAAATCTTAATTGCATGTAAAATATAACAAAAATAAACAAAAAAAAAACATTTAAATTTATAAGAGTAGATTTGAAGTGAAAAGTCAGTGGAAGAAAATGTTTAAAAATTTTCTGCGTTATTGTTTCATACCTTAATGTAATAGAAATTAGCGTGATTTTCTTGATTACAAGTACTTTTCAATCACGCCATCGTATATTTACATAAAAAAATTTTACTTGATATGGCGAACTTGAGAAGAATTTTTGCGTGATTGTTTCGTGACTGAAATGCTCTGAGAAAACATTTGATATATTTGAAAACATTTCAAAAATCGAATATTGATGTTGTACAAATAAAAATTCTGTATGAGTTGGCTGCCAATCTTATAAAACCGATTTATAGTTTTGATTTTTAATGTAATTAATATTTAGTTTTTTTAATGTTAGCAAAAAGCTACTCAGGCTCTCGCCTCTTATATGACTTGCACATACGTACGTACATATGTCCATTAGGGTGTTCGTAAACTGGAAAAAGACTTAACCCTCTAACCCGCAAACTTTTAAAAGTTTAAAAAACAATAGTTGGCTAATTTTTTTAAAAATAATTATGACCTAATAAACTTAAAAAAAAAACATCAGAAAGTCATTATCGAACTTAGTTTAAGAGTTAGGTGAGAAAAGGTGAAGAGTGCCACAGGGCACTGTTGGCGGTTCCGGTGTAAGAACAACAAATATTATTTATGATAAGATTTTATTAAAAATTTTATGAATGTTATAAAAAATATGAATGTATGGTTTACTTTCTACGATGATATTCGTAAAAGTAATTTTTAGCGTTTGAGCAGCACAATGAAGCCACCATTAGATGGCACATTTACTGGACCACTACTTTCCATCAATGGTAACGAAGAACGGGGTCTTTTCTATGGTTTTCTTTCAGTTGTTGATGGGACTGGTTCTTTGGCTGCAGAGCATGACTCAACATTTTCGACAAATGATGATGAAGGTTCGTCATCATCATCAGTCAAAGAGGATAATTTAATACGTCTGCGGTTTCTATCTGTCATTTCTATCACTTTTTGACAAAAATTTTTAAATAATATAACAAAGAGATAAATAGTAACGGAATATAAGTGATCGATAAATTTAGCCGCAACGCGCAAGAGTGCACTCTTTAGTTTTTGCGTTCTCAGTACATGTTCTTTGTTTTGTTTTGCATTTACAAACATATATGTAAATTCAAAGAACGATATCATACCTTTCCAGCCAAAATTATTTCGAATAGATCGGACGACTGGAAGTTAATACAAATTAGTTAAAAAAAAAAAAAATTACAGACAGAATTTCACTTGCAGTAATTTTGATTCCTCTTACTAACCAGCTGACACAATCGAAGCCAAATGTCGAAATGTATTTGAACTTTCGAGAGAAATGTAAATATATATATAACTAAATGCTCCGTTAAAATTAAAAAAAAATATCTTAATTGGTTTCTGAGTAAATTCAATTTTTGTTATAAGTGCCTTGAGGCACTCTTGCGGGTTAGAGGGTTAAGCGCGAGGAAAGTTATGCCGTCTACATTTACAAAGTTTTGAAACAAGTACATCCGGATACTGGCAGCATTAATAAAACTATTCATGACTTTTTATGAGATTGAGATGCCAGTATCCGGATGTACTTGTTTCAAAACTTTGTAAATGTAGATGGCATAACTTTCCTTGCGCCTAAGTCTTTTTCCCGTTTACAAACACCCTAATGTACATACATTCTTACATAAATGCAACACTTGCAATGAACATTTAGTCACAATTTTTTAAAACACTGAATTGCATTAACACAGTTTTTAAGCTTTTTTTTATTATCTTCGATAACAAAAAACAAAGAACTGTATAACAAAACAAAAAAAAAAATAAAATTCAAAAGAAGTAAAAAACTATTCAGGATCTCATCTCTTATATGACTTGCACATACATACATACATATGTACGTACATACGAGTACATAAAGTCAAACATTAATCCGACACTGGCCATGCACGTTTAGTCACAATTTTTCCAAAAAGTGAAGTGCATTAACACATTTTTCAAGCTTGTTTTATTATTTTCTTTGATAACGAAAAAGAAAATTTAATATAACAAAATACTGTCAAAATAATATACAGTATAACTTAGCTATAACGATTATTTTCATACAAAACTTCTTCGTTATGAGGAATTCTACTTTTTTGAAATGGCTGAATTTTTCTCAATATTTTCTATATGATAAGAACTTTTTGAAAATATCTCGTGCAAAATCAATTTTTACTATATGGTGAAGTTTTTAGTCAACGTACAAGTGGGTAGATTTTTTTAATGGATTCCACATCAATAATTTATCTCATTATCTCTCTAGCGTTGTTCTCTTAAAATTTTCAAACAATCAATTCACAAACGTTCGACGCAAACAATAGTCGGCAGGCATGCCCTGATTAAAATTTCCCAACTTTTTACTAAATAAATATCAAAAGATGACAGCTCAATTCTTGACATTTCATCATTTGACAGCCAATTTACTTCCAAATTTGCCCACCCTGTATATGACAGAAGAATGGAAAGCTGTTTAAAATTTATTTACACTTGTTTTAATTATTAATCTACGAATTATTATTCACGCTCAAGTTGGAATGGGTGAATATGCAATTTAATTTCTTATTTAAGAATTTATTTTAATTCGTATCTTTGTTAAGAGTGAAAATATTTACAATATATTTTATAACCTTCAAGTAGAATGTATCAGTATTGATTTCGAGGCAGCTACACTATCTCATCATCGTTCTTTATTAAATTTTTACACTTTTCACGGTGGTTAATAGTCTGTAAGAATACAAATAATTTAATGAAAATAGAAATAATTTAACGAAATAGAATGCGAGAACTTTCTATATTCATTTATGCCACAAAGTGTTTTATTTTTATTGTGAAAGGAGTTTCATACTGCATTCTGTTGCGAATTTTGGTTGCGGTTGTACTCATTAGAGAATAAAACTAGTTCACACAATTGTAACTCTTTGTTGAAGAGAGCATATTTAAAAATGGTGCTACAAGTTTTAAAACACCAGCATCTTGGTATGAAAGACTTTGAACTAAAAAGGGATTAAATTTGATCAGAAACTTCTTGCCATTATAAAACTGGCATTTTTCACCAATGCTTTTCATATAATTTTTTTGGGTTTTTAGAGTGCTAGCTCTCAAATTTGAAAAAGAAAGGCCCCAGATTCCAGCTGATAAATAAACAAATGGCTTGTAGCAAAAATATAATAAACTAATTTTATAACAATTGAAGAGATTTGCATTTTTTAATATTATTAATGTGAATAATATTGTTAATGTGGAATTAATTAATTAATTTTTTCAGAAACACGGATTATATTCTTCTTCGGACAATGATTCTATTGATGGTCGCCAACCTCGTATTCCTAAAGCAAGTGAGTAAACAATATTTTCAAAGCTTCCTTTTCAATTTGTTATTTGCCTTGTCTTATTTCCCGTAACAAATTCAGTTCCCGAAATGGATGATGATGAATACGATGATAGACCATCTTTTATAGGACCTCGTATTGGGGTTGACGATGGTTTACTGCCGAACGCTGAAAATGGAGTTGCCATAAATCACAATCCCGCAAAGCCACCTGCTAGACGTTCCAGTTTTCCATTTCCCGATTATAATGGTACTGGTTTTGTGAATATCAATGGCGTTGATACTCCCATACCTGACATCAATGCTTATCAACACAAAAAGACTTTGGCACAAGGAATGATGGATTTAGCTCTGCTATCTGCCAATGCAAATCAGCTGCGATATGTTTTAGAATCTTACAGACGTCATCCCTACTACTACCCCAGTTTGATTTTCATTACATTAAGTATTATTTTTCAAGTTAGTAGTCGTTCCGGTATGTGATGAAAATCGATCGATTTAAAAGAAAACAAATTTTGCTTAAAGTTTACTTATTGAGGCTTAGAATAATTTATTCGAACTCAAATTTTTATGTTACTCCTTTATTGGATTTGCCGAAAACTTATTCGAACGAAATTCATAACATATCCGATTAACTTAAAACATTGTAAACGGGATATTAAAAATTCATTATGTTGATTTTTTCAGGTCGCAGTTGGTGTTGGCTTAATATTAAATGGAAAATATAATGTAAAAAACGAGAGGGAGATTTGTCGAGCAAATAAAATCAATAATTATACAGTTATTGGTATTTTCATAGTAACAATTGTGAATGTTTTCATATCTGCCTTTGGCGTTGCCGATCCGGCGCCGGTGACGAATTCGTAAAAACATCAAATACAAACATCAAATACATGCACTATATTTTAACACTTACTTTTAATAGATTATAAATTAGTTTAGTTTTACACTACGAACACAATATAATACTCTTTTTAAACCCCAACGAATAAAAATATTTACTTTTAAATGATCATTTTAAGCTCATTTTGGTATGTTACAATGTCCGATTTTTTAAAATATAAATTTTTGACATTCCGCAAGTTAAAATGTAAAAAACTTGTCATTTATGGTTTTAATAATGAATAGACTTAATGTTTTCTGTATATAAAAATTGCTTCTTTAACACAAGGTGAGAGGACGGATCAATAAATCGGTGATCATCCCTTCAGTTAATTAACTAAGGCCTGCTCAATTGACTATAAAACGTATTTATTTTTATATAAATACTAACTAAAAAATATGGGCAAACATGTGGTACAACCAAAAAATTGATTTATGCAAAGATTTTACCCCTTTACAAAATAATTAACAAAAAACATTTTTTTTAAATGCATGCCATTTAAGTTTTTTCAGAAGCTTCAATACTTTTGAAACCCCTATTCAATTATTATTTGTTAGAAATAAACATGTTTTGGGTAAATTTGTGTTACAACCAAATTTTTAAAAAAACATTTGTAAAAAAATTTTTTTGTTCATGTGCATGCGAATTGAGCTTTTTCGAAAGCTTCTTTACCTTCGAAACTCCTTTCAATACTTATTTATTAGAAATAAACATGTTTTAGGCAAAATTGGGATTCAGCCAAAAAATAAATTTTTGCAAGGAGGTACCCCTTTTCTAAAAAATGAGTAAAAAAATGTTTTTGCTCAAATGCATGCGAATTGAGCTTTTTAAAACATGTTTATTTCTAATAAATAAGTGTTGAAAGGAGTTTCGAAGCTGAAGAAGCTTTCAAAAAAGCTCAATTCGCATGCATTTGAGGAAAAATTTTTTTTTACTCATTTTTTAGGAAAGGGGGTACCTCTTTGCAAAAATAAATTTTTTGGCTGAATCGCAATTTTGCCTAAAACATGTTTATTTCTAATAAATAAGTATTGAAAGGAGTTTCGAAGTTGAAGAAGTTATCGAAAAAGCTCAATTCGCATGCATTTCAGCAAAAAAAAAATTTTACTCATTTTTTAGGAAAGAGGTACCGTTTTTCAAAAATCTATTTTTTGGCTGAATCACAATTTTGCCTAAAACATGTTTATTTCTAATAAATAAGTATTGAAAGGAGTTTCGAGGCTGAAGGAGCTTTCGAGAAAGTTGAATTCGCATGCATTTGAGCAAAAAATGTTTTTGCTTAAATGCATGCGACTTAAGCTTCTTCGGAAGCTTCTTCGCATTTGAAACTCCTTTCAATACTTAGTTATTAGAAATAAACGCCTTTTGGGCAAAATTGGGTAAAAGTGTGTTTCAACCAAAAAATTGATTTTTAGCAAAGAGGTACCTCTTTCATAAAAAATTGGCCAAACATTTTTTTGTGCTTAAATGCATGCGACTTAAGCTTTTTCGGCAGCTTCTTCGCATTTGAAACTCCTTTCAATACTTAGTTATTAGAAATAAACGCCTTTTGGGCAAAATTGGGTAAAATTGTGTTTCAACCAAAAAATTGATTTTTTGCAAAGAGGTACCCCTTTCCTACAAAATTGGCCAAAAATTTTGTTTGCTTAAATGCATGCGACTTAAGCTTTTTCGGAAGCTTCTTCGCATTTGAAACTCCTTTCAATACTTAGTTATTAGAAATAAACGCCTTTTGGGCAAAATTGGGTAAAATTGTGTTTTAACCAAAAAATTGATTTTTTGCAAAGAGGTACCCCTTTCCTAAAAAATTGGCCAAAAATTTTGTTTGCTTAAATGCATGCGACTTAAGCTTTTTCGGAAGATTCTTCGCATTTGAAACTCCTTTCAATACTTAGTTATTAGAATTAAACGCCTTTTGGGCAAAATTGTGTTTCAACCAAAAAATTGATTTCTTGCAAAGAGGGGTACCTCTTTCCTAAAAAATTGGCCAAAAATTTTTTTTGCTTAAATGCATGCGACTTAAGCTTTTTCGGAAGCTTCTTCGCATTTGAAACTCCATTCAATACTTAGTTATTAGAAATAAACGCCTTTTGGGCAAAATTGGGTAAAATTGTGTTTTAACCAAAAAATTGATTTTTTGCAAAGAGGTACCCCTTTCCTAAAAAATTGGCCAAAAATTTTGTTTGCTTAAATGCATGCGACTTAAGCTTTTTCGGAAGATTCTTCGCATTTGAAACTCCTTTCAATACTTAGTTATTAGAAATAAACGCCTTTTGGGCAAAATTGTGTTTCAACCAAAAAATTGATTTTTTGCAAAGAGTTACCTCTTTCCTAAAAAATTGGCCAAAAATTTTTTTTGCTTAAATGCATGCGACTTAAGCTTTTTCGGAAGCTTCTTCGCATTTGAAACTCCTTTCAATACTTAGTTATTAGAAATAAACGCCTTTTGGGCAAAATTGGGTAAAATTGTGTTTCAACCAAAAAATTGATTTTTTGCAAAGAGGTACCTCTTTCCTAAAAAATTGGCCAAAAATTTTTTTTGCTTAAATGCATGCGACTTAAGCTTTTTCGGAAGCTTCTTCGCATTTGAAACTCCTTTCAATACTTAGTTAATAGAAATAAACGCCTTTTGGGCAAAATTGGGTAAAATTGTGTTTCAACCAAAAAATTGATTTTTAGCAAAGAGGTAGTACCTCTTTCCTAAAAAATTGGCCAACAATTTTTTTTGCTTAAATGCATGCGACTTAAGCTTTTTCGGAAGCTTCTTCGCATTTGAAACTCCTTTCAATACTTAGTTATTAGAAATAAACGCCTTTTGGGCAAAATTGGGTAAAATTGTGTTTCAACCAAAAAATTGGCCAACATTTTTTTTGCTTAAATGCATGCGACTTAAGCTTTTTCGGAAGCTTCTTCGCATTTGAAACTCCTTTCAATACTTAGTTATTAGAAATAAACGCCTTTTGGGCAAAATTGGGTAAAATTGTGTTTCAACCAAAAAATTGATTTTTTGCAAAGAGGTACCTCTTTCCTAAAAAATTGGCCAAAAATTTTTTTTGCTTAAATGCATGCGACTCAAAGAGTTACCTCTTTCCTAAAAAATTGGCCAAAAATTTTTTTTGCTTAAATGCATGCGACTTAAGCTTCTTCGGAAGCTTCTTCGCATTTGAAACTCCTTTCAATACTTAGTTATTAGAAATAAACGCCTTTTGGGCAAAATTGGGTAGAATTGTGTTTCAACCAAAAAATTTATTTTTTGCAAAGAGGTACCTCTTTCCTAAAAAATTGGCCAAAAATTTTTTTTGCTTAAGTGCATGCGACTCAGAGAGTTACCTCTTTCCTAAAAAATTGGCCAAAAATTTTTTTTGCTTAAATGCATGCGACTTAAGCTTTTTCGGAAGCTTCTTCGCATTTGAAACACCTTTCAATACTTAGTTATTAGAAATAAACGCCTTTTGGGCAAAATTGGGTAAAATTGTGTTTCAACCAACAAATTTATTTTTTGCAAAGAGGTACCTCTTTCCTAAAAAATTGGCCAAAAATTTTGTTTTCTTAAATGCATGCGACTTAAGCTTTTTCGGAAGCTTTTTCGCATTTGAAACTCCTTTCAATACTTAGTTATTAGAAATAAACGCCTTTTGGGCAAAATTGGGTAGAATTGTGTTTCAACCAAAAAATTGATTTTTTGCAAAGAGGTACCTCTTTCCTAAAAAAATTGGCCAAAAATTTTTTTTGCTTAAATGCATGCGACTTAAGCTTTTTCGGAAGCTTCTTCGCATTTGAAACTCCTTTCAATACTTAGTTATTAGAAATAAACGCCTTTTGGGCAAAATTGGGTAGAATTGTGTTTCAACCAAAAAATTTATTTTTTGCAAAGAGGTACCTCTTTCCTAAAAAATTGGCCAAAAATTTTTTTTGCTTAAGTGCATGCGACTCAGAGAGTTACCTCTTTCCTAAAAAATTGGCCAAAAATTTTTTTTGCTTAAATGCATGCGACTTAAGCTTCTTCGGAAGCTTCTTCGCATTTGAAACTCCTTTCAATACTTAGTTATTAGAAATAAACGCCTTTTGGGCAAAATTGGGTAGAATTGTGTTTCAACCAAAAAATTTATTTTTTGCAAAGAGGTACCTCTTTCCTAAAAAATTGGCCAAAAATTTTTTTTGCTTAAGTGCATGCGACTCAGAGAGTTACCTCTTTCCTAAAAAATTGGCCAAAAATTTTTTTTGCTTAAATGCATGCGACTTAAGCTTTTTCGGAAGCTTCTTCGCATTTGAAACACCTTTCAATACTTAGTTATTAGAAATAAACGCCTTTTGGGCAAAATTGGGTAAAATTGTGTTTCAACCAACAAATTTATTTTTTGCAAAGAAGTACCTCTTTCCTAAAAAATTGGCCAAAAATTTTGTTTTCTTAAATGCATGCGACTTAAGCTTTTTCGGAAGCTTCTTCGCATTTGAAACTCCTTTCAATACTTAGTTATTAGAAATAAACGCCTTTTGGGCAAAATTGGGTAGAATTGTGTTTCAACCAAAAAATTGATTTTTTGCAAAGAGGTACCTCTTTCCTAAAAAAATTGGCCAAAAATTTTTTTTGCTTAAATGCATGCGACTTAAGCTTTTTCGGAAGCTTCTTCGCATTTGAAACTCCTTTCAATACTTAGTTATTAGAAATAAACGCCTTTTGGGCAAAATTGGGTAAAATTGTGTTTCAACCAAAAAATTGATTTTTAGCAAAGAGGTACCTCTTTCCTAAAAAATTGACCAAAAATTTTTTTTGCTTAAATGCATGCGACTTAAGCTTTTTCGGAAGCTTCTTCGCATTTGAAACTCCTTTCAATACTTAGTTATTAGAAATAAACGCCTTTTGGGCAAAATTGGGTAAAATTGTGTTTCAATCAAAAAATTGATTTTTAGCAAAGAGGTACCTCTTTCCTAAAAAATTGGCCAAAAATTTTTTTGCTTAAATGCATGCGACTTAAGCTTTTTCGGAAGCTTCTTCGCATTTGAAACTCCTTTCAATACTTAGTTATTAGAAATAAACGCCTTTTGGGCAAAATTGGGTAAAATTGTGTTTCAACAAAAAAATTGATTTTTTGCAAAGAGTTACCTCTTTCCTAAAAAATTGGCCAAAAATTTTTTTTGCTTAAATGCATGCGACTCAGAGAGTTACCTCTTTCCTAAAAAATTGGCCAAAAATTTTTTTGCTTAAATGCATGCGACTTAAGCTTTTTCGGAAGCTTCTTCGCATTTGAAACTCCTTTCAATACTTAGTTATTAGAAATAAACGCCTTTTGGGTAAAATTGTGTTTCAACCAAAAAATTGATTTTTTGCAAAGAGTTACCTCTTTCCTAAAAAATTGGCCAAAAAATTTTTTTGCTTAAATGCATGCGACTTAAGATTTTTCGGAAGCTTCTTCGCATTTGAAACTCCTTTCAATACTTAGTTATTAGAAATAAACGCCTTTTGGGCAAAATTGGGTAAAATTGTGTTTCAACCAAAAAATTGATTTTTAGCAAAGAGGTACCTCTTTCCTAAAAAATTGACCAAAAATTTTTTTTGCTTAAATGCATGCGACTTAAGCTTTTTCGGAAGCTTCTTCGCATTTGAAACTCCTTTCAATACTTAGTTATTAGAAATAAACGCCTTTTGGGCAAAATTGGGTAAAATTGTGTTTCAACCAAAAAATTGATTTTTAGCAAAGAGGTACGTACCTCTTTCCTAAAAAATTGGCCAAAAATTTGTTTTGCTTAAATGCATGTGACTTAAGCTTTTTTGGAAGCTTCTTCGCATTTGAAACTCCTTTCAATACTTAGTTATTAGAAATAAACGCCTTTTGGGCAAAATTGGGTAAAATTGTGTTTCAACCAAAAAATTGATTTTTAGCAAAGAGGTACCTCTTTCCTAAAAAATTGGCCAAAAATTTTTTTTGCTTAAATGCATGCGACTTAAGCTTTTTCGGAAGCTTCTTCGCATTTGAAACTCCTTTCAATACTTAGTTATTAGAAATAAACGCCTTTTGGGCAAAATTGGGTAAAATTGTGTTTCAACAAAAAAATTGATTTTTTGCAAAGAGTTACCTCTTTCCTAAAAAATTGGCCAAAAATTTTTTTTGCTTAAATGCATGCGACTTAAGCTTTTTCGGAAGCTTCTTCGCATTTGAAACTCCTTTCAATACTTAGTTATTAGAAATAAACGCCTTTTGGGCAAAATTGGGTAAAATTGTGTTTCAACCAAAAAATTGATTTTATTCCTAAAAAATTGGCCAAAAATTTTTTTTGCTTAAATGCATGCGACTTAAGCTTTTTCGGAAGCTTCTTCGCATTAGACACTCCTTTCAATACTTAGTTATTAGAAATAAACGCCATTTGGGCAAAATTGCGTAAAATTGTGTTTCAACCAAAAAATTGATTTTTAGCAAAGAGGTACCTCTTTCCTAAAAAATTGGCCAACAATTTTTTTTGCTTAAATGCATGCGACTTAAGCTTTTTCGGTAGCTTCTTCGCATTTGAAACTCCTTTCAATACTTAGTTATAAGAAATAAACGCCTTTTGGGCAAAATTGGGTAAAATTGTGTTTCAACAAAAAAATTGGCCAAAAATTTTGTTTTCTTAAATGCATGCGACTTAAGCTTTTTCGGAAGCTTCTTCGCATTAGAAACTCCTTTCAATACTTAGTTATTAGAAATAATCGCCTTTTGGGCAAAATTGTGTTTCAACCAAAAAATTGGCCAAAAATTTTTTTTGCTTAAATGCATGCGACTTAAGCTTTTTCGGAAGCTTCTTCGCATTTGAAACTCCTTTCAATACTTAGTTATTAGAAATAAACGCCTTTTGGGCAAAATTGGGTAAAATTGTGTTTCAACAAAAAAATTGATTTTTAGCAAAGAGGTACCTCTTTCCTAAAAAAATTGGCCAACAATTTTTTTTGCTTAAATGCATGCGACTTAAGCTTTTTCGGAAGCTTCTTCGCATTTGAAACTCCTTTCAATACTTAGTTATTAGAAATAAACGCCTTTTGGGCAAAATTGGGTAAAATTGTGTTTCAACCAAAAAATTGATTTTTAGCAAAGAGGTACCTCTTTCCTAAAAAATTGGCCAAAAATTTTTTTTGCTTAAATGCATGCGACTTAAGCTTTTTCGGAAGCTTCTTCGCATTTGAAACTCCTTTCAATACTTAGTTATTAGAAATAAACGCCTTTTGGGCAAAATTGGGTAAAATTGTGTTTCAACCAAAAAATTGATTTTTAGCAAAGATGTACCTCTTTCCTAAAAAATTGGCCAAAAATTTTTTTTGCTTAAATGCATGCGACTTAAGCTTTTTCGGAAGCTTCTTCGCATTTGAAACTCCTTTCAATACTTAGTTATAAGAAATAAACGCCTTTTGGGCAAAATTGGGTAAAATTGTGTTTCAACAAAAAAATTGATTTTTAGCAAAGAGGTACCTCTTTCCTAAAAAAATTGGCCAACAATTTTTTTTGCTTAAATGCATGCGACTTAAGCTTTTTCAGAAGCTTCTTCGCATTTGAAATTCCTTTCAATACTTAGTTATTAGAAATAAACGCCTTTTGGGCAAAATTGGGTAAAATTGTGTTTCAACCAAAAAATTGATTTTTAGCAAAGAGGTACCTCTTTCCTAAAAAATTGGCCAAAAATTTTGTTTGCTTAAATGCATGCGACTTAAACTTTTTCGGAAGCTTCTTCGCATTTGAAACTCCTTTCAATACTTAGTTATTAGAAATAAACGCTTTTTGGGTAAAATTGGGTAAAATTGTGTTTCAACCAAAAAATTGATTTTTAGCAAAGAGGTCTTTCCTAAAAAATTGGCCAAAAATTTTTTTTGCTTAAATGCATGCGACTTAAGCTTTTTCGGAAGCTTCTTCGCATTTGAAACTCCTTTCAATACTTAGTTATAAGAAATAAACGCCTTTTGGGCAAAATTGGGTAAAATTGTGTTTCAACCAAAAAATTGATTTTTAGCAAAGAGGTCTTTCCTAAAAAATTGGCCAAAAATTTTTTTTGCTTAAATGCATGCGACTTAAGCTTTTTCGGAAGCTTCTTCGCATTTGAAACTCCTTTCAATACTTAGTTATTAGAAATAAACGCCTTTTGGGCAAAATTGGGTAAAATTGTGTTTCAACCAAAAATTGATTTTTTGCAAAGAGGTACCTCTTTCCTAAAAAATTGGCCAAAAATTTTGTTTGCTTAAATGCATGCGACTTAAGCTTTTTCGGAAGCTTCTTCGCATTTGAAACTCCTTTCAATACTTAGTTATAAGAAATAAACGCCTTTTGGGCAAAATTGGGTAAAATTGTGTTTCAACCAAAAAATTGATTTTTAGCAGAGGTCTTTCCTAAAAAATTGGCCAAAAATTTTTTTTGCTTAAATGCATGCGACTTAAGCTTTTTCGGAAGCTTCTTCGCATTTGAAACTCCTTTCAATACTTACTTATAAGAAATAAACGCCTTTTGGGCAAAATTGGGTAAAATTGTGTTTCAACCAAAAAATTGATTTTTAGCAAAGAGGTACCTCTTTCCTAAAAAATTGGCCAAAAATTTTGTTTGCTTAAATGCATGCGACTTAAGCTTTTTCGGAAGCTTCTTCGCATTTGAAACTCCTTTCAATACTTAGTTATTAGAAATAAACGCTTTTTGGGTAAAATTGGGTAAAATTGTGTTTCAACCAAAAAATTGATTTTTAGCAAAGAGGTACCTCTTTCCTAAAAAATTGGCCAAAATTTTTTTTGCTTAAATGCATGCGACTTAAGCTTTTTCGGAAGCTTCTTCGCATTTGAAACTCCTTTCAATACTTAGTTATTAGAAATAATACTTTTTTTGGCAAAATTGGGTAAAATTGTGTTTCAACCAAAAAATTGATTTTTTGCAAAGAGGTACCTCTCTCCTAAAAAATTGGCCAAAATTTTTTTTTGCTTAAATGCATGCGACTTAAGCTTTTTCGGAAGCTTCTTCGCATTTGAAACTCCTTTCAATACTTAGTTATTATAAATAAACGCCTTCTGGGCAAAATTGGGTAAAATTGTGTTTCAACCAAAAAATTGATTTTTAGCAAAAAGGTACCTCTTTCCTAAAAAATTGGCCAAACATTTTTTTTGCTTAAATGCATGCTTTTTCGGAAGCTTCTTCGCATTTGAAACTCCTTTCAATACTTAGTTATTAGAAATAAACGCTTTTTGGGTAAAATTGGGTAAAATTGTGTTTCAACCAAAAAATTGATTTTTAGCAAAGAGGTCTTTCCTAAAAAATTGGCCAAAAATTTTTTTTGCTTAAATGCATGCGACTTAAGCTTTTTCGGAAGCTTCTTCGCATTTGAAACTCCTTTCAATACTTAGTTATAAGAAATAAACGCCTTTTGGGCAAAATTGGGTAAAATTGTGTTTCAACCAAAAAATTGATTTTTAGCAAAGAGGTCTTTCCTAAAAAATTGGGCAAAAATTTTTTTTGCTTAAATGCATGCGACTTAAGCTTTTTCGGAAGCTTCTTCGCATTTGAAACTCCTTTCAATACCTAGTTATTAGAAATAAACGCCTTTTGGGCAAAATTGGGTAAAATTGTGTTTCAACCAAAAAATTGATTTTTAGCAAAGAGGTACCTCTTTCCTAAAAAATTGGGCAAAAATTTTTTTTGCTTAAATGCATGCGACTTAAGCTTTTTCGGAAGCTTCTTCGCATTTGAAACTCCTTTCAATACTTAGTTATAAGAAATAAACGCCTTTTGGGCAAAATTGGGTAAAATTGTGTTTCAACCAAAAAATTGATTTTTAGCAAAGAGGTACCTCTTTCCAAAAAATTGGCCAAAAATTTTTTTTGCTTAAATGCATGCGACTTAAGCTTTTTCGGAAGCTTCTTCGCATTTGAAACTCCTTTCAATACTTAGTTATTAGAAATAAACGCTTTTTGGGTAAAATTGGGTAAAATTGTGTTTCAACCAAAAAATTGATTTTTAGCAAAGAGGTACCTCTTTCCTAAAAAATTGGCCAAAATTATTTTTTGCTTAAATGCATGCGACTTAAGCTTTTTCGGAAGCTTCTTCGCATTTGAAACTCCTTTCAATACTTAGTTATTAGAAATAATCGCCTTTTGGGCAAAATTGGGTAAAATTGTGTTTCATCCAAAAAATTGATTTGTTGCAAAGAGGTACCTCTTTCCTAAAAAATTGGCCAAACATTTTTTTTGCTTAAATGCATGCGACTTAAGATTTTTCGGAAGCTTCTTCGCATTTGAAACTCCTTTCAATACTTAGTTATTAGAAATAAACGCCTTTTGGGCAAAATTGGGTAAAATTGTGTTTCAACCAAAAAATTGATTTTTAGCAAAGAGGTACCTCTTTCCTAAAAAATTGGCCAAAGATTTTTTTTGCTTAAATGCATGCGACTTAAGCTTTTTCGGAAGCTTCTTCGCATTTGAAACTCCTTTCAATACTTAGTTATTAGAAATAAACGCCTTTTGGGCAAAATTGGGTAAAATTGTGTTTCAACCAAAAAATTTATTTTTAGCAAAGAGGTACCTCTTTCCTCAAATATTGGCCAAAAACTTTTTTTGCTTAAATGCATGCGACTTAAGCTTTTTCGGAAGCTTCTTCGCATTTGAAACTCCTTTCAATACTTAGTTATTAGAAATAAACGCCTTTTGGGCAAAATTGGGTAAAATTGTGTTTCAACCAAAAAATTGATTTTTAGCAAAGAGGTACGTACCTCTTTCCTAAAAAATTGGCCAAAAATTTTTTTTGCTTAAATGCATGCGACTTAAGCTTTTTCGGAAGCTTCTTCGCATTTGAAACTCCTTTCAATACTTAGTTATTAGAAATAAACGCCTTTTGGGCAAAATTGGGTAAAATTGTATTTCAACCAAAAAATTGATTTTTAGCAAAGAGGTACGTACCTCTTTCCTAAAAAATTGGCCAAAAATTTTTTTGCTTAAATGCATGCGACTTAAGCTTTTTCGGAAGCTTCTTCGCATTTGAAACTCCTTTCAATACTTAGTTATTAGAAATAAACGCCTTTTGGGCAAAATTGGGTAAAATTGTGTTTCTACCAAAAAATTGATTTTTAGCAAAGAGGTACGTACCTCTTTCCTAAAAAATTGGCCAAAAATTTTTTTTGCTTAAATGCATGCGACTTAAGCTTTTTCGGAAGCTTCTTCGCATTTGAAACTCCTTTCAATACTTAGTTATTAGAAATAAACGCCTTTTGGGCAAAATTGGGTAAAATTGTGTTTCAACCAAAAAATTGATTTTTAGCAAAGAGGTACCCTTTCCTAAAATATTGGCCAAAATTTTTTTTTTGCTTAAATGCATGCGACTTAAGCTTTTTCGGAAGCTTATTCGCATTTGAAACTCCTTTCAATACTTAGTTATTAGAAATAAACGCCTTTTGGGCAAAATTGGGTAAAATTGTGTTTCAACCAAAAAATTGATTTTTAGCAAAGAGGTACCTCTTTCCTAAAAAATTGGCCAAAAATTTTGTTTGCTTAAATGCATGCGACTTAAACTTTTTCGGAAGCTTCTTCGCATTTGAAACTCCTTTCAATACTTAGTTATTAGAAATAAACGCTTTTTGGGTAAAATTGGGTAAAATTGTGTTTCAACCAAAAAATTGATTTTTAGCAAAGAGGTCTTTCCTAAAAAATTGGCCAAAAATTTTTTTTGCTTAAATGCATGCGACTTAAGCTTTTTCGGAAGCTTCTTCGCATTTGAAACTCCTTTCAATACTTAGTTATAAGAAATAAACGCCTTTTGGGCAAAATTGGGTAAAATTGTGTTTCAACCAAAAAATTGATTTTTAGCAAAGAGGTCTTTCCTAAAAAATTGGCCAAAAATTTTTTTTGCTTAAATGCATGCGACTTAAGCTTTTTCGGAAGCTTCTTCGCATTTGAAACTCCTTTCAATACTTAGTTATTAGAAATAAACGCCTTTTGGGCAAAATTGGGTAAAATTGTGTTTCAACCAAAAATTGATTTTTTGCAAAGAGGTACCTCTTTCCTAAAAAATTGGCCAAAAATTTTGTTTGCTTAAATGCATGCGACTTAAGCTTTTTCGGAAGCTTCTTCGCATTTGAAACTCCTTTCAATACTTAGTTATAAGAAATAAACGCCTTTTGGGCAAAATTGGGTAAAATTGTGTTTCAACCAAAAAATTGATTTTTAGCAAAGAGGTACCTCTTTCCTAAAAAATTGGCCAAAAATTTTGTTTGCTTAAATGCATGCGACTTAAGCTTTTTCGGAAGCTTCTTCGCATTTGAAACTCCTTTCAATACTTAGTTATTAGAAATAAACGCTTTTTGGGTAAAATTGGGTAAAATTGTGTTTCAACCAAAAAATTGATTTTTAGCAAAGAGGTCTTTCCTAAAAAATTGGCCAAAAATTTTTTTTGCTTAAATGCATGCGACTTAAGCTTTTTCGGAAGCTTCTTCGCATTTGAAACTCCTTTCAATACTTAGTTATAAGAAATAAACGCCTTTTGGGCAAAATTGGGTAAAATTGTGTTTCAACCAAAAAATTGATTTTTAGCAAAGAGGTCTTTCCTAAAAAATTGGCCAAAAATTTTTTTTGCTTAAATGCATGCGACTTAAGCTTTTTCGGAAGCTTCTTCGCATTTGAAACTCCTTTCAATACTTAGTTATAAGAAATAAACGCCTTTTGGGCAAAATTGGGTAAAATTGTGTTTCAACCAAAAAATTGATTTTTAGCAAAGAGGTCTTTCCTAAAAAATTGGGCAAAAATTTTTTTTGCTTAAATGCATGCGACTTAAGCTTTTTCGGAAGCTTCTTCGCATTTGAAACTCCTTTCAATACCTAGTTATTAGAAATAAACGCCTTTTGGGCAAAATTGGGTAAAATTGTGTTTCAACCAAAAAATTGATTTTTAGCAAAGAGGTACCTCTTTCCTAAAAAATTGGGCAAAAATTTTTTTTGCTTAAATGCATGCGACTTAAGCTTTTTCGGAAGCTTCTTCGCATTTGAAACTCCTTTCAATACTTAGTTATAAGAAATAAACGCCTTTTGGGCAAAATTGGGTAAAATTGTGTTTCAACCAAAAAATTGATTTTTAGCAAAGAGGTACCTCTTTCCAAAAAATTGGCCAAAGATTTTTTTTGCTTAAATGCATGCGACTTAAGCTTTTTCGGAAGCTTCTTCGCATTTGAAACTCCTTTCAATACTTAGTTATTAGAAATAAACGCCTTTTGGGCAAAATTGGGTAAAATTGTGTTTCAACCAAAAAATTTATTTTTAGCAAAGAGAAACCTCTTTCCTCAAATATTGGCCAAAAACTTTTTTTGCTTAAATGCATGCGACTTAAGCTTTTTCGGAAGCTTCTTCGCATTTGAAACTCCTTTCAATACTTAGTTATTAGAAATAAACGCCTTTTGGGCAAAATTGGGTAAAATTGTGTTTCAACCAAAAAATTGATTTTTAGCAAAGAGGTACCTCTTTCCTAAAAAATTGGGCAAAAATTTTTTTTGCTTAAATGCATGCGACTTAAGCTTTTTCGGAAGCTTCTTCGCATTTGAAACTCCTTTCAATACTTAGTTATTAGAAATAAACGCCTTTTGGGCAAAATTGGGTAAAATTGTATTTCAACCAAAAAATTGATTTTTAGCAAAGAGGTACGTACCTCTTTCCTAAAAAATTGGCCAAAAATTTTTTTGCTTAAATGCATGCGACTTAAGCTTTTTCGGAAGCTTCTTCGCATTTGAAACTCCTTTCAATACTTAGTTATTAGAAATAAACGCCTTTTGGGCAAAATTGGGTAAAATTGTGTTTCTACCAAAAAATTGATTTTTAGCAAAGAGGTACGTACCTCTTTCCTAAAAAATTGGCCAAAAATTTTTTTTGCTTAAATGCATGCGACTTAAGCTTTTTCGGAAGCTTCTTCGCATTTGAAACTCCTTTCAATACTTAGTTATTAGAAATAAACGCCTTTTGGGCAAAATTGGGTAAAATTGTGTTTCAACCAAAAAATTGATTTTTAGCAAAGAGGTACCCTTTCCTAAAATATTGGCCAAAATTTTTTTTTTGCTTAAATGCATGCGACTTAAGCTTTTTCGGAAGCTTATTCGCATTTGAAACTCCTTTCAATACTTAGTTATTAGAAATAAACGCCTTTTGGGCAAAATTGGGTAAAATTGTGTTTCAACCAAAAAATTGATTTTTAGCAAAGAGGTACCTCTTTCCTAAAAAATTGGCCAAAAATTTTTTTTGCTCAAATGCATGCGACTTAAGCTTTTTCGGAAGCTTCTTCGCATTTGAAACTCCTTTCAATACTTAGTTATTAGAACTAAACGCCTTTTGGGCAAAATTGGGTAAAATTGTGTTTCAACCAAAAAATTGATTTTTAGCAAAGAGGTACCTCTTTCCTAAAAAATTGGCCAAAAATTTTTTTTGCTCAAATGCATGCGACTTAAGCTTTTTCGGAAGCTTCTTCGCATTTGAAACTCCTTTCAATACTTAGTTATTAGAACTAAACGCCTTTTGGGCAAAATTGGGTAAAATTGTGTTTCAACCAAAAAATTGATTTTTAGCAAAGAGGTACCTCTTTCCTAAAAAATTGGCCAAAAATTTTTTTTGCTCAAATGCATGCGACTTAAACTTTTTCGGAAGCTTCTTCGCATTTGAAACTCCTTTCAATACTTAGTTATTAGAAATAAACGCCTTTTGGGCAAAATTGGGTAAAATTGTGTTTCAACCAAAAAATTGATTTTTAGCAAAGAGGTACCCTTTCCTAAAATATTGGCCAAAATTTTTTTTTTGCTTAAATGCATGCGACTTAAGCTTTTTCGGAAGCTTATTCGCATTTGAAACTCCTTTCAATACTTAGTTATTAGAAATAAACGCCTTTTGGGCAAAATTGGGTAAAATTGTGTTTCAACCAAAAAATTGATTTGTTGCAAAGAGGTACCTCTTTCCTAAAAAATTGGCCAAACATTTTTTTTGCTTAAATGCATGCGACTTAAGATTTTTCGGAAGCTTCTTCGCATTTGAAACTCCTTTCAATACTTAGTTATTAGAAATAAACGCCTTTTGGGCAAAATTGGGTAAAATTGTGTTTCAACCAAAAAATTGATTTTTAGCAAAGAGGTACCTCTTTCCTAAAAAATTGGCCAAAGATTTTTTTTGCTTAAATGCATGCGACTTAAGCTTTTTCGGAAGCTTCTTCGCATTTGAAACTCCTTTCAATACTTAGTTATTAGAAATAAACGCCTTTTGGGCAAAATTGGGTAAAATTGTGTTTCAACCAAAAAATTTATTTTTAGCAAAGAGGTACCTCTTTCCTCAAATATTGGCCAAAAACTTTTTTTGCTTAAATGCATGCGACTTAAGCTTTTTCGGAAGCTTCTTCGCATTTGAAACTCCTTTCAATACTTAGTTATTAGAAATAAACGCCTTTTGGGCAAAATTGGGTAAAATTGTGTTTCAACCAAAAAATTGATTTTTAGCAAAGAGGTACGTACCTCTTTCCTAAAAAATTGGCCAAAAATTTTTTTTGCTTAAATGCATGCGACTTAAGCTTTTTCGGAAGCTTCTTCGCATTTGAAACTCCTTTCAATACTTAGTTATTAGAAATAAACGCCTTTTGGGCAAAATTGGGTAAAATTGTATTTCAACCAAAAAATTGATTTTTAGCAAAGAGGTACGTACCTCTTTCCTAAAAAATTGGCCAAAAATTTTTTTGCTTAAATGCATGCGACTTAAGCTTTTTCGGAAGCTTCTTCGCATTTGAAACTCCTTTCAATACTTAGTTATTAGAAATAAACGCCTTTTGGGCAAAATTGGGTAAAATTGTGTTTCTACCAAAAAATTGATTTTTAGCAAAGAGGTACGTACCTCTTTCCTAAAAAATTGGCCAAAAATTTTTTTTGCTTAAATGCATGCGACTTAAGCTTTTTCGGAAGCTTCTTCGCATTTGAAACTCCTTTCAATACTTAGTTATTAGAAATAAACGCCTTTTGGGCAAAATTGGGTAAAATTGTGTTTCAACCAAAAAATTGATTTTTAGCAAAGAGGTACCCTTTCCTAAAATATTGGCCAAAATTTTTTTTTTGCTTAAATGCATGCGACTTAAGCTTTTTCGGAAGCTTATTCGCATTTGAAACTCCTTTCAATACTTAGTTATTAGAAATAAACGCCTTTTGGGCAAAATTGGGTAAAATTGTGTTTCAACCAAAAAATTGATTTTTAGCAAAGAGGTACCTCTTTCCTAAAAAATTGGCCAAAAATTTTTTTTGCTCAAATGCATGCGACTTAAGCTTTTTCGGAAGCTTCTTCGCATTTGAAACTCCTTTCAATACTTAGTTATTAGAACTAAACGCCTTTTGGGCAAAATTGGGTAAAATTGTGTTTCAACCAAAAAATTGATTTTTAGCAAAGAGGTACCTCTTTCCTAAAAAATTGGCCAAAAATTTTTTTTGCTCAAATGCATGCGACTTAAGCTTTTTCGGAAGCTTCTTCGCATTTGAAACTCCTTTCAATACTTAGTTATTAGAACTAAACGCCTTTTGGGCAAAATTGGGTAAAATTGTGTTTCAACCAAAAAATTGATTTTTAGCAAAGAGGTACCTCTTTCCTAAAAAATTGGCCAAAAATTTTTTTTGCTCAAATGCATGCGACTTAAACTTTTTCGGAAGCTTCTTCGCATTTGAAACTCCTTTCAATACTTAGTTATTAGAACTAAACGCCTTTTGGGCAAAATTGGGTAAAATTGTGTTTCAACCAAAAAATTGATTTTTAGCAAAGAGGTACCTCTTTCCTAAAAAATTGGCCAAAGATTTTTTTTGCTTAAATGCATGCGACTTAAGCTTTTTCGGAAGCTTCTTCGCATTTGAAACTCCTTTCAATACTTAGTTATTAGAAATAAACGCCTTTTGGGCAAAATTGGGTAAAATTGTGTTTCAACCAAAAAATTTATTTTTAGCAAAGAGGTACCTCTTTCCTCAAAAATTGGCCAAAAACTTTTTTTGCTTAAATGCATGCGACTTAAGCTTTTTCGGAAGCTTCTTCGCATTTGAAACTCCTTTCAATACTTAGTTATTAGAAATAAACGCCTTTTGGGCAAAATTGGGTAAAATTGTGTTTCAACCAAAAAATTGATTTTTAGCGAAGAGGTACCTCTTTCCTAAAAAATTGGCCAAAAATTGTTTTTGCTTAAATGCATGCGACTTAAGCTTTTTCGGAAGCTTCTTCGCATTTGAAACTCCTTTCAATACTTAGTTATTAGAAATAAATGCCTTTTGGGCAAAATTGGGTAAAATTGTATTTCAACCAAAAAATTGATTTTTAGCGAAGAGGTACCTCTTTCCTAAAAAATTGGCCAAAAATTTTTTTTGCTTAAATGCATGCGACTTAAGCTTTTTCGGAAGCTTCTTCGCATTTGAAACTCCTTTCAATACTTAGTTATTAGAAATAAACGCCTTTTGGGCAAAATTGGGTAAAATTGTGTTTCTACCAAAAAATTGATTTTTAGCAAAGAGGTACGTACCTCTTTCCTAAAAAATTGGCCAAAAATTTTTTTTGCTTAAATGCATGCGACTTAAGCTTTTTCGGAAGCTTCTTCGCATTTGAAACTCCTTTCAATACTTAGTTATTAGAAATAAACACCTTTTGGGCAAAATTGGGTAAAATTGTGTTTCAACCAAAAAATTGATTTTTAGCGAAGAGGTACCTCTTTCCTAAAAAATTGGCCAAAAATTTTTTTTGCTTAAATGCATGCGACTTAAGCTTTTTCGGAAGCTTCTTCGCATTTGAAACTCCTTTCAATACTTAGTTATTAGAAATAAACGCCTTTTGGGCAAAATTGGGTAAAATTGTGTTTCAACCAAAAAATTGATTTTTAGCAAAGAGGTAGTACCTCTTTCCTAAAAAATTGGCCAAAAATTTTTTTTGCTTAAATGCATGCGACTTAAGCTTTTTCGGAAGCTTCTTCGCATTTGAAACTCCTTTCAATACTTAGTTATTAGAAATAAA